>JANAVB010025795.1:1917592-2517592 GCA_029216955.1 Iris pallida
ATATATATATATATACAAATCAAAAACCTAAATCTAACCAATCTTTCTCTCTCCTCCATTCAGTTCAAACCATTATTGCTTGCGTAGTAGACTTAGAGGCATGATTACTGCTATAGATAGTACTCTTTAGGGGGCGTTGGTATGCAGATAATATATAGCGAAAAACGACAAAAAATTGGTTTAAATAACAAAAATAACTAAAAAGCGACAAAAAATGTATAAACGACAAAAGATAACAAAAAAGGGTAAACACGACAAAAATAACCCAAAACACGACAAAAATGACATAAAATCGGTAATAAAAACGACCAAAAATCAAAATACAGCAAAAACGACAAAAAACAACAAAAATCGGTTAAAACGACAAAAAATGACAAATCGGTTAAAAAACGACAAAAAATCAGTTAAAACTAGGGTGCAACTTGGGCGGGCTAAACCGAGCCCGATCGGGTAAACCCGTTAATGGGTTGGGATTAGGGTTGAAAATACTCGGGTTCGGGCTCGGGTTGGGTTCAAATATTTGAACCCGATCATAAATTGGGTTGGCTCGGGTTCTGTAATGCCTGTGGTTCGTATTACGTATTTCTGGAAACGGTACGTATTATTCTGTATTGCATGATTCCTTGTTTAGTTTTTTTCATGGCTTGGCTTGGTTTATTCCTGGTTCGGGTTGGTTGGTTCGTCTTGGCTTGGTTTGATTGGGTTCATGATGAACCCAAGGTGAACCCCTACCTACCACCACCATTTGTATTTATTAGCCCTCTTCATTCTCTCTCTTCATTATTCATCTTCTTCTTCCTCATTTACTCCCTTCACCTACCAAAGAGAGAAGAGAGAGGTCTAGGCAAGTGCACCTTGCCACCACTGAGAACCACTTTTTATTTGTCCATTAGCTAGATTAGGCCATGGTGATCTCAACATTAGAACTTGACATTTTATGATTTGGAGTCTCCATTGTTCTAGATCTAAGTTCTTCTATTTTGGTTTTGCATGGTTTTGATCTATTTAAGTTGCATTTTTATGGGTTTTGATATTCTATGTTGGAGAGAATTGAATTTCACCGAGATAGAACTTTGCAAAGTTGGATTTAGACTTGTTTTGACCAAGTTATGGACTTTTGAAGCTTTGGGTTCAACCATGGAGTTCCTACTGATTTGGAGAAGACAGTGAGCAGTGCACGTGCTTTTTATCTTGTGCCACTGAGCTGCGCGCGCTCTTTACGCAGCGCAGTCGACCCCATACGCTGCCTTTTGGGAGCGTATGACTCGCATACGCTCGCTTGCTTGACAAGGAGTCGTATGGACCCCATACGCTGCCTTTTGGGAGCGTATGACTTGCATACGCTCGCTTGCTTGACAAGGAGTCGTATGGACCCCATAAGCTGCCTTTGGGAGCGTATAACTCGCATACGCGCTGCTTGACGAGGAGTCGTATTGAGTACATACGCTGCCTTTTGGAAGCGTATGACCTGAGCGTAGCCAGACCTGAGCGTAGCCTGATTACCCTGGATCTTCTATAGCCCTGTAATACGTTTGGATAGGATAATGAGCCTGACACGATAGTGACTCGTAATGGTGCACCCCTGATATGACCTGATAGTGGCCGTCGTGGCGCACTCCTGACTAGTACACTTGACCTGATAACCTGACATGTTATATCTTGATAAGCTGTTGCGACGGCTACTTGACATGACATGACCTGTATAATAACCTGGACACCGTGGGCGATTGTGCTTGTATAAATAAACCAGTCATGTCTTGCATCATGTCTAGGATGGGACTCCTGAGTACCACGGTCAGGAGTACCTATTGAAATGAATTAAGGACTAATAACTAGAACAATACATTAGCAATTCCGTTACCTGGGCACGCCTTGGGATCTGTAGCCTGTCGTCGAGTAGGACACATTTCCAGCACACTGTTATGTGTTGCACCCTTCAAGCTACCTAAAGGTACATGCGTTTCCTGGATGATGTACCCACCTGAATTCAACTCTATCTTTTAACCCGGGTAATCTGGATGGTCTGCAGGGCTTGTGGCTGTGGAATAATCTTACTGCATCTTGTTAGTAATTAGGCTTGTGACAACCCTAGTTAGTTAAAGTATCAAGCCGTAATTCTTGCTTGGCCGTGAAGTGATTGGATGGAGTCTAACCAGTCTAGTCTTGCCCTGATCTTGTTCCAGATTACTGCATGACCTGAATGCCTGTATTTATTTTACCGATAATGGTGAGAATTCCAAGTTCTATTCAGACGAAGGGTTACAACCCTGGTCCTTGTTTGGTCTACGGGTTATACCTGGTTATCTGAATAGTTCCATAGTTATCTCGTCGTATATCATCCTGGTGTATTTTCTTTATTTCCAGTTCTTACTTTTATTTTTATCTTGTGCTGATTGCTGGTTTTAGTTCTTAAGTGAAGCCTCCTTTGTGGCACTTGCTCTTTCTGGGGTCTGACCCAGCTGGTTTTGTGTGGCCAGATTTTGGAGCAGCTCCAGAGGATCTATCGACCTTCCTGCCAGATGGTGAACACTAGAAGGAATTCCGGCAACGAGTGGGTTTTATTTGCTCTCCCACTCTATTGTAAAAATATTCTTTTGAGGCGTTTAGCCGACGAGCACCTGTTTAGCTCGATTGCACTTACTTACTGTCTGCCTACGGGCTGTAACATGATTAACAGATCCTAGGGTTGATCATGTATGACTAAACTCTTGCTAGTCCTGACATTTTGTAACGACTAGCTTCATGATCAACTGAATATGTAATGTTTGGACGCCTTACTATTATATATTTAATAATCATACATCTTGTGACTTTTACTTACTTGCTTGTGATTGAGACACTAGGCTTGTTCATGACCTTAAGAGACTGTTGGCTTGTAGATAAACCCTCATGTATCTAGACAGCCGTGACCGTATAGCGAGATGGATTCCATTTCATATATGTAGCTGGCTATGTCTGCCCCCGCTCTCCAGTATTCTGGTTCTGGAGCGTGACATGGTTTAAGTGGTGGCCCATGCAGGTCTTGTAAATCAAGATATGTGAGGGTTACCGAATAGATGTCTCAATCAGTATTCGTCCTTGATCTCTGCTCGTATCTTCTGAATCCCTGGATTCTTGTCCTGATCATATGCTTGTATCGTTGATCTGTCCTGGTCCTTCCTTATTGTTCCATATGTCGTCTTCTTCAGCGGCATTGTTCATGGTCCTACCGACCAGCAAGGCGGAGCACCTCCCACGGACCAGCAGCAACCTGAAGATCAAGCCCAGCATTCCGGAGTAGCCTCCAGAGTCGTGCCTTCTGGCGGAGAGCCACCAGTCCAGCCAGTTCAACCTGTAGAACATGATGACGGTACTTTGGTAGGACTCGTCAGGACCTTGATAGCTTCCCAAGACCGGCGTGGAGATGCCTTGCACCAGGCAGTGACGGATGCTTTGACCCGGGGTGGTCATCAGGGTAACAGCGCGGCCAACAGCTTCAAGCGCTTGAACCCTCCATTCTTCGACGGTAGTGAAGATGCTATCGCGGCAGATGCATGGCTTCAGGACACAGAGGTGATTCTAGAAGCAGCCAGGACCCCAGAGAACGAGAAGGTGGCCGTTGTGCGCCTGCAGTTGTTAGATCTTGCCCGCAGCTGGTGGACAGCGCAGGCCGTTGGATTAGCAGCACCCATTGCTTGGACAGTATTCAGAGAGATTCCAGACCAAGTATTTCGATGCCGTGGCTCGGTATGATCTGCAGACGAGGTTTACCAATCTGAAGCAAGGAGGCAGGACGGTCGACGGATATGCGGCCGAGTTTCCAGACTCAGTCAGTTTGCTCCCACCTTGGTGGCAACCGAGTATGATAGAGCCCAGCGGTTCCAGCAGGGACTTCACCTAGAGATCTTGTTGGCAGTAGAGCAATTTGAGTATCAGACTTTGATGCAGTCTTGAGAGCAGCCCGGAGGCATGAGTATACCTCCCAGAGGATCGTGGATAGGGCCGGGGGTCGGAAGAGATCTCACGGCCAGATGAATCAGTCTTCAGCCCCAGCCCCGGTAGCCAGGGCCTTGACTATTGGAGCTCCGAGGCGAGCGGCCTCAGTGACGTCGGTTCAACATTCCACTCCGACATACCCTCAGCAGCAGAAGCAGAAGCAATCTTCCGCAGTGGGTTGTTCTCATTGTGGGAAGCCAGGCCATGTGGGTGGCAGAATGTCGCAGGGCACAGGAATTGTGTCTGGCTTGTGGAGCACCAGACCATAGGGTTGGATCCTGCCCGAATATGGGTGGTTCATCATCGTCCAACCTTTCTAGCTCTTCGGTGAGAGGACCAGCTCCGGTCCAGCAGCAGCAGTATCCATTGCCGAGGCCCTTGCCGCCTCAGACCCAAGTGTTCTAGCATCAGAACCCGCAGTAGTATGCACAAGTCCAAGCCCAGAGTCAGCAGCACAGCGAGAATTTCAGCAGAGGGGACCAGACCCCGGGCACGGTCAGGCTATGGTGATGACCGTGGAGGAAGGATTGGCACCAGGAGAGGTAGTGGCAGGTACTATTCTCGTCAACTCCTTTTCAGCTTCAGCTTTATTTGATTCTAGTGCATCGCATTCATTTATGTCTGCACGATTCGCGACCAGGTAGGATTGGAGCCCGAGTCATTATCAGTAAGGCTTAATATACTTACTGGTAACGGACTTATGGGAGTAGATAGAGTATTTTCCTCGTGTCGGATCTTAGTTAGCGGTAGAGAATTTCCCGCTAGATTGATAGAGTTTCCGATGGCCGAGATTATGTGGTCCTAGGGATGGATTGGTTGAGGAACCAGTATGCTAGAATAGACTGCCATATTGGTAGGGTTGTTTTTAGCATTCCAGGCGAGCCGGAGTTTTTTCTTTCGAGGCGAAGTTGAGTCATCTCCTCCGATATTGCGGATGGCAGTAGCAGCAGTTCAGTTGCCCAGGATAGTCGAGGAGTTTCCAGATATTTTCCCAGAAGAACTTTCAGGTATGCCTCCGGAGCGGGAGATCGAGTTCACTATAGACTTGATTCCTGGGACAGCCCCAGTGTCAGAGCGAGTCTACAGGATGGCACCATCAGAGTTGGAGATCTTGTACAAGATGATTGAAGAGCTTAGAACCAAGGGATTCATCCGTGCTAGTGGATCGCCTTGGGGAGCCCCGATGCTTCTTGTAAAAAAGAAGGATGGTACGTCCAGGTTATGTGTTGATTATCGTACCTTGAACTCAGTGACAATCAAGAACAGATACCCTCTTCCGAGGATAGATGACTTGTTTGATCAACTCAAGGGGGCTTCAGTATTCTCGAAGATTGATTTGCGCTCAGGTTATCATCAGATCAGAGTCAGAGAGCAGGACATCCCGAAGACAGTTTTAGATCGAGATATGGGCATTGGGAATTCCTTGTTATGCCTTTTGGAGCAACCAATGTGCCGACAGTATTCATGGACCTCATGAATCGCATCTCCATGCCTTACTTGGATCAGTTTGTGATTGTGTTCCTGGATGACATTCTGGTCTACAGCAAGAGTGAGACGGAGCATGAGCAGCATCTCCGTATGGTTCTTAAGATCCTCAAGGAGCACCAGCTGTATGCCAAGTTCAGTAAATGCGAGTTCTAGCTCGATCGTATTTCGTACTTGGGTCATATCATCACCAGAGGAGGAGTAGAAGTGGATCCCCAGAGATTGTAGCTATTGAGTCATGGCCAGTACCCAGCACAGTTGCAGAGGTTCGTAGTTTTCTTGGATTGGCCGGCTATTACCGGCGATTTGTTTCAGACTTTGCTCGATATCAGCACCATTGACGCAGTTGACCCGTAAGGATGCACAGTTTGCTTGGACAGCAGAGTGTCAGAGTTCTTTTGAACAGTTGAAGCGAGGCCTGATAACAGCTCCTATTTTCACGCTTCCAGATGGGACCGGAGGATTCTCAGTCTACTGTGATGCTTCAGGCAGAGGTTTAGGATGTGTTCTGATGCAGCATGGGAAGGTAATAGCTTATGCGTCACGACAACTTCGTGATCATGAGAGGAATTACCCAACCCATGACTTGGAGCTGGCAGCAGTAGTGTTTGCACTTAAGTTGTGGAGGCACTACTTGTATGGAGACGGGTGGAGATTTTCACCGACCACAAGAGCCTGAAGTATGTTTTCACCCAGAAGGATCTTAATATGCGTCAGAGGAGGTGGCTGGAGCTTCTTGTGGATTATGATGTCAACCTGCAGTATCATCCTGGGAAGGCCAATCGTCGTAGCAGATGTATTAAGCAGGAGAGCCGGAGCTTATTTTCTAACAGCGCAACCAGAGCTGTTAGCAGATCTTCAGAAGATGGGTATAGAAGTTGTTCTCCTTCCAGTGTGGCATTAATGGCCAGCATGCAAGTTCAGTCCACTATAGTTGAGAGGATCCGGATGGCGCAGTCGGCAGATTCCAAGCTTCAGCGACTCAGAGCAGAGTGTGTGACAGGACGAAGACCAGAGTTATGCATTCATGAGGATGGTACACTTCGACATGGTAAGCGTCTTTGTGTACCCAGCAGAGATATCCGGCAGGAGATCATGTCAGAAGCGCACAGTTCGCAGTATTCCATTCATCCCGGCAGTACGAAGATGTACCGTGATATCCGGCAGCATTTCTGGTGGAATGGCATGAAGCGGGAGATAGCTCGGTTTGTCTCTCGGTGTTTGGTTGCCAACAAGTTAAAGCCGAACATCAGAGACCGGCTGGACTTCTTCAGACCTTATCGATTCCAGAATGGAAGTGGGAGCATGTGACCATGGATTGTGTGACTGGACTACCTAGATCCCCAGCTGGTAGAGATGCTATCTGGATTATAGTTGACAGGCTCACAAAAGTGGCTCACTTTCTTCCATTCAAAGTTGGTCAGTCGACGGCTCAGTTAGCAGAGATGTACCTCAGGCAGATTGTCAGATTGCACGGTGTGCCAATCAGTATCACCTCGGACCGAGATTCAAGATTTACGTCGCACTTTTGGCGTAGCTTGCAAGAGAGTTTGAGGACTCATCTCCAGTTCAGTTCAGCCTATCACCCGCAGACAGATGGCCAGTCGGAGCGCACGATCCAGACTCTTGAAGACATGTTGCGGTCTTGTACACTTGACTTCGGTGGTTCATGGGAAGATCACTTACACCTGGTGAAATTCTCGTACAACACAGTTCCAGGCCAGTATCCAGATGGCACCGTTCGGCACTGTATGGTAGAAAGTGCAGATCCCCGCTAGCCTGGGATGATGTTAGAGAGAGACAAATGCTCGGTCCAGAAATGATTGCCCAGACAGTTGAAGTGGTCAGGCGAGTCAGAGATCATCTTCGAGTTGCCCAAGATCGCCAACGCCATTGGACCGATTCTCATCGGCGCCCTCTCGAGTTTTCGGTCGGCGATCATGTATTCCTGAGGATTTCGCCTAACCGTGGCGTCATTCGTTTCGACGTACGGGGCAAGCTTAGTCCTAGGTATATAGGACCGTTTGATATTCTGGAGCGAGTAGAAGATGTATCATATCGTCTCGCTCTTCCACCGTCGCTAAGCGAGGTGCATGACGTGTTCCATGTATCCCAATTACGATGGTATATCCCGGACCCGAGCCACATCTGGATCATTCGGAATTGGTTGTTGGTACCAACCTTTCGTATGAGGAGAGACCTGTGTCTATATTGGACCGGAGAGAGAAGATCCTCAAGAACAAGACTATCAAGTTAGTTCGAGTTGCTTGGGGTCATCACTCTTTGGGGGAGTCAACGTGGGAGTGTGAGGATGATATCCGATCGCGATATCCCGACTTGTTTGACTCGTGAGGTATAATGTCTTCTTATGCCTCATGCCTTCGATTCCTTGCTTGAATGAGTGATTGCTGCCTAGTTATAGCTTGCATGTGATTAATGTAGCTTGTCATTGCTCCTCTAGCCTCTTGATTAAATTCCGAGAACGGAATTCTTTAAGGTGGGTAGAGTTGTAATGCCTGTGGTTCGTATTACATATTTCTGGAATACGTGTACGTATTTATTCTTGTATTGCATGATTCCTTGTTAGTTTCTTCATGGCTTGGCTTGGTTTATTTCTGGTTCGGGTTGGTTGGTTCGGCTTGGCTTGGTTTTGATTGGGTTCATGATGAACCCAAGGTGAACCCCTACCTACCACCACCATTTGTATTTATTAGCCCTCTTCATTCTCTCTCGTCATTATTCATCTTCTTCTTCCTCATTTACTCCCTTCACCTACCAAAGAGAGGAGAGAGAGAGAGGTCTAGGCAAGTGCATCTTGCCACCACTGAGAACCACTTTTTTATTTGTCCATTAGCTAGATTAGGCCATGGTAATCAATATTAGAACTTGACATTTTGTGATTTGGAGTCTCCATTGTTCTAGATCTAAGTTCTTCTATTTTTGGTTTGCATGGTTTGATCTATTTAAGTTGCATTTTTATGGGTTTTGATGTTCTTATATTGGAGAGAATTGAATTTCATCCAAGATAGAACTTTGCAAAGTTGGATTTGGACTTGTTTTGACCAAGTTATGGACTTTGAAGTTTGGGTTCAACCATGGAGTTCCTACTGATTTGGAGAAGACAGTGAGCAATGCACGAGCTTTTTAGCTTGTGCCACTGAGCTGCGCGCGCTCTTTAGCGCAGCGCAGTCGACCCCATACGCTGCCTTTGGGAGCGTATGACTCGCATACGCTCGTTTCTTTGACAAGGAGTCGTATGGACCCCATATGCTGCCTTTTGGGAGCGTATGACTCGCATACGCTCGCTTGCTTGACAAGGAGTCGTATGGACCCCATACGCTGCCTTTTGGGAGCGTATGACTCGCATACACTCGCTTGCTTGACAAGGAGTCGTATGAACCCCATACGCTGCCTTTTGGGAGCGTATGACTCGCATACGCGCGCTTGACTTGACGAGGAGTCGTATTGAGTACATACGCTGCCTTTTGGAAGCGTATGACCTGAGCCTGACACGATGGACTCGTAGTGGTGCACCCCTGACATGACCTGATAGTGGCCGTCGTGACGCACTCCTGACTAGTACACTTGACCTGATAACCTGACATATTATATCTTGATAAGCTGTTACGACGGCTACTTGACATGACATGACCTGTATAATAACCTGGACACGTGGGCGATTGTGCTTGTATAAATAAACCAGTCCTGTCTTGCATCATGTCTAGGATGGGACTCCTGAGTACCATGGTCAGGAGTACCTATTGAAATGAATTAAGGACTAATAACTAGATTAATACATTAGTCATGAAGAGATTTTCCAGCTACAGGCAATCCCGTTACCTGGGCACACCTTGGGATCTGTAGCTGCCGTCGAGTAGGGCATATTTCCAGCACACTGTCATGTGTTGCACCCTTCAAGCTACCTAAGGGTACATGCGTTTCCTGGACGATGTCCCACCTGATTCAACTTAATCTTTTAACCCGGGTAACCTGGATGGTCTGCAGGGCTTATGGCTGTGGAATAATCTTACTGCATCTGTTAGTAATAGGCTTGTGACAACCCTAGTTAGTTAAAGTATCAAACCGTAATTCTTGCTTGGCCGTGAAGTGATTGGATGGAGTCTAACCAGTCTAGTCTTGCCCTGATCTTGTTCCAGATTACTGCATGACCTGAATGCTTGGTATTTATTTTACCGATAAATGGTGAGAATTTCAAGTTCGGTTCAGACGAAGGGTTAACCCCGGTCCTTGTTTGGTTACGGGTTGTAACCTGGTTATCTGAATAGTTCCATGGTTATCTCGTCGTATATCATCCTGGTGTATTTTCTTTATTTCCAGTTCTACTTTTATTTATATCTTGTGCTGATTGCTGGTTTTAGTTCTTAAGTAAAGCCTCCTTTGTGGCACTTGCTCTTCTGGGGTCTGACCCAGCTGGTTTTGTGTGGCCAGATTTCGGAGCAGCTCCAGAGGATCTACCGACCTTCCGCCAGATGGTGAACACTAGAAGGAATCCGGCAACGAGTGGGTTTTATTTTGCTCTCCCACTCTATTGTAAAAAATATCTTTTGAGGCGTTTAGCCGACGAGCACGTTTAGCTCGATTGCACTTACTTACTGTCTGCCTACGGGCTGAACATGATTAACAGATCCTAGGGTTGATCATGTATGACTAAACTCTTGCTAGTCCTGACATTTATAACGACTAGCTTCATGATCAACTGAATATGTAATGTTTGGGACGCCTTACTATTATATATTTAATAATCATACATCTTGTGACTTTTACTTACTGCTTGTGATGAGACACTAGGCTTGTTCATGACCTTAAGAGACTGTTGGCTTGTAGATAAACCCTCATGTATCTAGACAGCCGTGACCGTATAGCGAGATGGATTCCATTTCATATATGTAGCTGGCTATGTCTGCCCCCGCGCTCCAGTATTCTGGTTCTGGGCGTGACAGGTTCATATGCCGGGTTACCCGAGGAACCCGAAACCGACTTATATATATAATATAGAGATATATATATATATATATATATATATTATATATATATATAAGCCCGATCGGGTAAACCGTTAATGGGTTGGATTAGGGTGAAGATACTCGGGTCGGGTTCGGGTTCGGGCTCGGGTTTGGGTTCAAATATTATGAATTGGGTTGGGCTCGGGTTCATATGCCGGGTTACCCGAGGAACCCGAAAACCCGACACACACAGACATAATATATATATATATAATATATATATAGTCATACTTCTTAAATAAAAAGTTTAAATCATAAACTTCTTCACCCAAACTCTCAACTCCTTATCCTAAATCTTATTTCAGTTTGTGTTTTGTAATGATCAGGCTTGATTACTATTTAATTATGTGTTTAATATTATTTTTGTTTAAAATTATTTCAGTTAGTATATTAGAGTCCGATATAAACCCGATGGACCCGACCCGACCCGACCCGAGTTCAACCCGAGCCAAACCGATCCTCCGGGCTTGGTCTTGGGCTTCATATGTTGAACCCGAGGTCGGGGGGCTTGGGCTCGGGCTAGGCTTATGATTCATCGGGGTTGGGCTCGGTTTCACCTCAAGCCCGACCCGACAACCCGCCGAGTTGCACCCCTAGTTAAAACGACAAAAAATAACAAAAAGCGAAAAAAAACGAAAAATAATCGAATAAAAACGACAAAAGGACAAAAAAGAAGAAGGTTAAACGACAAAAAATCGGTTTTAAAACGAAAAAAAAAAAAAATAACCAAAAAAGCGACCAAAACCAAAAAAAAAACAAAAAACGACAAAACAAATCGGTAAAACGTAAAGTGACAAAAAATGACAAAAAAAGGGCATAAAATCAGTTAAAAATGACAAAAAAGCGACAAAAACGCAAAAAATCGATAAAAGCGACAAAAATGATAAAAAATGACAAAGAGGACAAAAATGGATAAAAACGACAAAAAAATCAAAAAGTGACAAAAAGAACAAAAAGGATAAAAACGACAAAAAAAGCTTAAAACGAAAAATTTTGGTAAAAACGATAAAAAAAATAAAAAAAAGCGATAAAAACGACAAAAAAAGAAAAAATGTTCAAAACTAATCAAAATTGATCAAAAAAGAAGAAAAAATTTAGACAATTTTTTTTTGCCTGGAAAAAAAAATACCCACCTATTCTCAAGGGATAGAATTTCATATTTGTGGGTAAACTATTTATCCGGGTATTTATAATTTTTGGGAATACATTTTTTATAAGCCAAACAAACGTGGTAACAGATTTCCATCTGAATTTTTTTTTTTCAGGTTTAATGGTTTTCTTTAATTTACTTGTGTGTTGACTTTTGACTTACCTTAAAATTTTTATTTTGGTACTTAAGGGACTATGCTAGTTTTGTATGCCATATCATAGACGAGCATGAGAATCTACCAAAACTTATGCTTGCTTATAACAATACTATCTACATCTAGTTTTGGTACAATGTGCTGTTGTACTCTGTTATTCTTACAATATGAATCACTAATTCCATGATCATTATCTTATTGTGTTTGTGAGACCTTAGTGTTTTATCATCTATTTGATTTTTGTTTTTCTTGTTTGTTTCGAATTGAGAAATAGAATTGATGTGGACCATATAGATTGATGAAGCACATCGAGGCGTGGTGTACTGGTAACACCACCATGCACCAGGGGTGAGGGTCGGATTCGAGCCCTCCCTCCCACGGAGGTGGCTGGGTGGCAGTGGTCACAGCCTCCGGGCCAAGGTCGGGTGGAGTCGTCCACCGGCTTTGGTTTAAAAAAAAAAAGATTGATGGCTTTAGCTAACCCCTTCTTTTGCACGATCGTAACTGTACTTCAGGGTGCTGGAGTACTCCTAGCCAAGTTATACCCTTGGTTTTTGTATCTTGGATCTGGGTCTTGATCGCGTGGTCGGCCGTCATTATACCCGTGGTAGCATGGTGCCGGTTTCCGACCGTCCGTGCGGCGTCCTATTCGTTGAGTTATCATGAGCGGACGTTCCATTCGTGGCCCACACAAGCACAAATCTTGGCCATTTGTCATCAGTACTCAGACGTTGTTGATGTCTCGCACCGTGCAGGCCAGACTCATCATCATATATATATATATATATATATATATATATATATATATATTATACAAAATACAAGGTTTTTGAATCCTAGGGCTGACTGTGCCAAGATAAAGAGTGGTTGGGATTTAATCTTGGTGAATCAACGGTTGTAGGATTTTATGGGGAATCCAAAGAGTGGGGTTTGCACTCATAATGGTTGTGGATGAGCATTATTGAGAGTGGGGTTTTATGGGGAATGAGCATTATTGAGAGTGGGATTTTATGGGAAATCCAAAGAAAATTCAAAGAGTGGGGTTTGCACTCATAATGGTTGTGGATGAGCATTATTGAGAGTGAGATTTTATGGGGAATGAGCATTATTGAGAGTGGGGTTTTATGGGGAATCCAGAGAGGGATTTGCACTCATAATGGTTGTGGATGAGCATTATTGAGAGTGGGGTTTTATGGGAATCCAAAGAAAATTCACATCCAGCACTGGTTGGATTTAATATTTTGATGGGGGTCTCATAATTATTATTGTTCGTTTAAAGTTGGGAATCCAAAATTTTGAGGAGGAATACCTTAAATGAACCATACCCTATAGGCACGGGTTATGACTAGTATATATATATATATATATATATATATATATATATATATATATATATATATATATATATATAACCCACCATTGATAACTGTGACTTTCGTGTTTATCAAGTAATGCTGGGGATAATGATGTACTCCTATTATCTTCCTTTAAATTGAGGAATAGCCTAGCTATTCCCGAACATTATTATTACAGGATTAGCACATGATTTATAAGTAGCCCAACTTGCTATCACAAAAGTTGATAACAGCGGAAATATTACACCAACCGTGACATACACCAACGTTCCTCCTATAGCCCTGTGCATTAAAACCAAGCAGTAATAATAAGCTTAAATCCTCTTTATTAAGAGTCGAAGAAGAAAGAAATAGGAGCAGTAGTAGCTTCTGCCGGTAAGAGCACCATTACTAGTTGGGGCTCTCAAATACAATTTCGAACCCAAAATTAACAAAAAAAAAAAAAAAGGTAAATGTAAAATGTGTTAGATTTATATGAGAATAATAGAGAATGATAAAATAAACTTCGGTCCTAAAGACTGTGTGGTTAAAAATTAATGTAAAAAATAATAATATAAAATTTAGAATCTAGAAAGTTGGATTCCAAATTGGAATTTACTACTCTACAAAATGAGTTCCGATAATCTAGAATCTAGAAATTGGAAAACCTAACCCTTAGCACCTATGGGTGAGATAAAACCGAAATTGTAGAAATTAGAACTATAGATGAGACTTACTATTCTAAAATAAGCTCATACATTCTAAATCTAGAATCTAGAATCTAGAAAATGGGATGAGCCTTACTAATGATGCTCTAAATCAGGGGCGGCCCTGGTCCAGGGCAGACCGGACAATGACTCAGGACCCCCGACGAAAGGGAGGCACCAACATAAAACTGTCTATAATAGAACTAGTATGTATGTGTCATTTATTTTAATAAAAAAAATTCTGATGTAGTGGATACAATGCTAAACTTATATATTCAAATCTTGACGATAATAAATTTTTGTTTTAGTTATACTTTTTTTATCTTATGTTGGAGTCCATTTTGAAAGTTTTGCATCGGTCTCCCAATCGCTGCCGGGGCACTGCTCTAAATCACACAATCCATCCTTTGTTGCTGCAGCAGCGCGCAGCGGCAGCGTAGCGCAGCGCAGCACAGGACAGCACAGCACTTCCCGCGCTCTAGCTAGCTCCAGTAGCACTAGCCAGACACACCAGCGCAGCTGAGCTCCAACACTAACCTTTATTTTTCTTTTCTTCCCTCCATTAAAATCCCCACCACTCCGTTCCTTACTATACATATGTAGACACTCACACTCTCACATTGCACTGCACTACTACTACAAAGAAGTATACAAAGAAGAAGATGATCAGTGGTGCGGACCTGTACCACGTGCTGACGGCGGTGGTGCCGCTGTACGTGGCGATGGTCCTCGCGTACGGGTCGGTGAGGTGGTGGCGCATCTTCTCCCCGGAGCAGTGCAGCGGCATCAACCGCTTCGTGGCGCTCTTCGCGGTCCCGCTCCTCTCCTTCCACTTCATCTCCACCAACGACCCCTACTCCATGGACTTCCGCTTCCTCGCCGCCGACTCCCTCCAGAAGCTCCTCTCCCTCTCCCTCCTCTCCCTCTGGTCCCGCCTCTCCCCCGCGGGCTCCCTCGAGTGGGCCATCACCCTCTTCTCCCTCTCACCCTCCCCAACACCCTCGTCATGGGCATCCCCCTCCTCAAGGGGATGTACGGAGGGCCCACCACCACCTCCTCCTCCTCCGGCAGCCTCATGGTCCAGATCGTCGTCCTCCAGTGCATCGTCTGGTACACGCTCCTCCTCTTCCTCTTCGAGTTCCGCGCCGCCAGGCTCCTCATCGCCGACCACCGCACACCGCCGCCTCTATAGCCTCCTTCCGCGTCGGCTCCGACGTCCTCTCCCTCGACGGCAGGGACCACCCCCTGCACGCCGACGCCGAGCTCGGCGGCGACGGCAGGCTGCGCGTCACCGTCAGGAGGTCCTCCGCCTCCCGCTCCAACGGCGGGGCCAACTCCGCCGCCACGCCGCGCCCCTCCAACCTCACCAACGCCGAGATCTACTCCCTGCAGTCCTCCAGGAACCCCACGCCGAGGGGCTCCAGCTTCAACCACACCGACTTCTACTCCATGCTCAACGCCGGGAGGAACTCCAACTTCGGCGCCGGGGACGAGGAGGCCGGCCGGGCCAACGGCCCTGCCTTCTCCCCGGTCGCCGGAGGGAGGAAGTGTTGGAATTAATGAATTAATTAATACCATAAAATATAATTAACTCTATTAACTATAGTCCCACATTGGAAAGAAAGAAAACTTTCTTTCCATATATAAAGCAACCTCTCTCTTTGATTATCATCCAAGAGATCAAGTGGTGGGCTTTATTGAGATAGATTAAATAGAGAATTTTGAGAGATAAATTCTTAATCTATTCTCGGGCGGCCCGCTAGGCCGGCCGGCTTGGGCTTGGCTTAGGCATAGGCCTATTGGCCAAGCCTAGCCTTGTGCCTTAGGCCGAGGGCCGTTGGTCCGTGGGCCGTGGTCTGTGGTCTGTGGTCTGTGGGCTGAAGAGTTATGTTTTTTGGTTGGAGGGATACGAAGCGAACAGATGCGAGTCCAACAGGCACGCACCTACAGACTCGAGTCTGTTCGCATCGCAACCCTTCTGCATTATAAAAGGGACAGCGAACAAGAGAACAAACAATTCACTCAAGTCAACAAATCTTCTCTCCTGAGTTGATACGAGTGCAAGTGTTTCGTTGAGTTCCTGCATAGAAGTACGAGTACACAGAAGACGTACCAGTACCGAATTCAGTGTGTCAACAACAGTAAGTGTGATTTCTGATTTTGGACAGTATTCCATAAAGTACACCGGATCTTCTTTCTATAATCCGGTTGTAAAAGATACGCTGGTTTTATCCTAGGAACAACGAGATTGAAATCTTCAGAAAGAGAAGATAATCTCGAAACGTTCTAAAAGAGAGAGTGATCCTCGACTCCAAGCACGAATTGATTTTCTTTTAATAAACGTATTTCTCGAATTGTTTTCTAACAATTTTTAGAACGTTTACTGATTCTTCTGTTAACTTTGTTACAGAAATGGACAATTCCGAGAAGTGGGAAAAGAAAGATCATGATCGCCCTTCAAAAGTTCGACGGACTGAACTTTAAGAGATGGAAGTCAAAAATGAACTTCTATCTTGTCTTAAAAAAGGTCGATTACGTGCTCAAGGATGAGAAGCCCGTCCTACCGGAACTACCAACGGTAACGGAAGAAGGTGTAGAACCAGACACCAGTGACTACGATGACACCCTGATCGCACAACAAGCGTGGGAAGAAGACGACTTCAAATGTCGTCACTTCATCTTGAATGGGTTGTCCGATGCATTCTATGATCTATATCAGAATATGACATCTGCTAAAGAGGTATGGGATGCATTGCAAAAGAAATACGATACCGAAGAAGCGGGATCGAAAAAGTACGCAGTAAGCCGCTACTTTAGGTTTGTTTTTCAGAATGACAAATCGATTGTTGCTCAGACGCACGATCTTCAGAAGATTGTGCACGAGATCATCTCTGAAGGCATACCAGTGGACGAGCAGTTCCAAGTCGCTGCTCTAATTGAGAAGTTACCAAGTTCGTGGAAAGACTATCAAACTACTCTGATGCACAAGTCATCAGAGTTAACGATGGAAAGCCTTATCATCAAGTTACGGGTGGAAGAAGAGGCACGGAACCAGGATAATAAGAATGAGGTTTCTTATGTGCAGGTTTATCCTGGTCCAACTCCTAAGAGCATGAAGACAAAGAAGCCATCTTTCAAGAAGAAAGGAGTGAAGCCGAACCCTTCACAGAAGAACTTTCACACAGGTTCTAGTTCCAGGCCTCCTCCTCCTCCTGGAAAGAAAGAAATGGTGTTCAAGTGTTATGAATGTGGCAAACCAGGCCACATTGCTCGCAACTGCCGCAACAAAGGAAAGAAGAAGGAACAGATCCACAACATAGAAGAACCGTTCGTTGCCATGGTTACGGAAGTAAACATGGTTGGTGGCAACGACGGATGGTGGGCTGATTCAGGGGCAACTCGCCATGTCTGTTATGAACGTGACTGGTTCACTTCATATAGAGAGACTGATGAGCATATACTGCTCGGAGACTCCCACACCACCAAAGTGATGGGAGTAGGCGATGTTACTCTCAAGTTTACTTCTGGGAAGGCACTCATTCTGAAGGATGTGCTGCACACTCCAGAGATGCGGAAGAATCTGATCTCCGGTTACATTCTTAACAAGGCTGGGTTTATGCAAACCCTAGGTTCTGACCAGTGGATCCTGACCAAGAACGGTATCTTTGTTGGGAAAGGATTTGTAACTGATGGAATGTTTAAACTGAGTATTGAAATGAATAAATCTGATTTGGTTTACTCTGTGTGTACTTTCAATATTTGGCATTCTAGACTTTGTCATGTGAACCAAAAACTCGTATCTAATATGAGTAAACTTGGAATGATACCGAGAATTGATGTGAATACTTTTGATAAGTGCAAACCAGATCCGAAAAGATCAAAGTTAGCAAACAGGGCTTACGAGTGCGTGTTCATTGGTTATGGAATTAATAGCCGCGCTTATCGATTCTTTGATCGTACTAGCAATACAATCATAGAGTCAACGGATGCCGACTTCTTCGAAAACAAGTTTCCTTACAAGATAAGGAATAGTGGGGGTTCCACTAGTAGTGAAAATGCTACGGATAGTGGGGGGTATAACACATACCCTACCTCTGATTGAGAATACTCCTCTTCCAGAAATAGCAAACGAAGATCCAGTCATTGTTGGTGGAAAACATGCTTTATCCACAAATGATAACAATGATATGGGAAGAGGAAAGAGAACAAAGAGAGTCAACTATAATGATGATTATGTTTACTCTCTAGAGGCAGATCCCAACACAATAGAAGAAGCATTGGCTTCTGCCGATGCTGCTTCTTGGCAAGAAGCTATCAAAGATGAGATAGAATCATTACGATCAAATGAAACATGGGAGATAGTTGAATTACCTCCTGGTTGTCGTCTCATTGATAGCAAGTGGATCTTCAAGAGAAAACTTAAAACTGATGGAACGGTTGATAAATTTAAAGCAAGACTAGTAGCCAAGGGATATGTACAGAAAGAAAATGTTGATTTCTTTGATACATATTCTCCTGTTACTCATGTGACGAGCATTAGAGTTCTATTATCGATCGCCACTATACATAATTTGATTATCCATCAAATGGATGTAAAAACAGCTTTTCTAAATGGTGATTTAGAAGAAGAACTCTACATGGCTCAGCCTAAAGGATTTGTGATTCCAGGAGAGGAACACAAAGTTTGTAAGCTAACCAAGACCTTGTACGGTCTTAAACAGGCTCCCAAACAATGGCATGATAAGATAGATCAAATGTTATTATCTGGTGGATTCAAGATAAATGAGGCAGATAAATGTTTGTACTATAAGGAAACAGGTGACTTATGTACAATGATATGTCTATACGTAGACGATCTACTCATTTTTGGATCAACTATTGAGTTGATCAATGAGACTAAAAGTCTATTGAGTCAGAACTTTGATATGAAAGATATGGGTGAAGCAAATGTCATCCTTGGGATGAAAATCACTCGTACTGACTCTGGAATCTATCTCGATCAATCTCACTACATTGAGAAAGTATTGAAAAAATACAACTACTTTGATCGGAAACCCATTTGCACTCCAAGTAACTCCCAAGTTAAACTTTTAAAGAACACCGGAGATGCAATACGGCAACAGGAGTATTCCAGTGTGATTGGAAGTCTCCGTTACGTAACAGACTGTACTAGACCCGACATTGCTTATGCAGTCGGAGTTCTATGTAGATTTACCAGTAACCCAGGTTCAGAGCATTGGATTGCAATCGAAAGAGTAATGCGTTATTTGAAAAGAACCAAGAACTTAGGTTTACACTTTGGTCGGTTTCCCGCGGTCCTTGAAGGATTTAGCGACGCAGATTGGAACTCATTTTCGGATGATTCCAGAGCCACAAGCGGATATATCTTTAGTATCGCAGGTGGAGCAGTATCTTGGAGATCCAAGAAACAAACGATATTGGCCCAGTCGACTATGGAGTCTGAGTTGATAGCGCTAGCTGCAGCTAGTGAAGAGGCAGATTGGTTGAGAAACCTTCTGTCGAACGTACCTCTGTGGAGTAGGCCTATACCACCGGTACTGATTCATTGTGATAGTACTTCTGCAATAGCATTAGTAACGAACCATTACTACAATGGTAAGAAGTTAGCAATTCGACGCAAGCACAATGCGATGAGAGAATTCCTGTCCTCAGGAAAGGTAAGAATTGACTACATCAGAACAGACATCAATTTGGCAGATCCTTTGACGAAAGGATTATCTAAAGACAAGGTCTGGAGCACATCGACAAGGATGGGACTAAAGCCCATTGGCAGAGTCTCAGGTGGGGGAAACTCTACTTAGTTGACTGGAGATCCCAAGATCTAAGTTCAAAGAGAAAAACAAACCATTTAGTGATATTGAAAGATCATGTAAGAAGTTCTTGAAACTTCAAAACAATGTTCTATCCTGATGTGAATGATTTACATGATTACACTTGTATTGAATGAATGGATGAATTTTTGATATACAAATTCTTAATGAAGACTATTCTCAAGTTTGAGAGGGGTACTACTACAAGAATACTCTTGATAGTCATCACCAAGGTGATTGTGGAAGTGTGGCCGCTTCCTATGAGAATGGGCTGATTCTCTAGAGCTTTCTACCTAACTAGGATATAGCACAGGGCCATATTAGTGCTAAGCAAAGAATGAACGAATACTCAGTAGACCCATGTGTGACATTCCTTCACCTCAGAAAGCAGGATAGTAAGTTCAAGACTCTGTTCACTTATTATCCTCTGTTTTGTTGTTTGTTCACTATGAAGAGTTCAAGTCGAAGTACACTCTCACTGATGCATGGTAATACAAAGATAAAGAATAAATCACTTATGTCTTCCATCATATTTTATGAGTGGGGGATTGTTGGAATTAATGAATTAATTAATACCATAAAATATAATTAACTCTATTAACTATAGTCCCACATTGGAAAGAAAGAAAACTTTCTTTCCATATATAAAGCAACCTCTCTCTTTGATTATCATCCAAGAGATCAAGTGGTGGGCTTTATTGAGATAGATTAAATAGAGAATTTTGAGAGATAAAATTCTTAATCTATTCTCGGGCGGCCCGCTAGGCCGGGCCGGCTTGGGCTTGGCTTAGGCTTAGTCTTAGGCATAGGCCTATTGGCCAAGCCTAGCCTTGTGCCTTAGGCCGAGGGCCGTTGGTCCGTGGGCCGTGGTCTGTGGGCTGTACGCTGAAGAGTTATGTTTTTTGGTTGGAGGGATACGAAGCGAACAGATGCGAGTCCAACAGGCACGCACCTACAGACTCGAGTCTGTTCGCATCGCAACCCTTCTGCATTATAAAAGGGACAGCGAACAAGAGAACAAACAATTCACTCAAGTCAACAAATCTTCTCTCCTGAGTTGATACGAGTGCAAGTGTTTCGTTGAGTTCCTGCATAGAAGTACGAGTACACAGAAGACGTACCAGTACCGAATTCAGTGTGTCAACAACAGTAAGTGTGATTTCTGATTTTGGACAGTATTCCATAAAGTACACCGGATCTTCTTTCTATAATCCGGTTGTAAAAGATACGCTGGTTTTATCCTAGGAACAACGAGATTGAAATCTTCAGAAAGAGAAGATAATCTCGAAACGTTCTAAAAGAGAGAGTGATCCTCGACTCCAAGCACGAATTGATTTTCTTTTAATAAACGTATTTCTCGAATTGTTTTCTAACAGGAAGAAGGAAAACGGGAGGGACGGGGCCAGGGACCTCCACATGTTCGTCTGGAGCTCCAGCGCCTCGCCCGTGTCCGTGTCCGAAGGAGGGATTCCGGTGTTCGGGACCGAGAACGGCCTCCCCAATGCAACCAAAGGTTAGTTAGTTACTTGAAAGAGCTAGTAATGCCGTGTCCGTCTCGTGTCGCTAGGACACGCACGCCTTAATGTTTTGTTTTCTTTTTTTTTTTTACCGGCCGAAGACCCGTACGACGAGTACGGCCGCGACGAGTTCAGCTTCGGGGGGAACGGGGCCGTCGCCCAGGGCCTGGAGCAGAGGGAGGCGCCGGGCCTGTCGAAGCTGGGTTCGAACTCGACGGCGGAGCTCCACCCGAAGGCCCCGAACGGCGAGGCGAAGCCGACCGCCATGCCGCCCGCCAGCGTCATGACCCGGCTTATCCTGATCATGGTCTGGAGGAAGCTCATCCGGAACCCCAACACTTACTCGAGCCTCCTCGGCCTCGTCTGGTCCCTGGTTTCCTTCAGGTCCGAATCCCGATCCGAAGTCAGTGACGTAACGAATATTCAGTCAGTACTAAAAAGACCAATCGGGTCGAAATCTGGCATTATTAGTATATATTAGTCACTGAGCTTCGTCGTTACTATAAGCAAAATTTCTAACAGTGACACCATAATTTGGTGCATGCATTTTTTGCAGGTGGGGCTTCGAAATGCCAGCGATCGTTGCACGTTCGATTGCGATACTCTCTGATGCGGGGCTCGGAATGGCTATGTTCAGTCTCGGTATGTTCATGTCTACAGAGTTGGCCGGAACTAGAAGAGTCTTTGAGTGTCCGGGTTAGTTAGGGACCAAACTGAACTCGAATCTTGTGTTTCGATGGCCTGCAGGTTTGTTCATGGCCTTGCAGCCGAAGATCATTGCGTGCGGCAACTCCGTTGCAGCGTTCGCAATGGCTGTCAGGTTCTTCATGGGGCCGGCGGTGATGGCCGCTGCCTCCATTGCTGTTGGACTGAGAGGAGATCTCTTGCATATTGCCATTGTTCAGGTACACAAAGACTTCAACAAATCCTTTTTTTTTTTTTGTTGAAAGATATTTGATGATGTTATTACTTAGAGATGTTGATAGTGATCATTAACTTTAAATTTAAGTATTTGTTTAGATGCATTTCTTTGTTATTTTTGCAGGCTGCTCTACCGCAAGGGATTGTTCCATTTGTGTTTGCCAAAGAGTACAATGTTCACCCTGACATACTGAGCACAGGGTTAGAACTCTGTTACCCTCATAACTTAAGGGTCTGCTTGGCAATTAGCGGGGTAGCGGTTATGAAGTATTTTTAGAGTACCGGTTATGAGGGGTCCGGTTTTGGATGGTTTTTAAGTAGCGGCTTTTAAACCAGTCCAATCCATGCTTGGTAATTTACTAACGAGCGGTTTTGAAAGTTTTTTACACGAATAAATTAAATAGGGAAAGGTATCGATAGTTATAATTATATCTATTTTTGTGAGGATATAAATGGAATAAAAAAATAAAGCCGCTCAAAATCCACTGATTTTGGGTTTTTACAAAGCCACCCAAAAATACATTATATCGGTTTCGGGGGGTTTTTGAGCCGACGAAAACCAGTGCCTCAAAAAAATTAACAAGCAGGGGTTTTCATAAACGGTCGGTTCAAAAACACCCTAAAACCGGTGAAAACACCGTTACCAAGCAGACCCAGTATTTTTTTTTTTTCTGTTGAAGCATATACAGAGATTTCTAATTATTCGGTTTTGGGCTGAGAACGAACCGAATAAAAGATTTGGTTCGGTTTGAAAAAATATGGTTCGGTTTTGAAAAGACTAATTTTTTTATTTGGTTTTGGTTTTGGTTTTGGGTATTGGCTTCAGTCCAAAACCGTAAAACGAAAACAAAATAAGACTTGTACAATTATTAAATATCCTCAATTTATGCATATTTATAATTAAAAATGTTGTATATTTTGAAAACAGCAGTTCCATCGATGTGTTTTGAAATCAATTTTTTGTAATTTAACCACTAGTCCAACTTTGAACCGAACTTTAAAATACAAGAAACGCATGTATAAAATTGTAATTTTTTAAATATAATTTAACTACAATTCTAACTTTGTGCCGGGCCCATTAAACAATCAAGATAGTCCAACCAAACAAACTTAATCGATTATCGCTTCGGTTTTAGTTATGGCTAATTTAGTTTCACTTTTAGTTATGGCTAACTAAGGTTTGGCTTCGTTTATGGCTAATTTTGGTTTGGTTTCCGAACAAACCTAACTTTCTCCTCCCCTACTTCTTTTAGTACATGCTTCCATTGACATTTCAATTTCCTTGCAATGTCACATACCCCTACATTAAAACGTCCCACCATTTTTGTTGGACCATACAATAAGACTTTGATTAACACATACTTCACTATGTTGTGTAGTATCGTGTCCCCGAACCATGATACAAGCCAATCTTGTAGTATCGTGTCCCGGAACCATGATCGAAGTTATGTTAAAACAGCATACAACTGACGCACTGACACTGACACTAAGTTATGTGCTTCCTGTAATCAGTTTGTGAGGTTTATCTTACATTTGTGATTTTGATACTTGCAGGGTTATCTTTGGAATGCTAATCGCCCTTCCCATCACTCTAGTCTACTACATTCTATTGGGGCTCTGAAGCTGCAAAAGCTTTTATGATTTTTTTTTTTTTTGCCATGTAGGACTTAAAATTAGTCTTCTGACCAAATTGTTGAAAAGTTTTGGTAACACTACCTAGTGAAGCTTTAACATAGAATTAGATTTGTAGGCAAGTGGCTGATATTAGATGTTCTGTTCCTGTGTTCCACGTCTTGTACCGATTGAAACCAAACCTGTGGCAATTGATATCCTAATCTGATGAGTCTTGTAGTATTTTCAAGAACGTAACAGTATTTTTTTTTAACATCTATAAGTGATGTGCTTTTGTGTCATTGAAGGAGAGTTTATAAGCAAAAATTTCTCAAATTTACCGGATTCCATTTGGATCTCTCAGATTTGGATCGTTTGTACGCACCAGTAAATTCGTTCGTAAATGTTCTACAAAATTTGGTGAGGATCAAGATGTACCTAATTTTTTTTTGCCTATATACCTGGAGAGGTGGTTTTCGTATTTCGAACATGTGTCATTTTCTAGGATGCAAGTCTTCTCGTCACAAGCAATCAAAATCTCGTCTTTGGTCCCCTTACTTTGCAGCTCACTCCGTTGGAGAGTTAAACTCGAACGGTACTGAGTTTGGCAACCGGTGAGAAGATCTCCTTATATTCAACTAGTAGATGTACGTGTTTTGCACGTATAATAAGAATAATATCCAATTATAGTCAAATCTCTCTTTTAACTCGTGAGGTTAAAGTAGGAGGTATTTTTCTTGTTTGGTTGAGTTTGATTCTCCATGTTGAATATATAACAAATTTAAAAAAATTTCAACAATTGTTTACATAATTTGTTTTATTTTAATAAAATAGACCATGATCAAATTACGGCTTAGACGACTCACTTTTAAATCGTTTTGAAGCCTCATTACATAGTAGAAGATTTGTTGAGTAAATCCAGGCCTTCTAAGTAGAAGTTTGGTTATGTTAGATGACTTGAAATCCAGATGTAGTAGCCCATAAAGTTCCATCTATAGACAAAATGGCTAATAGGACATTAAAGTAGGGTCTCTTGGGCTTCTAGTTCTTAAAATGAACAGGTAGTGGATTTTTGCTTCTTTATTAGGGTTGGGTTTGGCCCATCCTAACTATACTCAACCCTCAAATTTTTCTTCATAGTGGATTTCATTTCTGATATAAAAAAAATTCCGGGATAAATTTTGGCTACTAAGAATCAAAGATGACAAATTTAAAACTTTTTGTATATTGGGGGATGAGGTGTCATTGGCGAAAGAGCTCGCTAAGAGAAGGGTGGGGTGCCAATTCCATCCCTTGTATATTTCTTTTACTAAACAATTTTTTTGGTTATTGTTGTTATCCAATGTCTTTGAAAGGTAAGAAGTCAATTAAAATTCCAAGATAACAAGATACTTTGATATTGTTGTTATTATTAGATAATTTATTTATTTTATCATATAATTATGATAACTAAGTAGCTAATAATTTTTTAATTAATATTAATTAATTATAACTATTGTTCAAAAATTACACAAGATCGAATAATGCCATCCTCCTTCGATTGGACCACAAACTTTCCTTATTTGCAACCTGCCAATTAGGATGTTAGTTAAGAGATTGTGTGAAGCCCATAACTTTTGTGTATTTATTTTATTCATGTTTTATTAATTATAATTGTGAGCCCATTGCTTTGTTAGTACTTAAGCCCAATACCTAGCTACCAAAATCCAAGCCCAACCCGAAACCCATGACACCCATTCGACCCATGTACCCCCTCTCTCCTGGTCTTGCGCGCACAACCCCCCAACCGGATCTGGAACTCACGTAAAGTTTAACTCAGAAACCCTCTCCACCATCAGAACCATCACAGAGTTTTCCTCCCTCCTACCTTCACAAACTCCCCATATCTTCTTTTCCGCTCCTCCATTTTCGAAACCGAAGTCGTCCCCGCATTCCCCGCGACATCTCGGTCGCTTTGACACCGCACTCACCCCGTTTCTGCCGCACCCCGACCGACTCGACCGACCGCCGCCACCCTCTGCGACCACCGACGAACCCCATGCCGCTGCCGGACGCGCCAGCGCCTCGCGCGTGCACCAGCAGCGGTTCCCCGCCGCTGTCCCGAAGCCCCGGCTGACAGCAGCTCCGGCCGGCAGCAACCCTCCAGCGACCCCTCGCAGCGACGGTAGCGCCCCCGCGTGCACCAGCAGCGGTTCCCGCTGCTGTCCCGCCGTCCGCGTGCTCGTGTCTGTGCCGTGCCGCGTGCGTTCCAAGGCATCCCCTCAGTGCTCCGTCACAGCCTTCGGTAAACCCCGCAACCCTCTGTTGGTTTCACTGAACCATTTCTGTTCCAGGATAGTTAGTTTAATAGTTTTCTATTTAGTTCGGTAATAACTGTTAGTATTAGTTAGATGTTATCACTAAATTGTTAGATTAATGGTTAGAATTCGATTACATAAATTATGATTAATGTCGTAGTAGGTTACTTTAACTATGATTTCATAATTATCATTAATTGATAATTTAGCTTCAAAATAGTAATTATATAGCAAAAACGTATTTTATATAAGAAATGATATTATAGGCAAAAAAACCATATATAATTATGTTTTAAGTAAAAATGTGTATTTTTCGTATTATTAACCGTTAGTTCTGTTAAATAAGTTTATGGATTGAAAACTAGAATTAATAACGTATATTTTGTAATAAAACCGTAATTTTACTAAAATGAGGTTTTAAGTAAATTATTATTAAAATGATTATCCTTACTAAATAAATAGTATTAGTAAGATATTTCGTAAATGTTATTTAGAAAATAATTAAATTAGTTTTCTAATAATTTCGAGTTTTACGCGATATTTTCCTATTAAAATAGTGTATTATAAAAACCGCTACTACTTTGATAATATTCCAAAAATACATTATTCTCCGCCCTACTTACAAAATACTAGTAAAATAGTTTTACCAAAATATTACATATTTAAATTATTATTTTCTCTAATAAAAACGACAAATGTTTATAATTAGCGTAGATTTACATTAGTGGCTTTATTAGCCAATCTTGGAATAAGTTCTAAGGACAGATTTATGTTAATGTAGGTTCGGATCCTCGAACCCTAGCCGACACCTTTTTAGCCGTTGCTTTCCACACCGAGGATACAACCAAGCAAGTTTCATATCTTTCAGGTATGCATTTTTATTTAATAATTAAATGTACTATATCAGTAGAATCATGTATTGTAGTGACACTGATTCACAGTGGATCCCTCTCGGACTCCACATCGATGGATGGATTGATTGCCTCATTGACCCGGGAATTGATTGGGGGAGTAGTATAATATCTGTGACCAAAGCCATTGTTTACCGAATGCTAGTATAACATCTGTGACCAAAGCCATTGTTCCTCCCTCCTACCGTACACGGGGTTGAGCTATACCGTATACTATCGTTTTGGCCAGAATGCTAGTTTAACATCTGTCTTTTATTATTATTTAGCAAAAATATATATGCTTTTTAAATTGTCTTGCATTCATTTATTATTATCTTAGAATGTTAGATGCGAAAATATGTTCTTGCTCCCTCCTGACTAGAGACCAACATTTTTAGGTGACTGTGACGACGAGGATCTCACCTTTAGGTCTTTCTACGGACCTGGTCCGAACCCTGACGAAATAGCTGACCTGACCAGCGAGCCCCAGAATTATAGATGTGCCATTGGTTTAGTTCATTTCCTTTTTAGTTCCGATAAAGACCAATGTAATAATTGAATGCTTGTTTTGTTTGTATTTTTATTTCAGGCCATTTTCCAGAATTAATAAAATGTTATCTTTTTCCGCTTTAATTTTTGTCTGCTTGTGTTCACTGCTTGATACAGCTTATTGTCGCCGTCTCACAACGGTGCAGGCTGGGCATGATCCGACTGGACCCATTACATTGAGATCGGGTCGTGACATGTTTCTAGTGGTGGCCCATGCAGGTCCAGTTCTGTAAATTGGTCTAGTCAACTTAGTCTAGACCAGCATACAGTCCTGTAATTTGACCTAGGCATAGATGAGATTTTAGGAAAACAGAATCTAGAAACAACTAGAACACCTAGTTTATATTCACCCCATTACAACATAGGGCCAAAATTATTTATTTAAATATCTATTTTTGCTTGCTTATAGTCCTATAGGCTACCTTGCTTATGATTGTACCCAAACCTTTCAGAAGATGGCAAAAGGGAAAACGACTCGCTCTGGGCCTGCTGACGAAGATGTTTCTTCCTCCGGGAATACCCCTAGTCAGGCTCAATCAGACCCCTCTCCGGTGCAGCCCACTACTCGTCCTCGTGCTGCACGGACTCCCCGTGTCGCATACACCTCCACTGTGCATGCAGCTGCACCGATTCCCCCGAGGCCCACACTCTCAATTGCTGACGCGAATCCTCCAGCTGCTCCACCAGTGCCAGTGAACCCCGCCGAGCTCGTAGGCCTGCTACGAGGAGTACTTGAGGCCCAGAGGGCTCAAGCAGAAGCAAATCGTGAACTGTCACGCCCCACTCCCGTATGAGCGATCGTTCTCGCTAAGGCGTAATGTCGCACGAGCCTAGATTGCGCTCGTGCAAGACGGGTTCCATAACAGCGGCTGCGACGGGGTCGTCACACAGAAGTCCCAAGCAGAGACATTGAATAATAGCAGCTAAAATTTAGAACAAAACACAAGTCATTCAAAAGTGGCTCTTCATTGATATTGAAATAAAGATTACAATGGGGCGCAAGGCCAAGATTACAATCACTCAAGCTCACTCTTTTCACATTACAAGTCACTTAGCTCTCTCTCTCTCATCTCTTAATACATGTCTCGAGCCAGCGGATGCTTCGGAAGTCGACGTCCATACATTATGTCCCGTATAAGTCTTGACTCCACGCAGCCGCACGCTACGAATCTCCAAGGAACTCCGTGCCTCGACGCATCCAAGCGAGCTCCGCACCACGAGCTTCTACCTGTGCCTGCACATGAAAACTGTGTGGGTGTCAGTACTCAACTGTACCGGTGGAATGAGCTCCTCGTCCACCGATACAAAACCGACATGTTCTTTTACTTTATGCAACATATCCTTTTTATGATTGTCTTTCTATTTTTGCCTTAGGATCAGTTTTAGGACCGACGCCTCGGCCTATTTTGTCTCTAGACCATCACCGTGCCATGTACTAACAATGTACTCATACTTTGTCTCTAGACCTTCTCGTGCCAACAACGTCAACTTTTTGACTCGTGCTTGCCTTTCGGCCCGTATTTGGTACGCAACAACTTGGTCGTGCCATAAATCCCTTGCTATAACATAGTCGAGGAAGCACCTCGCCACTTAGTAGCTTGCCTATACTTGTGTCGTAACAACATGGTCGTGCCATACTCTGGGACGCGACGACTCGGTTGTGCCATGAAATATCGAGGCCGTGCCTCACGACTCAACAAGACTTAACCGAACTTGTCCTACGGCCCTTCCAGAACTTAACTCGAAATGTCTAACCCAACTTGTGGAACCCGTGTTGAGAACTCAAGTACGATGCCACATCGTATGCCGAAGCATGTGTCACGACCCGCACCCTTTTTTTTTTTAAACGGATACGAGACGTGTCCAAGCCAGCCTACGCCGCAGTGTCGGCGGTAGTACGCTGTCACGGCCATGAAGATCATAATCACAAAGGTGCTCATTCACATAATTAATTTAATTTACAATGATCACAAGGTTTACATTTGCAGAAAAATATAAACTTGTACAAATATTGAATGACTATAACTTGACTATCTAACTAGTCTTCTAGGCTCGTCTGCAAGTACACCCGAACTCCCCATGCTAAATGAATCCACGGCTAACCTGAAAAATGTTGGTTTCCAGTCAGAAATGGAACGAGCACAATTCACTGAATGTAATTTCAAATAAAGAAAATGACTATAAGACAAAGGTTAGACATCAATCATGGGTTTGAAAATAAACAGTAAAGCCGTAAGAAAAATCAATAGTAATAAATAGACCAATATACTTTTCCACCGTTAGAAGTACCTTTGATATGTGATCGGTCTCGGGACAGTTATGCGACACGGTCTACACGGTCTAAAGTTACACGGTCTACAGTTACACGGTCTACAGTTACACGGTCTACAGTTACACGGTCTACAGAAAATATTGCAGTAAAGAAACACTGTCTACAAAATATTAATCATGATCTACACAGTTTAAACGCAGTAAATAGAGCACTGTCTACACTGTCTACAAGAAATAAATAAATACTGTCTACACGGTCTACAAGAAATAAATGCAACACGGTCTACACGGTCTAAGGTCAGATCACACATCCTTGGTACTTCTCATTCCCGACTCAACAATTTATAATAGAAAATAATCACATAACCAATGACTAATCAATAAAATATAGTAAAGATCAATATCGAAATGCAAACAATAAACTGTACTCGCCTGTGGTCCTTTGCTGGGGAAACCGACAATCTGAGCTACTCAATGTGCCACTATAGTCAAAACCCGTACAACAGTCCCCGAAAGCTGAAATAAACAATACCAATGATCTCAGAATAGTCCAATTAGCTAGGATTGCCTGTCCTTAAGTCCAATTCTGGACACAGGGGCAAAACGGTAATTTCGGACAAAAATGATGTCCGCCGTTGGACCCGCTTTGCACCGAAAAGCGTGCCAGAGTCAACGGTCTCTAAAGTCGTCAAACTATATGTCTACGGATCCAGTTTTTCGATACGAACCCAACCGTATGTCCAAAGTTGGACTCCGGCGGGCCGTGCACAAAATCGTCCGTTGAGTGGAACCGTGGGGCCCACAAAACGACGTCGGATTCAACTGTCTCAGAATTGGACCAAACTTGGCATACAAGACCAGAAAAACGATACGGTTCTGTTGGCACAAGTTTCGTCTCGATCCGATGAGCGTGCACAAAGTAATTGAGAAATTTGCAAAGTGCACGATACGGGGAATTTCGACGGATACGCATCAAATTCGTCGCGCACACGCGACCAATTTGAATTCCGCCAAAGCCCACACGACCACGAAACCGTTACGCAGCTTTCGATCCTTACGGTGCGCGACCACGTCGCCCGGAATGGCGGGACGGACGTCGTGTGGGTCAATTTTCTAATTTTCGAAACATGTTTTTCATGATTTTCAATCTGATTTCTACTACTGTCTAATCCACGATAAATAGAACTAATAATGAGGTTTTCTTCGTGGTTAGGTTGTCTAAACTTCTGTTCAAATACAATTTTGAAATATCGGAAGGACAAGCGAGAAATCGCCTTCCAAAGTCGATGTTGGGACTGGATTTGTATTCTGTTTTCGAACAGAATTTCCGTGACTTCAAGTCGATTTCTCCTAGGATTTTAATAGGATCTATATTAATCTAACTAAAGGGATGTAAATTTGGTTGAGTTGGGAGCATACCAGAAAAAGCGGTTTGCGAATCGGTCGATCGAGCGTGGAGAAATCTCCGCGTGAAATCAGCTTCGTACTGTCGCTGCTGTCGTCTTCTGTTTTCCGTCTCGCGGGCGCGTGCGAAGCTTTCTGGCCGGCCGGCGACGCTCGCGGCGGCGCACGGCGGTGGCGCACGCGGGGAGGACTTCGCCCAGGTGGCTGGGTCGTGCTGCGTAGGTTAGGGTTTCGATGGAGTTCCCTCTGTATATATGCGCTGTGCATATACGCTCGGGTCGGGTCCGGCGTTAGAAAATCTCAGCTGAGATTTGCTATGGAGCCCGGTTTAGGGAATTAGCACAGGGCAGTTTGGGTTGGGCTGGGAAGGTTTAAGCAGGGGATTTGGGACACTGCGTTGCTCGGTTGAGCACGCAGCAGTTGCGTGGGCCTGGCTGGGGAGTATGGGCCTGGCTTTGGGCTCTTTGCTGCTGTAGGGTGTTGGGCTGCTTGATCAGGTTGGGGGGTTTAGCGGATTGCTCAGCTCGGTCTGAGCTCACCCTGGGCCGGGCTGGGCTCCGCTGGGTGGGCTCGGCCTGCTGAGTTCTAGTTAATTTTTTTTTTCTTTTTCTCTTCTCTAATATATGAACAACTGTATTCATATACGTATACCGGTATACAAATATATATATATATATAAATATACACACTTATACACGTATCCAATATTTATATATATTTACACTTATACTCGTATACAAATATTCGTATATACACATATACAATTGTATACATTTATATATTTATATATCCATGTATATATGTATACACTTTAATAAATTATGAATATATATACATGCCTATTTAATCAATATATATATATATATATATATATATATATATATATATATATATATATATATATATATATATATATATATATATATATATATATATATATATATATATATATATATATATGTATATACACTACACACTCATATACCTATATATACGTATACGATATTTATATCTATATACATATTTCTATATCTATTATTTCTTATAACATTTAATATATATTTAGATATATATTCCATAACCAAAATAATAATATTAATAATAAGAATAACAACAAATTACCATAACCAATAATAATACTAATATTATTTAATAATCAACTCAATAGCTTAATAAATAATAATAATAATCAAAATGCAATAGGTCTATAATGATGTATATACCCTTCATGTACAGTCTAAAAATTACCATTTAAATAAAATAAATTAATAATAAAAAATATTTTACAATTTTCGGGGAGGGGAGCTACAAATCTACCCACCTTAAAAATAATTTCGTCCTCGAAATTCTAATTCGTAACTATTCTTAATTTCAAAAAGAACTCTACCATTACTCTAATCTCCTCAAATTTAATTCCTCAAAAATAGTTCCTATCCTTCTCCTTGTCCATTTTTGCAACTACAAAAATATCGAGGACTTCTACCCACCTTTGGTCACACTACTCCCTCAAAGCTAGGTCACTAAAATTTTATAAACATCCAACTACTTGCTCAAATTCTTCCAATGGATATCTATCGCCTATGGTATCTATAATCCTCGCATATCTATCAAGCAACCCAAAATTCAATTATCAACTAACTTATGCTATAACCTCTGCTAAATTCTAAGCAACACGGTTATCGACCCCCAAAATAGGAAGGACGAGAGTCAATGGTACGAAAAGACGAGGAAGAATAACTGTGAACAAACACGAAGTTTCAAGAGCTGTAGAGGATATCAAATGATACCGATAAAATGGACCTTGTGAACCATTGACTTGTTAGCTAGATTGGGGCTACTCCGTTCCAATCACTGGCTAACTTCGAAGAGACCCCTCGTTTCTTAGAGAGGCTTGCAACCTATGCACTACGGAAATTCCGTTCTCGAAATCAAAACTAAGCACGATTTCATGATAGAACAGAATTTGAGAAATCAAGATTGCGATCTATTCCGTGGTTATTTAAACACACAAACAAGGGGTATAATTGCAGCACAAGATCGTATCTCAACTTCCAGGTGGATGGGATAAGGGTTACGAATGACATCACATTCTAAGATGTGGATACTACATAGTAGGTATAGGGACTTATTTCAAACAATTCGGTTTTATAGTCTAACAATAGTGGTATGCATGGATAGGTTTTACTGGGTCTTAATGGACTTCCTGATTGGACAGCAATCATCGGTTGGATGAACCCTGGATTGCAATCTATATGGACTGAACAAGGTCCTAATGATAAACTATTTTTTTTTTACTGGGTTAGGTAACCTAGAATAGTTTTCCACCCAAGTAGTTGAGCTTGTTGGGCAGTCGGATTGGTCAAATAGGTTTTGTAAGCCCTGAAGATGCATCTTCCGTGACTTTTATGTTTAAGTAGCACGAGAAGACTCAATTAAATGGCACACTAGTGACATGTGCGTAGTGGACTTTCAGTCGATCACAACCATATATTGGGTCGGTTAAATTGAGTCAGTGCTGAGACTTTAGTGGAAGTCGGGAAGCATACCGGTATTATGGTATGGGTTAGAGCTAGTCCTCTCATCCTGAAAATTGTACCATAAAAATATAGAGTACAAGAGGACGTGTTTGAGTGGGACATGATATACCTAGGTGAAAATGAACTCGTCTAGATCTTACATATGAAATTTGTTGGAAGGTAACAGCTGGTCTCGTGCTCCGATTGTTAATGACATGGCCGGAAACACAAAACGATCTAAATGGAAAGTGGGAGTCCAATGAGACACTAACTATCATCCTAATGGAAATCATTCTAATTAATCAGCAATCCTCGTATACCCTAAAATTTTAGAAGGCTTACAGTCTACCCACCTTAGAAGCTAGGTCATGGTCTTAGGAAGGATGAGGTCAGAAGAATTTCCAAGGTTCGGTTATTGTACCCCGACACTTGTTAATAGAGAATAAGGTACGGTGTAACAGGATACGGTAGATCTAAGTCAACCAAGGATCATTCCTCAATGAATGGAAAACGAGAGTGTTTAATGACACACGGTCGAAAAATAGAATGATCTACTCGTCCACTGTATACAAGGGTTATCGACAGGGTAACCAACTCTAAGGCACATCATCTAAAAAGATTTCTAACCACTGAGTCGTGAAACTCTACTTGTGTTAAACCTGTCAGGCTATGGTCATAAGGGTTCTAGTAGTATGGGCTGTAGTGATCATGCGTTGTTGTTAACAACTGGTATATCACAATTTGACAAGGTATTTAAGCTATGGTATTGGCTAAGCTAGTGACTATGGTGTTCCAACACTAGTTAGGTCTTAATAATAAAATTTACATAACTAGAGTAATATTTGTTGGAAATCCAACTCGGGATGAGTGTCTACCATAGTCACGGTAAATTATTGACCTTAGCCTTGTCTATTCATCTCATGTCTAAACTGTGGACTTTGGTCGAGGGACGGTTGAGTCAAGGCACAAGGGTTGAAAGTAAAGACAATATTCAAGAAAATATTTAGAGACACAATGAATCTTTCTTTGAAAATAGATAGTCTCCTGGGTTGGCATTACGACTAAGGGTAAAACCCTAATCATTCTTAATTTCAGATGGCTTGAAAGTCCCGATACAGTTTGGGGTCGAGAGGAGAACGCGTAACTCGATCGCATGGCTGGCGATAACTTCCCTCGTGTATACAACTACCATAGCCATGGGGATACGCGATAAATTACGAGCTTCTGCCTTTCCGAACCAGTGAAAGACAAAAACCATAAAGAGTTCAAGAAAGATGTTACTGAATACAATCACGTGATTCAAGGGCGAACGTGTAATTCAAGAGGAATTGTCAAGCAGTCGCGGATGAGATCCTAGAGACATCTACATCTCCATCCACGTAGGATAATTAAATAAAGTGCGGACCAAATACATCATGGTTGATCAGACCATAATACACTGATTCTGATTAGGCAATAAGTTAGCAGGCGTCCCCACCAAACATATGCCTCAAATCAAGCTCGAGAACAGAGTGAGCTTGCAAAACTAAGTTGTGACAGCAGCGTTTGTTAAGATAGTCGAATACAATTATGCGAGATTTTGAAAGAAGGCACAAGTAGTTCGAGTTTTGTGAGAATCAAACCTTACCCGGTGTTCTTGCTTATACAGTCTTTCTACTATCTTCTGATCCACAAGGACTTGGTCGACTAATGGGTTATGGACGTTCTAAATTCCATATTCTAGGTAAACCTATTAGTGTCAGTCGATATCCTCGTCAATAGGTCACAAGGACCACGGAACGCTAGATCGGGAGACGTGCTATCCAACTTGCAAAACTTCCACCAATATTGGCTTCGGATCTTATGGAACACACCGGGCACTGTCCTATCCTCTAAAGTATCCTTAACTTGTAATCACGTCTGAAATCATTTCACCGAGGATTATGCCTCGTCCATGTACTCGGGATGTGATAAACCCTTGGTTTCGTAACTCAAATATGATACAAAGTCGAACACTTATTAACTCTATCCAATATTGACCCAAGGGTAACTACGATCAAAAGGACCACTAGCTATAGTTTTAGGAATATTCTATAACCTATATTTTTTTTTAAACACATTTCTACTCTAGGGATCGTGCCTCGCCAGTGTGCTGCTGGCTGCAGTGAATACATAGTCTCCCTAATTCAAATAAATGGCGACAGTGCGCTGCTGTCCTGCCATTATGAGTCAACCATCATTCATTTAACTAAATCTTGTAAAAATTCCTGGGCTTCTAGGGATTCGAACAAGTCGATTATGTAATAAGGCGTAAATATTTTCCCTATCAACCCTTAAAATAGAGATTGAACGGGGAGGAAATAACCGAAGACAAAAGAAATACGAACACTCTAGTATCTATCTCATGTGTATTCAAACCTTTGAGGAAAACTTTGAATCGAAACTAACTTGAGGTTCATCTATGGATAACATAAAACAATAACTCTTAGGGGAAAAAAAAAAGGAACTGAATAAGCAATTTGACTAAGATGTGAGGATGGTATCTAAGGGGCAAGAGAAGGAATTAATCAATTTATCAGGGTTAGATCATTAATACTAGGAAACTCTGTCTCACCAAGTGAATAATCTATCCACATTGGATCATATCGTCCTATCAAGAGGTAATAGTGTAACTATGGGGATCTGACACGGTATCAAAATTAATGACCCTCATCCTAAACTGCATGGCCTAGACTACCCATCGATAAATTTGTATAAGGGACTCCTAGTCCTAGTCATTCACTTAAATTAAATTAATTTTAATTCGTGAATGAGCATTTCCTTGCCGCAGGCTCGCAATAGTACAACTAACTTAAGTACCATCACGAGTTCGCGTGATTTGCGAAGACTGACCTGCATGGGCCACCACAAAAACTTGTCACGACCCGCACCCGTTTTTTTTTTTAAACGGATACGAGACGTGTCCAAGCCAGCCTACGCCGCAGTGTCGGCGGTAGTACGCTGTCACGGCCATGAAGATCATAATCACAAAGGTGCTCATTCACATAATTAATTTAATTTACAATGCTCACAAGGTTTACATTTGCAGAAAAATATAAACTTGTACAAATATTGAATGACTATAACTTGACTATCTAACTAGTCTTCTAGGCTCGTCTGCAAGTACACCCGAACTCCCCATGCTAAATGAATCCACGGCTAACCTGAAAAATGTTGGTTTCCAGTCAGAAATGGAACGAGCACAATTCACTGAATGTAATTTCAAATAAAGAAAATGACTATAAGACAAAGGTTAGACATCAATCATGGGTTTGAAAATAAACAGTAAAGCCGTAAGAAAAATCAATAGTAATAAATAGACCAATATACTTTTCCACCGTTAGAAGTACCTTTGATATGTGATCGATCTCGGGACAGTTATGCAACACGGTCTACACGGTCTAAAGTTACACGGTCTACAGTTACACGGTCTACAGTTACACGGTCTACAGAAAATATTGCAGTAAAGAAACACTGTCTACAAAATATTAATCATGATCTACACAGTTTAAACGCAGTAAATAGAGCACTGTCTACACTGTCTACAAGAAATAAATAAATACTGTCTACACGGTCTACAAGAAATAAATGCAACACGGTCTACACGGTCTACACGGTCTAAGGTCAGATCACACATCCTTGGTACTTCTCATTCCCGACTCAACAATTTATAATAGAAAATAATCACATAACCAATGACTAATCAATGAAATATAGTAAAGATCAATATCGAAATGCAAACAATAAACTGTACTCGCCTGTGGTCCTTTGCTGGGGAAACCGACAATCTGAGCTACTCAATGTGCCACTATAGTCAAAACCCGTACAACAGTCCCCGAAAGCTGAAATAAACAATACCAATGATCTCAGAATAGTCCAATTAGCTAGGATTGCCTGTCCTTAAGTCCAATTCTGGACACAGGGGCAAAACGGTAATTTCGGACAAAAATGATGTCCGCCGTTGGACCCGCTTTGCACCGAAAAGCGTGCCAGAGTCAACGGTCTCTAAAGTCGTCAAACTATATGTCTACGGATCCAGTTTTTCGATACGAACCCAACCGTATGTCCAAAGTTGGACTCCGGCGGGCCGTGCACAAAATCGTCCGTTGAGTGGAACCGTGGGGCCCACAAAACGACGTCGGATTCAACTGTCTCAGAATTGGACCAAACTTGGCATACAAGACCAGAAAAACGATACGGTTCTGTTGGCACAAGTTTCGTCTCGATCCGATGAGCGTGCACAAAGTAATTGAGAAATTTGCAAAGTGCACGATACGGGGAATTTCGACGGATACGCATCAAATTCGTCGCGCACACGCGACCAATTTGAATTCCGCCAAAGCCCACACGACCACGAAACCGTTACGCAGCTTTCGATCCTTACGGTGCGCGACCACGTCGCCCGGAATGGCGGGACGGACGTCGTGTGGGTCAATTTTCTAATTTTCGAAACATGTTTTTCATGATTTTCAATCTGATTTCTACTACTGTCTAATCCACGATAAATAGAACTAATAATGAGGTTTTCTTCGTGGTTAGGTTGTCTAAACTTCTGTTCAAATACAATTTTGAAATATCGGAAGGACAAGCGAGAAATCGCCTTCCAAAGTCGATGTTGGGACTGGATTTGTATTCTGTTTTCGAACAGAATTTCCGTGACTTCAAGTCGATTTCTCCTAGGATTTTAATAGGATCTATATTAATCTAACTAAAGGGATGTAAATTTGGTTGAGTTGGGAGCATACCAGAAAAAGCGGTTTGCGAATCGGTCGATCGAGCGTGGAGAAATCTCCGCGTGAAATCAGCTTCGTACTGTCGCTGCTGTCGTCTTCTGTTTTCCGTCTCGCGGGCGCGTGCGAAGCTTTCTGGCCGGCCGGCGACGCTCGCGGCGGCGCACGGCGGTGGCGCACGCGGGGAGGACTTCGCCCAGGTGGCTGGGTCGTGCTGCGTAGGTTAGGGTTTCGATGGAGTTCCCTCTGTATATATGCGCTGTGCATATACGCTCGGGTCGGGTCCGGCGTTAGAAAATCTCAGCTGAGATTTGCTATGGAGCCCGGTTTAGGGAATTAGCACAGGGCAGTTTGGGTTGGGCTGGGAAGGTTTAAGCAGGGGATTTGGGACACTGCGTTGCTCGGTTGAGCACGCAGCAGTTGCGTGGGCCTGGCTGGGGAGTATGGGCCTGGCTTTGGGCTCTTTGCTGCTGTAGGGTGTTGGGCTGCTTGATCAGGTTGGGGGGTTTAGCGGATTGCTCAGCTCGGTCTGAGCTCACCCTGGGCCGGGCTGGGCTCCGCTGGGTGGGCTCGGCCTGCTGAGTTCTAGTTAATTTTTTTTTTCTTTTTCTCTTCTCTAATATATGAACAACTGTATTCATATACGTATACCGGTATACAAATATATATATATATATAAATATACACACTTATACACGTATCCAATATTTATATATATTTACACTTATACTCGTATACAAATATTCGTATATACACATATACAATTGTATACATTTATATATTTATATATCCATGTATATATGTATACACTTTAATAAATTATGAATATATATACATGCCTATTTAATCAATATATATATATATATATATATATATATATATATATATATATATATATATATATATATATATATATATGTATATACACTACACACTCATATACCTATATATACGTGTACGATATTTATATCTATATACATATTTCTATATCTATTATTTCTTATAACATTTAATATATATTTAGATATATATTCCATAACCAAAATAATAATATTAATAATAAGAATAACAACAAATTACCATAACCAATAATAATACTAATATTATTTAATAATCAACTCAATAGCTTAATAAATAATAATAATAATCAAAATGCAATAGGTCTATAATGATGTATATACCCTTCATGTACAGTCTAAAAATTACCATTTAAATAAAATAAATTAATAATAAAAAATATTTTACAATTTTCGGGGAGGGGAGCTACAGCATGTGTCTTACGCATAGCCAAATCTTAGGCTTCATAATACTTTGGGTGCAAACCGAGCACACATTTCATAACTCAAGATATGCCGTGCTTGCACTTCCTTTGATACGACCGACACCGTGCATGCGGATTGCCGCTCAGCACACTAATTATCTATATAAAATGCCACTGGCACGACAAGCCATCGTGGACATAGCTCGGGTAGGCGGCGGGTCTGTAGAAGCATGGAAATTCACAACCAGAAGGCCCATGCGCTAGACAATCTATACGTCAGAGCTCGGACAAAACAACAAAAGCAACAAATATAGACATGGAAAGAGAACTTTTTATTTCACACATAAAAGTCTATTACATGTCTAGAGAAGGCTGTACAAAGGAAAACTTCTACAAAGGAAAGATCCTAAGTCTACGGCCAGCAGTCACCATGCGCCTCCAGTCAGGCGCAGCAGTCACCATGCGCCTCCCGTCAGGCGCAGCAGCCATCATGCACCTCCAGTCAGGCGCAGCAATCACCATGCGCCTTCAACCGGGCACATCCCACCATGCGCCCTCAGCAAGACGTATCCCTTCAGCAGCTCAGTTATGTGCATCCCTTCAGCAGCCCAGCTATGTGCCACTCTTCCAGCCAGGCTCACCTGGCCGAGCAGGATGAGGGTGGAAATTAACCCCCCCATCCAGAGAAAGAGCCTCAAAAGCCAAAGGAAGACAGTCAAGTCACCACCATTCCGATCTACGGCTCTTCCGGAACAACGGAGACGAGGCCCGAGCATCCCTATCTTTGGATGCAACAGGCACCTTCCGCCTGCCTCGAAAGCCCTCGACTCCGTCTTTTGGATGTAACAGTCACCTTCAAGTGCATCAACGACGACCTGGCATCTCATCTTCACCCTCGGGAGCACTTCGTCAACAGAATGCACTCGAGTACCCAAGTTCATGTTGGAAGTACGTGAGAGAACGAGAAGCAAACCTTCTCTCCATGCTACTATTTATAGGCCGGGCAGATCAATCCCACGCGCCAAGTGGATGGCTCTCCGAATTCTGAGCAATGAACTTGCATTTAATGGATGAACCGGACGCCTCGAATTCAGCCAAACGGCTATTTAAAGCACTCGAGGAACGAAACAGCCGCACACGCCCTTCGACTTCAGGCGCATCACACAGATGCGCCCTTCAGAACCAAGCACATCACAGAGGATGTGCCCCCATGCGTCCCCATACCCAGTGGAACGCCAATCGACGCGCCCCCTCAGCTGTCCATCGAATGTCACAAACATTAAATGCTGAACTGACAGAGTTGGCAGCACATCTCCCAAAGTCTGAACAGTCGACAGCTTTTTCAGAAGACGAAGCATCGGTAACGTTAGCATCATCATGACTTTACCCCTGCCACGTGGCCACTAAACCACCCGCATGCGCCTCTGCAGCCATGCGTCCAAATCTGCATACGCCTCAAAAGCCATGCGCCTCAGACTCTTCACTGATCCCTAAAGACAGAAGGAAAGTCTCCATCTGAAGCTCTGCATGTGCCTCAAAAGCTATGCGCCCCAGACTGCTCTCTGATCCCAAAAGACAGAAGGAAAGTCGCCTGCATGCGCCTCAAAAGCCATGCGCCCAGAATGGTTCGTGACTCATAATGGTTACGAGCCAAAGTCTCCTCATGCGCCCAATCCTAGGCGCATCCTACCAGATCATTCCCCACCAAATCCGAGATCTTCGAGCCATGGGTCGATTACACATGTCCTTTGACTCAACTCATCCAAGATCTCAGCAACAGAAAGATCTTCTCCTCTGCTACGTGCCGGCTCACAACAGCAACGTGAAGAAGTCAACCCCTCGATCAGGATGCATCACCCATGCACCTCCATCAGCAATCAACACGTGGCGTCCCCACGCACCGACGCATCCTACATATGCGCGCATGAGCAGCCAACCTGCCCAGCTATAAATAGAGGAATCATTTTCTTCTTCCAGGGACACACACATACAAACGAACATACTACCAGAGAGGCAGATACAGACACTCAACGTCTTCCTCCTCTCAGCAAGCTCCAGTACCCAGAGCAATCCAAACCTTCAGAGAACCGATAACCGTCGTCAGCTCGTCAACGGAGTCAACGCATTACCACTCGCTCCATCGGCACAAGGGACCCAGATAATCAAAAGTGTACTCCTAGGACTACGTCTAAAGTCCTATATTGTAACACTGTTCTGTTTATATTAAAATTACATCAAAAGATTTTGATGGCAAACAGGGTCCTTCAATGCAAGGTAGCTAGCCCCATGGAAAGCCTCCGACTACCCACGCGGTACAATCCAGCGCTGCTATAACGTCTTCCTTCTAGGTTGACTGGCCCTGGGGCCCGGCGTATTACCAGTCGAGAAGAAATCCTTGTCGACAAGTTGTCCATGACCACGCACCTACGAGGCATCTAGACTCACGTAAATGCATGGCCTAATTTTACGGTATGACTAGAACTATACTTAGCATCTCGTGCTCTAAATCACACTTTACATAACGTGTATCAGAACCGTGAGACTCCCAAATGAGGGACCGCCTCATACTTTGAAAATGTGCATAGGAACCGTGAGACTCCCAAACGAGGGACCGCCTCAGCGAAAAACGGTCGCATGAACTTACTTCTTTGAAATCGAGGGAACGACTACGGCATAGCCTTCCGACTTAACTTGCACCAAACGTGCCTAATACTTGCCATAGCCCGTGGCATTTCTATCATCGAAACAACCGTGTTTCGTGCCTTAAACCCATTCTATTCCGTGTGACACTATCGTCCAAGTTATACTCTATGTGACGAGCCTTAAGACCGTGGAAACAAATGGCTATATGCAGCCGTAGAACCGTGGGACCGTGCATGCGCTTAACTTGAACAACCAAGTTCTTTGGGTACCTAAACTTATGCCATAAGTCGTGCGATACAACTTAGCTCGTGGGGCGATCAAGGCTATGCCAAGCCTTGGACGATGGGACCGTGTATGCTTTATCAAGCATTTATACGTACGACGCCTATGACTTAGGCTAATTTCGTAGCTTTGTGGCAAACTTAAACCAACTTCCTTCTCCCAAGCCACGGGACGAAGAATCGAGTGTCATTTCCAAAGCACAGCTGCGGCGGATCTCCATCCTCGAGGTGAAGTCAGCCTCCCAGAAGCCCCTCAAAATAAGGATGTCCCCCAGAACACAGCTGGGGGTAGTTCCGGAGACGAAGAGGCCCTTCAAGACGGAGCTGTGGGTAATCAGACCCTTGCAGATGCGCCCATCGAGAATGACCTCCAGAACGTGGCTGGGGGTGGCCAAGATGAAGCTCCAGGAGAGGCGACTCCCCTACATGAGAGTGAGGCCGAGAGTGAAGCCTCAACCAATCCATCCACTCCCGGTCGTGTCATAACAGTATACATGGCTGGGGATGATTCCGAGTCTGATGCGCCGCCGCAGGACATCGTCCAGCGCATAGACACATTAGAAGGAGGACTCAAAACCCTCTCTGCTTCCATGCAAACACTGGCTCAGGAGGTATTTGAAATACGGTCGGCCTTGACCCGAACACCTTCGACCGGTTCCGACCCAGGGGCCAATGGGGAGTCGAGTGTGCCCCTTCAACGGGTACCCTCAGACACAGACCGCCGAGAAGTACCCCGGACGTCTGAGCCCTCAAACGCCCAACTCCAGGTGGTACCACCTTCCCCAACTCCCAGCTCCACGGAGGATGTGGTCGAAATGATCAAGGACTTGCGGGAGCGCTTTGAGTCCAAGAACAGGCAAGAGGAGCGCCAGAAGATGGGCATCCCCCAACCCTATCCCCTCGAGTGGAACAAGGTGGTTTATCCTCCAAAGTATAAACCACAAACACTGACGCCATACGACGGGAAGGACTCTCCGCGTCGCTACCTGACATACTTCTAGTCCCAAACGGGACATCTTCCGAAGAAGGACGCGCTCCTCACTAGCATATTTGTCGGAGCACTGAAGGGAGTGGCGTATGACTGGTACTGCAGCCTCCCCGATAATTCCATATCATCCTTCGACGATTTGACGCGCCTCTTCCTCGACCGCTTCTACGACGGCGGGAAGGACATGACGATGGCGTCCCTCATAGAGATACGCCAGAAGGAGAAGGAAACGGTTCGGGTGTTCATCGAACGCTTCCGACAGGCCTGCTTCAGACTACCTCCAGGCATGCCGGAAAATACGTTCCTCTCCTCTTGCAGCATGAACATGCTGCCTGCAGTCAAACTCTGGCTCAACTCTACTCCCCCTCCCGACTGGAGCTCCCTGATCATCGAAGCAGAAGCCGCAGAAAAGAAGGCGGCCAATGCACGTCTTCTGGGGGTCAGCTTCCCTGCCTTTGATGACAAGGGGAAAAGGTCTACAGCCAACAACCCCGGACGTAAAACAAAGGGGAAGCAGGCATTGACTGTTAATGCCTCAAAAGGTGCATCTACGCCTACTCAGAAACCCCCACTTGCACCAAGGCCCAAGGAGGTTTATTCGTTCAACGACGAAGACACCTTGCAACTTTTTGAAATACTGAAGCAGGGTGACAAGATCAAGCTACCGGACCCAAAGCGGCCCGATGAAGTTGGAAAAGTGGACAACCCGAGGTACTGTCACTACCATCGGTTTGTCGGACGCCCGACCAAGGACTGTTATGTCCTAAAAAATTATATGCAGCGCATGATCAATGCGGATGTAATCTCCGTCGACTACGAAGAGAAGACGGTGTCAGCCAATATGGTGTCACTCCAGTTCGGCACCTTGCCGTCGACTACCACACAAGATGGCGTCGTCCCCATCCCTAAGGCGACAATGGAGGTGGTTAATTTACCACCTACCCGTGACAATGTGAGTGGACTCATCCCACTCACCACATCTCGAGGAGAGGTCCTATGGGTCCACCCCGACCTCGTCTCCGAGATGACTCAACCAGAGGTACGTCCTACCTCCAAATCCAAAGGCAGGAAGATCAAGTCTTGCCGCATGGTCTCTTCTTCAACAGAAGAGGCACTCCCTGTGCAGACACGTGCACAACAAAATGCCCAATCCGGCAAAGCTGCCGCCGAGGTGGTGCCTCCTTGTACCGTCCCTGCTGTCCAGAAAGAGGGCCCGTCTAAGCCCTCAGCAGCCAATAAGCAGAAGCAGGTGGAGGCTCGTTTCGACAGGCCTCTACAAAAGGAGAATGCTTCGGGGCTAGACAAGCCCCACAACTTCGACATACTGGCACAACTGGCCAGTACTCCTGCCCGCCTATCTTTGTTCGAGCTCCTGTGTCTTTCCAAAGACTTCCGAGAAGCTCTCTGTGAAGCTCTGAAGGACGCCGAATCCTTTCTCAGTCAGGTCAAGCAGCCTGAAGACCTTCCAACTACTTGTGCGCACGGTCATTGTGCGGATGAAGTTATCCCAAACATAACTTTCATCCAACAAGACATGCTGCTCAAGCACCACCGACATAACCGGCCGCTGTATTATACAGGGTATGTCAGTTCAGTCAAGGTGAACCGGATTCAGATCGATCCGGGGTCTTCTCTCAGTATCATTCCGAAGGCGCTGTTATCAACACTGGAGATCCCAATGTACCGGCTGGCTCCCTCCAACACAACCATCAGCGGCTTCAACGCTAGCAAAAGTGAGCTACTGGGCAAAATTTGACTGAAGTGTCACATCGGTAACCTCAAAACTGAGGTGATCTGCTATGTTGTGGATGCCGAGGTCAACTACAACATCCTGCTCGGTCGACCATGGCTACATAAGTACATGGTGGTGCCATCCACGCTCTACCAATGCATGAAATATGTATCCACCAACGGCGTCATCAGGACGGAGTTCGCAGACATCGATCCTTTCAAAGGGATTGAAGCCTACTTCACCGATTTCGACTTGTACAAGCACTTGACAAAGAGGAAGCTAATGATGCTGATGACGAGGCAGAGACGGCAGCTGAGCCGAACATGGAGCCTGAGATGACTCCCGATGCCCCTTTGAAGATCCAACTCAAGGGCAAACCGCCCCAGAAGGTGCCTCCAATGAGCATCAAGCTACCAGGAAAAGCACCAACTCCTGAAGCTCCCCTGAAGATACGCCTCAAAGGGAAGCCGCCTCAAACATCGGCTCCCCTGGTGGTAAAATTACAGGGGAAGGCACCAATCACTGGAGGCGCAGTTGAGGCACCACTGAAGATGCGTCTTAAGGGCAAGCTGTCGCAGTCATCCAAGATACCAGGGAGGGCTCACATAACCCTCTCGGACCCCAAAATCAAAGCTATGGTGGACTCACCTGATCCAACCCCAGTACTTACAGATAAGGAGCTTGGCGAATATATCTCTGCTGATGTAGATGCACCCACCTTAGACAATGTAATCCCACGGGATAAAATCTCGTATTTCATCAATAATAGAGTATCTTTTAATTATTCTTGTCTTCCACATTGGAATGCCATGTATATATTAGATAACGCTCTACGATCGTTGCAAACACAAATAACGACCGTCCATCATATAAATCGAGTAGTCCCGTCTCAAGGAGTCTGTTACATAGTCCCTCCACGAAGTCGAGACGAAGGATCCATCATCTTTTATAAAGTCGAGCGTCATCAAGACCTCCCGCCACTCGAGCTAGAATCAGATGCCGGCAGAATACAATTCTATCGGTACACGGATAAAGCAAAGTACCTCATCCAAAAGATGGGCTACGACCTAAAAAGCGACAAAGGACTGAACTACGGCAAAGGTTGACGTCTCCCTCTTCGGCTTCCAATACCCAAAGGAAAGCCGCATGACTACTACAACAAAACTCAACGGAGGGTAGGCTATCTCGCCGCCATCAACTCTAGAGAGTTCAGACGCAGAAGACGTAGAACATTCCCACTCGTCCGAAGCATCAACATGGGATTCCGACACCAGTATCGGATCTGTCTTCAGGAAAGTGTTGTCAGCTAACATGACATCAGCACAACCTCAAAAAGGTGAAGGCGAAGACCAAGCGATGGAACCCTTCGAAGAAGAACCCTGGGCCCAACGCCTAGGAGAACAATGGGAGTCTCGTTTCGAGTTATGTGAACCTCCCACCGAAGACGAAGTCGAGCAGATCGACCTTGAGGACGGGTCTTCTTCCAAACCCATCTTCATCAGCAAAAGCCTAGAAGAAGAAGACCGAGAGTCCTTAATCCAACTGGCTAAGGAGTATATCGACGTCTTCGTCTGGAGCTACGAAGATATGCCTGGACTTGATCCCCAGATTGCGATGCATAGGTTGAACATCTTGCCTGATGCCAAGCCTATCAATCAACAACAGCGGCGCTTCCGTCCGGACATCATGAACGCCATCGATCAGGAGGTAGACAAACTCTTGACTAGCGGCTTCATCCGTGAAGAGCAACACCCAGATTGGGTAGCCAACGTCGTACCTGTCACCAAAAAGAATGGAAAGATACGAGTCTGTATCGACTTCAGGGATCTCCATTCTGCTTGCCCGAAGGACGAATTCCCACTTCCAATCACTGACGTGATAATCGACAACACATGTGACTTCGAACGCATGTCTTTTATGGACGGGTATTCAGGCTACAATCAAATCAAGATGTTCCCCGATGACGTAAAACATACGTCATTCAGGACTCCAGAAGGCATTTTCTGCTACACAGTGATGCCCTTCGGCTTGAAGAACGCCGGTACGACATACCAACGAGCTATAAGCACCATCTTCCGTCAACGTCTTCGCAAGACAGTCGAATGCTATGTTGACAACATCGCAGTCAAGAGCCGCTTTAAAGGAGATCACCTACAGGACCTGAAGACAGTCTTCGATCTCATGCGGGCACATCAACTCAAGATGAACCCCGCTAAATCCTTCCTGGGGGTTTCTAGCGAAAAATTCTTGGGCTTTGTCATCACGGCGAAAGGCATTCATGTTGATCCCGAGAAAACCAAAGCCATCCTCAACATGGACCCTCCGAAGAATCTTCGAGAACTTCGAGGCCTACAGGGACGTCTGGCGTACATTCGGAGGTTCATAGCAAATCTTTTCGGTAAATGTCAACCCTTTACTCAGCTCATGAAGAAGGGAGTCTCTTACGTCTGGACAGAGGAGTGCCAAAAGGCTTTCGACGACATCAAGGCTTACTTGACAAGCCCGCCAGTCTTGGTAGCACCTGTCATCGGCAAACCATTTCTCCTCTACGTTCGTGCCATGGATCATTCCCTGGGCGCTCTGCTGGCTCAAAATAGCGATACAGGCTACGAGCAAGCGATCTACTACCTCAGTCGAACACTCATCGGGGCTGAACACCGGTACAACCCCGTTGAAAAGGAGTGCTTGGCCTTGGTGTTTGCCATCTAGAAGACTCGCCATTATGTCTCGGGCCAGACAATTCATGTCATCTCCCGAGTCAATTCACTCAGAGTCCTCATGACGAAGCCAGGGTCATTAAACTCCCGGCTAGCTACATGGGCGATCCTGCTAACACTATACAACATGGTGTTTGTGCCACAAAAAGCCGTTAAGGGTCAGGCCCTGGCTGACTTTTTAGCTGCACACCCTATCCCGGAGTCCTCAAGACTCTATGAAGACATCCCGGATGAGGTCCAAGAATCAAACGTCACCGAAGGAAGCTCCGTTTGGCGGATGTTTTTCGATGGCACTTCAAGAACAGGCCCCAAAGGCCAGATCGTCGCAGGAGTGGGGGTAGTCTTAGTCTTCCTCGATCAGCTGGTCATCCAGCGTGCTTACTCTCTTTCGAAGTCGTGCTCCAACAACGTGGCCGAGTGCAACGCGCTCATTATGGGACTCCAGCTGCCACAACAGCTGGGGGTGGATCATCTGGAAGCCTACGGCGACTCGAAACTCGCCGTAAACCAGATCCGAGGGCAATACGAGGTTCTCCATGAAGATCTGATCCCTTACCATGAAGTTGCATTGAACATCATTTCAACCTTTACCGGGTTCTTCATCGAACACGTACCTTGTCTGCAAAACCTAGAGGCTGATGCTCTGGCTGGCCTCGCGGCTTCATTAGCACCACCCCTTGGGACTCAACACTACGTCACGGTAGTTGGCCGAGACTTGGTTTGTCCTAGAAACAACCTATGCTTACGAGTGGACCACGCCATGCCGACAAGTACTGGTGTTAATGTCCGAGACTGGAGGTTTCCGTTCATCGACTTCGCCGTCTACAAAATTCTTCCAGAGGACCCGAAGGAAGTCGCCTCAGTCAGGAGACGTTCTCTTCGATTCTATTATGATACGGCCACTAAAATGCTGTACCGACGCTCCTATGATGGACTTCTCCTTCGATGTCTGTCCAACGAAGAGGCGACCGAAGCTCTTCGAGAAGCTCATGACGGAACTTGTGGAGCTCATCAACCTGGTCCTAAGTTGCAGGATCGACTGCGACGCATGGGCTACTATTGGCCAACCATGGCCGCCGATGCTGTCGACTATGCTAAGAAGTGCCATGCGTGCCAACTTCACGCAGACTTCATTCATACGCCGTCAGAACCACTACATCCTATAGTCGCCTTCTGGCCCTTCGAAGCCTGGGGCATGGACATTGTAGGACCGATCACCCCTCCTTCATCAAGGGGGCACCGCTTCATCCTGGCCATTACCGATTACTTCTCCAAGTGGGCAGAAGCAGTCCCATTGGCGGAAGTAAAGAGCTCCAGGGTGGTCAGCTTTATCAAACACCACGTTATCTACCATTTCGGAGTACCCCAGAGGATCATCCACGATAATGGTCCTCAGTTCATCAGCCATGTTTTCAGCAGATTCTGTGACAAGAATCACATTCAAAATGTGGTATCAACCGCCTACAATCCGACAGCAAACGGATTGGTCGAGGCGTTCAACAAAACTATCGTTAGGCTGCTCAAAAAAGTCGTGTCATCCAACAAACGCGACTGGGATGAAAAGCTTGGCGAATGTCTTTGGGCCTACCGCACAACGGTACGAACCCCAACAGGCAACACACCATTCTCCCTGGTCTACGGGAGTGAAGCGGTACTGCCTCTCGAGATCCAGATACCCTCACTCCGCATAGCAATCACAAACAAACTCACAGAAGAGGACAATCAACGTCGTCGTCTGCGGGAGCTGGAGGCACTTGACGAAAAGCGTCTCCTAGCTCAACAACGTATCGAACTCTACCAAGCCCGTATATCACAGGCTTTCAACAAGAAGGTCAAACAGAGAACTTTTCAAGTTGGCGACCTAGTTCTGGCAGTCAGGAGTGTTGGCCCAATGATTGTATCATATTTTTGAATATGGCTAATCTGTTAAGTTTAGCATTTCATTATCACTAATCTTCATACTATCACTATAGCATTTCTACTTATACTTATATCTTTGGTGATATGTGCCCATTGGTTTACATCTTAGTGATATGAGCTTATCTATCTTAAATTTAATTGGGTTGCCAAAATCAAAACTATGTTTTTGATTGTGGTCATTCAATTAAGTTTAATCATTATGATATCACTAACATTTATGCCATCACCTTAGCACTTATACTTAAACTTTGTATAGTCCTAATGTGCTTTAATTTATCATACTTGCTACTATATATATTGCTTTGTTCGTCTAACATGTACATGCAGAAAAGCAATAAGCAAGATCAATGTGGACATATGCAATGAAGAAATCATGGTGGGCCAAAGACGATGGATCCCACAAGATTTCTCTGAACCACCCGACGACATCTCTGGAGCCACGCACCGGCGGTTCCGCTGCCCGGTCAGCGGACGGGGGTCGAGGGGGCAGCGCCCCTCGTCGGGGGTTCGGGAGCGAAGCCCCCGAAAGGTATTCAGTTTTTACAAACTGGATATCTTTGGACAGCTGCCGCCAAGGGAAAAAAGCCAGCACCTATCAAAGGAAGAAGCCAAGCCGTGCCATCATCATTTCAAGACTTTGAAGAAGCCTACACCTGCCTAAGTATATCTGAAGTCTGTAATGAGTCTTAGGAATAATTGTAAACACAAGAAATAGATGGCAAAATCGAAAGCTATGGTAGAAATAAGCCTAGGATCGTTTCTGCTGAAAAATGGCATACCGACGGTATAACGGTGTATACCGACGGTATACCGATTTTTGTTCACAGAAAGTTTCTGTCTACAAAATCGGCATACCGACGGCATACCGGTCCATACCGACGGTATACCGATTCAGTAATGTTCAAATTCTAACGGTCGAATTTTGAGCAATAAATGATCCCAACGGCTATATTTCTAGCCGTTGCATTCCAGACCGGTATACCGTCGGTATGTCGGATCATACCGACGGTATGCCGGTTCGTGACTGAAAAGTTGCCTTTGGCTTCTTTTCAATCTTTGCTTATAAATAGCCTTGAACCCCTTCATTCAAGGTTGATGCTTTTGAGCCTAAAAATTTCTAAACCACCAAAGCCTATCCACAAACAACTCTACAAAGCTTTCATTTGCCATTCACAAATTGTGTTAGAGTTATTGAGTTAAAAAGTGAGATCTTAATCTTATTGTATAAGGAGATCAAAACCTATTGTGAAAGGTTGAAGTTGGGGAGTCTTCGTATCCAAACTCTCGGTTGAAGTTGGGGAGTCTTCGTATCCAAACTCTCGGTTGAAGTTGGGGAGTCTTCGTATCCAAACTCTCGGGTAAGAAGTTGGCGAGTTCTTCGGATCCAAACTCGTATGTAACTATTTGCTCAAATAGTAGATTAAAGCCGGAGAGAGTTCCGGGACTGGAGTGCCTCTTGGGAGGATACCAGGATATATCGTGTGTCGGTATTGTTATTGATTCTTCTTTGGCACTTATATTTTTAAATTGCCTATTAGCTTGTGCTAAGTGCTTGATTAGTTAGCTTGACCCTATTTACCCCCCTCTAGGGTTCCTACAAGGAGGCCGATGGTATTAACTCACAAGACACCAGGAAAGTTCGAGCCCAAGTGGGAAGGACCTTTCATCATTGAGACGGTATACTCAAGCGGTGCTTACCGCCTCGCCAAACCCAATGGGAACTTGTTCATGATGCCCATCAACGGCAAGTTCCTGAAGAAGTACTACTCTTGACATCTTTCAGATATGTGCTTCCACAAAGGGATCTATGGACCCAATCATCAGGATTCAGAGACAATTCCCTTCCAACAAAACCATACGCTTTCGGAACCCAGCTGTTCCGTAGCATCCTCCAGTAGAAAGACAACCACGTCCATATCACCTCTGAGTTGTCCCTCTACACCCTGCAAAGTGGAATCTTACACTTCGTAAGCCTACGCTATCCTTCATGTTTACCACGTCCACATTACCTCTGAGTAAACATCTCGTACAAACAACCCTTGCGTTGTCGTACATTGATCGCAGAACTTCCATGTCCATATCACCTCTGAGTTGTTCAGCGTATCCCCCAGGATCATTCCTACCACGTCCATAATACCTCTGAGTAGGAAGATTCTATCATTTGAACCCCAATGATTGCCACGTCCACATCACCTCTGAGCAAATATGTTGGTTCCTTCAAACTTATTATCTGTACCTAAAAGCCAAGGTGCACAAAAGATAATAGGTCCACACAAATCATCAAGTTCATGATAACAAAAATGAATACATCACAAAAAAATTGCGTACTTCTTTATTTTCTAAAAAAAGAAAAAGAAAAAAAGAGAGAGTACAAAACTACACTATCCCCCAGCAAGAGTTGCAAAAAAAACATAAAAAGGAGACGCTACAGTCCCTAAACATCTCCAGGGTTGGTTGAGAGCTCTCTAACTCGACGTCTCAAGTCGGCTGCATGAGTCTCCACAGTCGGCAGGACTCGACGCTCAGCTTCTTGACGCATCAATTCAACGGCCTCAGCGGAAGTATCATTCTCATGCTTCTCATCAAGCTGTTGTCGCTGCCGAGCCAGGACAAGAGCCCGGTGAGTGAAGGTTGCTTCCTCCTTCTTGAAAGCTACGTGTTCAGCCTGGACACGTTCGACATCCAACTGAAGTCGGGCCCGTTGGTCCTCAAGACGGCGTATCTGGGCGTTGATCTCCGCGATATTAGCGTCCAACGCAGCTCACGTTTCCATTGTCTCCTTCATGGACTGAGACAACGGCCCCACCACAGCCTCAGTCTCAGCCACCTCGTGCTCCCAGATGCTCACAGTGGCCTGGTAGGAAGACTCAATCTCAGCGATCAACTTTTCCTTCTCCACATCTATCAAGACGGAAAGTTCATTTTGCTGGATGCGCTGAAGTTTCGTGAGCCGCTGGTCCAGCACAATCACCGAAGCCTCCAGGATCTCGGCCATATGGTCGTGGCCTTGGTGAACTGGATCAGCTCGATATAAGGCATTGCCAGAGTTCTTGCCGTCGCAAAACTCCCGTTGGCATCCATCACCGCAGATACACCCCTCTGCAGCATTTTATACACCCCCTCGACGATGAATTTCACATATTCATCTGCGTCCGCCAGCACCTGCGGCGTCATAACAGGAGTCGGAGGGGCTGCTGTAGTTAGCGGACCAGAAGAAGATCCGCCAACCTCAACCTGTGAGACTGGAATCTCGGTATCAATAGGCTCTTCATCAACATGGGCCGGACTGCTAGCCCGAGGAGCCGAAGGAACAGAGGAAGCTGGCACAGGCGTCGAGATAGTACCCCAAGTAGGAGGAGCAACAGAGGGTTCCACACCCTTACCCTTCTCAAGTTCGGAGGAACCACCGACGTCAATGGCCACCTCTTCTGCCCCCAACGTCCTATCAGCGGTCAGTACCTCCCCTGGCAGAACGGGGAGATCAACACTCATCTCCTGGCCCGCCCCGGGAGACAGGACTGGCAGATAAGTCTCATCCTTCTCAAGTCTCTCTGCAGGGACAGGATCTGTCGCTACCGCCTGATCGGTAGCCACCTCAACTTCCACGGGTGAGGCCGGGGTAGGACTCGGCAATGATACAGCCGATCTCCCCTCATCATGACAAGAAGGGGAATCAACCCTCTCCTCTGTTCCAACCATATCTGTTTCCCCTGCAACAGACTCTTGCAATGCTGGAGGGACGTCATTGGAAGGTGACGAACTCCAATCCACTTCATCATCAGGATGCCTCGAGTCCGTAGGACCCTCAACGTCCAAGGCCTCCACGGCAGATTGTACCTTCCCGAAAGTTGTTGCAACCTCCGTAATTCTTTCAAAAAAGTCAGAAGATACTGAAATCTCTGCAGGAACATCTTCGGGACTCCCCTCCACGGGAGACATTATCATCGGTGGAATACGCTCATCAGAAGAGCTTGCCACCTCCTTTGGTTTACTAACACCCGGTTTTGGAACACGGGTCTTCTTCTTCGATCCCTATAAGAAGAAAAGCATAAGCCACCAAAGTGACAAGATGGACCAGAATTACAGAGGACGCCTTACCTCAGCAGATCCCGCTAGCGTTGCAAGTGGCACTCATGTAGCCTTTGGAGTCGACGTCCTTCTCGGCCTTTTTGGTACAGAAGAACCGGCTTCTGTGTCGGCCCGCCTCTTCCCAACAGACGGATCTCTCACTGGTGCTGCAGCAGCAGCCCGATATCCTGCCAATTCTGGTGGACGATATGATCGGGCTGCCATCAACATATTCGCCGTGGCCTCCAGCTGAGTTCCAACGATGAAACTAGTCTCCCTGTCATAACCAGGAGATGCAGTATTCATAGTGCAATACAGCTTGGCAGCCGAATACAGGATCTGTGGCCGAGGGTTGTAAATGGGCGCCGTAAACTGAACACCAGTACACCCGGCATTGTAATATTGCCAGCCCCGGGCTCCGTCCAGCAAACTACCAATGAACCCCAGACTGCTAGCCCGAGGAGCCAACCTCAACCTGTGAGACTGGAATCTCGGTATCAATAGGCTCTTCATCAACATGGGCCGGACTGCTAGCCCGAGGAGCCGAAGGAACAGAGGAAGCCGACACAGGCGTCGAGATAGTACCCCAAGTAGGAGGAGCAACAGAGGGTTCCACACCCTTACCCTTCTCAAGTTCGGAGGAACCACCGACGTCAATGGCCACCTCTTCTGCCCCCAACGTCCTATCAGCGGTCAGTACCTCCCCTGGCAGAACGGGGAGATCAACACTCATCTCCTGGCCCGCCCCGGGAGACAGGACTGGCAGATAAGTCTCATCCTTCTCAAGTCTCTCTGCAGGGACAGGATCTGTCGCTACCGCCTGATCGGTAGCCACCTCAACTTCCACGGGTGAGGCCGGGGTAGGACTCGGCAATGATACAGCCGATCTCCCCTCATCATGACAAGAAGGGGAATCAACCCTCTCCTCTGTTCCAACCATATCTGTTTCCCCTGCAACAGACTCTTGCAACGCTGGAGGGACGTCATTGGAAGGCGACGAACTCCAATCCACTTCATCATCAGGATGCCTCGAGTCCGTAGGACCCTCAACGTCCAAGGCCTCCACGGCAGATTGTACCTTCCCGAAAGTTGTTGCAACCTCCGTAATTCTTTCAACAAAGTCAGAAGATACTGAAATCTCTGCAGGAACATCTTCGGGACTCCCCTCTATGGGAGACATTATCATCGGTGGAATGCGCTCATCAGAAGAGCTTGCCACCTCCTTTGGTTTACTAACACCCGGTTTTGGAACACGGGTCTTCTTCTTCGATCCCTATAAGAAGAAAAGCATAAGCCACCAAAGTGACAAGATGGACCAGAATTACAGAGGACGCCTTACCTCAGCAGATCCCGCTAGCGTTGCAAGTGGCACTCCTGTAGCCTTTGGAGTCGACGTCCTTCTCGGCCTTTTTGGTACAGAAGAATCGGCTTCTGTGTCGGCCCGCCTCTTCCCAACAGACGGATCTCTCACTGGTGCTGCAGCAGCAGCCCGATATCCTGCCAATTCTGGTGGACGATATGATCGGGCTGCCATCAACATATTCGCCGTGGCCTCCAGCTGAGTTCCAACGATGAAACTAGTCTCCCTGTCATAACCAGGAGATGCAGTATTCATAGTGCAATACAGCTTGGCAGTCGAATACAGGATCTGTGGCCGAGGGTTGTAAACGGGCACCGTAAACTGAACACCAGTACACCCGGCATTGTAATATTGCCAGCCCCGGGCTCCGTCCAGCAAACTACCAATGAACCCCAGACTGCTACTGGGATTCCGTAGCAGCAGCTGAGTATAGCCAAACTGGCGAGCGAACCGACTGGGCAGATATGGCTCCAGATAACATCTATTTTGGTTGCGGTAGACCAGGTGAGAAGGTCGAATGCTTTGCAACCAACGGAAACCCCATTTCGGCAAAATAATCGCATCTTCGCCTGAGTCAACTAAATCTTGATCGGCCTCGAAATCTTTGAAGATGGGCCAACCTTGACAATCTTCCACCCCTGAAGGTAGGACAAAACCCTCCTGCAAACGGGAACGCCAGTGTATAACCACTTTCTCTTGTAGAAGCGGCGGATGAAGGCATCTCCTTCAACATGATCCTCCTCCGGATCGGGACTCATCACGTCCGGATGATGCAAAATAAGCCATCCCATAAGATAATGGAAGGGCAGCTCGGCCCGGGGAAAGTTGTCGTTGTTTCCTTTTCCGTGGATCACATCGTCAGCAAAAGACCTCAAACCCCGCAATAGGTTACACACCATCGCGGGGAGGAGAGCTAAAGGTCGTCCAAAGGCCAACTTCACGGCGGGTAAAATGAGGTTCCGATGTACCCTCTCTACGGTACCAGATCCGCCCGCAAACACACAATCTCGGAGCCATATCATCAAGTATGATGTCAGCACCGCTTTAGACGACATCCGGTGCGCACAATGCCAGAAGCAGCTATACGCGTTCTTACCATCCTCATTGGAACGAGGAGTCCTCTCGTCCAGCCGGCTTATCTCAGAAGTCACTTCCGCAGGTTTCAACCCTTGCGGAGTCGTAAATCAGATCCTCGAAGGATCCATCAAATCCTGCTTGAAAACATAATCCCTCCAAACAGTCACATGAGGCTGAGTCTTGACTTTGTCCTTCCGATGCATCAAATAATGGTGGCTCACCACTTCCTTGAAGACGGCCATCATCTCCGAGTTCTTATTTTCCAGGACCTGGATCTCTTCATTTGATGGGAAATATTCCTCGTACGACTCTGAGCCCCAGAAAAGCTTGGACACTTCGTACATCTCGTGGAGAGCCAACCCCAACTCCCCCACGGGAGTGTAAAAGGTACCAATCTGGGTATTGAACAACTCCAAGAGTGCAAGGAACATAGGCTTATTGAGATCCACGCCAGCCTGCGTGGCACGAATGGCGGCTGTCAGCCCAATCTCCTTAAGCTCAGCCTTGAACTTCGAAAGCACCCAAGTGGTCAACTCGTCCCACCTCGAGATGTGATGACACCAACCTTCGACCCTAAAGCCACCTTTCGGGTACACAACCTTCGATGTCAACATCCAGCTCGCGAAGGTTGGAGCATTGAAGGCAAAAGTATCGGTTGGGACCTCACTGTATAGGCTCCCGGGATGCAAAGTTCGACAACTGTACGAGGGACTGGTTCGTAAAGCAGATAGGGTATCCCTTTGATTCGAGGTAGCATCAATCGAAAGAGCACCTCCTAGAGCCCCTCCCTGAGAAGGAGTAAGATCCCAGGACATCCTTCTCTTCGAAGCTAGACGATAGAAGGCTGTCAGCGACAACTGGCGATTGAGTTGTCGCATGTACAGCACCATGCCTTTTGCTAAAAAGAACCAGTCTTCTTTGACCTTCAGTATCTTCACTTCCATGGAGATCAGGCGGTCACCAAACAAAAAGGCGGGTCTCAAGAAGATCACATCTCCGGATTCAGCAGATTTCAGTTTTTCGCTCTCCATCATACTCTGGAGGAAAGTCGGCAACTGGTTCTGGATCTGCAGCACCCTTTCAGGAGGTTGATCCTGTAAGATAACACCCTTGGCAGGATTGACAACAGCCTCGTCAAAATTAACTCCTATTTGACAAAGGGAGGCATCCAGAAGGACCTCATTCAGCAGCGGAATCGTCATCGAAACTGGCACAACAAAAATCAAAGGTCAGGCAAAAAGACAGTGTGTCAAAGCTTCGGCGCATCACCAGGGTGTAAACCCATGCGCCTCAGCTTCGGCACATCATTTGGGTGTAAACCCATGCGCCTCAGTGAAAGGCTTCGGCGCATCATCAGGGCATAAACCCATGCGCATCAGCAAAGGATTCGGCGCATTTAGGGTGTGAACCCATGCGCGTCCGCAGTTAAACCTCGGTGCATGATAAAGGCCTAAACCTATGCACGTTGGCGGGGTGAAACCTCGGCAAGGACAGTGGTCCATGCGCGTCGGCAGAAGAGAGTTGTCAACTCAGTCGCATGATCCAAGGACCGCCTGAACAAAAAAAGTAGTGGAAAAGATGGCACCCACCTGTCACAGCAGGGCGAACGTCGGCCGGAGTCACAATGGTGATAGGGGCATCCCCCTCGGCATACTCCACTGGCTCCTTTCCCTTGCCGGCACCGCCGCGAGGTGTCTTGGGAGCCATTCTCTCAAGAAGAAAAAGTTAGGGTTTTTTTTTGAAGAAGAACTCTAAAGAAAGCAAAAGCAAGGAGAAGAAGAACTCTCTCACTCCATCTCTTGCCTATTTATAGGGCTTGGTCGCACGCGTGACCCGATGATGTGTGATCTCAGCCGTCGCCTCGGGTTCTGTGAAGAGATAACAGCAAACAAAACCAAAAGATCATCATTAATCTTTTCGGTTACCGAGACATCATCATATACATTAACTGAGAGGAGTATGCGCCCGAACAGGCATGCGCCCCAACAGTCATGTGCCCTGACCTCCATGATTCTTATTCAAAGTATTCCAAAACTTATCCAAAAGTTTTGAAAACTTTGAAGGGGGTCTTGTAGAAGCATGGAAATTCACAACCAGAAGGCCCATACGCTAGACAATCTATACGTCAGAGCTCGGACAAAACAACAAAAGCAACAAATATAGACATGGAAAGAGGACTTTTTATTTCACACATAAAAGTCTATTACATGTCTAGAGAAGGCTGTACAAAGAAAAACTTCTACAAAGGAAAGATCCTAAGTCTACGGCCAGCAGTCACCATGCGCCTCCAGTCAGGCGCAGCAGTCACCATGCGCCTCCCGTCAGGCGCAGCAGCCATCATGCGCCTCCAGTCAGGCGCAGCAATCACCAAGCGCCTTCAACCGGGCGCATCCCATCATGCGCCCTCAGCAAGGCGCATCCCTTCAGCAGCTCAGTTATGTGCATCCCCAGTTATGTGCATCCCTTCAGCAGCCCAGCTATGTGCCACTCTTCCAGCCAGGCTCACCTGGCCGAGCAGGATGAGGGTGGCAATTAACCCCCCCATCCAGAGAAAGAGCCTCAAAAGCCAAAGAAAGACGGTCAAGGCACCACCATTCCGATCTACGGCCCTTCCGGAACAACGGAGACGAGGCCCGAGCATCCCTATCTTTGGATGCAACAGGCACCTTCCGCCTGCCTCGGAAGCCCTCGACTCCGTCTTTTGGATGTAACAGTCACCTTCAAGTGCATCAACGACGACCTGGCGTCTCATCTTCACCCTCGGGAGCACTTCGTCAACAGAATGCACTCGAGTACCAAAGTTCATGTTGGAAGTACGTGAGAGAACGAGAAGCAAACCTTCTCTCCATGCCACTATTTATAGGCCGGGCAGATCAAACCTACGCGCCAAGTGGATGGCTCTCCTAATTCTGAGCAATGAACTTGCATTTAATGGATGAACCGGACGCCTCGAATTCAGCCAAACGGCTATTTAAAGCACTCGAGGAATGAAACAGCCGCACGCGCCCTTCGACTTCAGGCGCATCACACAGATGCGCCTTTCAGAACCAGGCGCATCACAGAGGATGCGCCCCCATGCGTCCCCATACCCAGTGGAACGCCAATCGACGCGCCCCCTCAGCTGTCCATCGAATGTCACAAATATTAAATGCCGAACTGACAGAGTTGGCAGCACATCTCCCAAAGTCTGAACAGTCGACAGCTTTTTCAGAAGACGAAGCATCGACAACGTCAGCATCATCATGACTTTACCCCGACGGCTACTGCCACGTGGCCACTCAACCACCCGCATGCGCCTTTGCAGCCATGCGTCCAAATCTGCTTGCGCCTCAAAATCCATACGCCTCAGACTCTTCACTGATCCCTAAAGACAGAAGGAAAGTCTCCATCTGAAGCTCTGCATGCGCCTCAAAAGCCATGCGCCCCAGACTGCTCTCTGATCCCAAAAGACAGAAGGAAAGTCGCCTGCATGCGCCTCAAAAGCCATGCGCCCAGAATGGTTCGTGGCTCATAAAGGTTACGAGCCAAAGTCTTCTCATGCGCCCAATCCTAGGCGCATCCTACCAGATTATTCTCCACCAAATCCGAGATCTCCGAGCCATGGGTCGATGACACATGTCCTTTGACTCAACTCATCCAAGATCTCAGCAACAGAAAGATCTTCTCCTCTGCTACGTGCCGGCTCACAACAGCAACGTGAAGAAGTCAACCCCTCGATCAGGGTGCATCACCCATGCACCTCCATCAGCAATCAACACGTGGCATCCCCACGCACCGGCGCATCCTACATATGCGTGTATGAGCAGCCAACCTGCCCAGCTATAAATAGAGAAATCATTTCCTTCTTCCAGGGACACACACATACGAACGAACATACCACCAGAGAGGCAGATACAGACACTCAACGTCTTCCTCCTCTCAGCAAGCTCCAGCACCCAGAGCAATCCAAACCTTCAGAGAACCGATAACCGTCGTCATCTTGTCAACGGAGTCAACGTATTACTACTCGCTCCATCGGCACAAGGGACCCAGATAAACAAAAGTGTACTCCTAAGACTACGTCTAAAGTCCTATATTGTAACACTGTTCTGTTTGTATTGAAATTACATCAAAAGATTTTAATGGCAAACAGGGTCCTTCAATGCAAGGTAGCTAGCCCCATAGAAAGCCTTCGACTACCCACGCGGTACATTCCAGCGCTGCTATAACGTCTTCCCCTAAGTTGACTGGCCCTGGGGCCCCGACGTATTACCAGTCGAGAATAAATCCTTGTCGACAAGTTGTCCATGACCACGCACCTACGAGACATCTAGACTCACGTAAATGCATGGCCTAATTTTACGGTACGACTGAAACTATACTTAGCATCTCGTGCTCTAAACCACACTTTACATAACGTGTATCAGAACCGTGAGACTCCCAAATGAGGGACCGCCTCATACTTTGAAAATGTGCATAGGAATCGTGAGACTCCCAAACGAGGGACCGCCTCAGCGAAAAACGGTCGCATGAAATTACTTCTTTGAAATCGAGGAAACGACTACGGCATAGCCTTCCAACTTAACTTGCACCAAACGTGCCTAATACTTGCCATAGCCCGTGGCATTTCTATCATCGAAGCAATCGTGTTTCGTGCCTTAAACCTATTCTATTCCGTGCGACACTATCGTCCAAGTTATACTCTATGTGACGAGCCTTAAGACCGTAGAAACAAATGGCTATATGCAGCCGTAGAACCGTGGGATCGTGTATGCGCTTAACTTGAACAACCAAGTTCTTTGGGTACCTAAACTTATGCCATAAGTCGTGCGATACAACTTAGCTCGTGGGGCGATCAAGGCTATGCCAAGCCTTGGACGATGGGACCGTGTATGCTTTATCAAGCATTTATACGTACGACGCCTATAACTTAGGCTAATTTCGTAGCTTTGTGGCAAACTTAAACCAACTTCCTTCTTCCAAGCCACGGAACGAAGAATCGAGTGTCATTTTCAAAGTACGCCGTGCACCAACTCTACGCCGACCGTTGGACCTTTCCATATTCTAACTCAATTCGACCCGTCGGGATTATTCTCTTATCTATGTGGATTCGTCTTTTTTATTATCAAGCCTATTGTGCAAGTTAAAAACATAAGATTTATTATGTGAAGGCTAAGATGAGGCGAGTTTACCGAAACTACCCCACCTAAGCGAGGAGTCGCCTCGACCGAGCGATGTCTTCGAATAGCCGTTGCAGGGCTAAGACCGAATGCCATCGGCGTTCCGATTCCTCTAATTGACTGAGCGGGATGGGGCACTACATCATACACCACTCAGAAAAAGTTTCGTCCTCGAAACTAACTAAGTACTTACTTATCGACTTATCACTTTATTCAACATTCAAGGACTCTCGCACACACTACTCCTATGCGTTCCTCAATCTGAGCCACGCTCGTGCTATTATTATCTTTTACCTCGAACAACTATATCTCAGCTTAGGTAACTTACTCTCGTCGCGCATACGGACAACTCAGTTCTAGGTATACCATCCGATCAACCAACATTCAAGTTTGTCTCAATCTAACGATCGTACTACCACCAATCTTTTCTTTGAAACAAGATTTCAAAATCTTCGACACTTTTATGTTCCTCAAGTCTCACCTGATTCAACGTATCACTTAGTTGGATCGTGCACATATTTTAGGCGTCTCCAAAATATATACATTTCAGCCAAGCCTCGTGATAGAATCTGCCATCACCACTCGAGTCGGATCATACAGATATTCGGGCATCCCTGATATACATGCATGTCAACCGAGCCTCATGAGTGGTGCCTCCTCAATTCTTATGTCTTCGCGCCGGGAGTCTGCCTAACAGCTAGGTTATGTCTTTAGGCTAAAGTCAATTCGTCAGTATTGGAATCATAGTTCCGAAACAATAATATCAACACTGACCCCATCCTAAGGTCAAACCAAGTTGATAGTACGGGGTTTTCTACCCAAGCTCGTATCACTCTGATTTTTAAACATCGAGCATAGATTTCCTACACACATCCCAACATTCGTCGCACGGGGTCTGAGTCATTCAGCAAAGTCATCCTATGATAATTCACGTTTCAACTAATTCCTCGACAAATCAATAGCACTCGTCCATCAAGCCATTTCGCACAGTCTATTTCTTCGAACCCGTTCGACATAATCTGCCTATCAATCCTTCCAAGTCAAGCATGCTACGACACTATTTGTTGCTAAGTCGTAATTCATATTTCATATTTCCTAAGTCGTTCATCACAATTCACGTATTCGATCATAAGGTCGTCTAGCTTAATAATATATTGTGCCGCGATCTCACACGATTCAGATTATCTACGGTAGGCATGAATCACCATACACGCTCCGCGGAATAATCATCCTCATCGGGACGTAACTCTTATTTTGTGTATAGACTAATTCATTCTCGATACGTAGATTGGATCTATTTAATCCTCAAGTTTACTCAATCATCAATCGCAAGTCCAAACATCCTCGAATTTTCCTTCGCATCAAACCAACAAGTCGAGACAATCAAAGTTGCCACGTCCTGATTTTTCGAGTTCGATCATTCCCGTGACATGAATCACCATGTCAGCACTCATGCGGGACGATCGCCCCAAATCCGATGCGACGCATGTACGAGTCTAGAGTTGCGCTCACACCAGACAAGAATATTGACGTTGTGGTTATCCGCGTAACCATCAAGACACTTCTGTTTTCATCCATATTTATTTCAATCAAAATCCTAAGTATAGCATTCGTTAGAATAATAACACTTGCGCGATCGTCATTCCTCGAATTAGAGTGCCCCCGAGTTATCGCATATCGATCTTTGATAAGCCTCAATACCATCGATGATATGCGTAACCTGACGATCATCCTATGCAACGAATTTCGAGTCGTACGGATGATGCTATCGTTCGACTAGATAATCTTCTCGACATTCAAATTCAAGTTCGATCATTATCCCAAATCCTTAGATTCCTTCACAATTCTATTCGAATCATTTTTATGCACGCTATCATCTAATTGTACTAAATTTTTGTATACAATTCACGTTGATGTCCTCGATCGAGTTATTCGTTTGCTACACCTTAAACTTTCTTCGATTCAGTTTCACCTACTCAATCATTTTCGCGTTTCATACTCGCGCAATCCTCAACCCCGTGTACGTTCCGTGTGTGTCATTTCTAATATGTTCGAATCCACTTATCAAACTTCAAGACAACAATTCACTCAATCGTACTCGATCTAAGGCTTTGCATATGTGCGATGCTTGCTGATAGACTCATCGATAACCCGTATCCTCAATCGATCGATCGACATCCCTGAGGCTATCGCATACACCACTCAGGGATGAAGTCATTTGACAAATCCTCAAAACTATCATTTGAATCAAAATTGACTTCTTCAAATTTTTCGTTCAAACCATTCCTTAAATTTTGAGTACGCTCATCTATATCGTATCGACGATAACATCGTCGTTCAATAGCACCCCTATCGATAATCATCCCATTTAATTAATCAAGTCTAACTCATTCTCGTCTGACACAATTTGAATCCCGCACTCGACTTTTTTAAGGTCGACGCAACTTTGGTGTATATGTCCAGCCCGACTTAGCCAACCGTGCTTACGCGAACCATCTTTTTGTTTTGTTAAAAACTATTCTCCTATGTTTTGCCAAATAGATAGACTTATTGTATAGACATCCGTGGGATATTTGAGAGAGAGCGCACCAACGATATCAACTTTGCGGAAGCAACACTTCAGAGTTTGCGGAAACAACGGAGTTAAAGAATTCAATCGATAGTCCAAGGACGTAAAGTCGTGCTCTGATACCATTATGTCACGTCCTGCTCCCGTATGAGCGATCGTCCTCGCTAAGGCGTGATGTCACACGAGCCTAGATTGTGCTCGTGCAAGGCGGGTTCCATAACGGCCGATTACAGCGGCTGCGACGAGGTCGTCGCACAGAAGTCCCAAACAGAGACATTGAATAATTACAGCGAAAATTTAGAACAAAACACAAGTCATTCAAAAGAGGCTCTTCATTGATATTGAAACAAAGATTACAATGGGGCGCAAGGCCAAGATTACCATCACTCAAGCTCACTCTTTTCACATTACAAGTCACTCAGCTCTCTCTCATCTCTCAATAGATGTCTAGAGCCAGCGGATGCATGACGTCCATATATTATGTCCCGTATAAGTCTTGAATCCACGCGCCCGCATGCTACGAATTGCCAAGGAACTCCGTACCTCGACGCATCCAAGCGACCTCCGTACCATGAGCTTTTACCTGTGCATGTACATGAAAAATGTGTGGGTGTCAGTACTCAGTTGTACTAGTGGAATGAGCTCCTCGCCCACCCATACAAAACTGACACGTTCATTTACTTTGTGCAACATATCCTTTTTGCGATTGTCTTTCTATTCTTGTCTTAGGATCAGTTTTAGGACCGACGCCACGGTCTATTTTGTGTCTCTAGACCATCACCATGCCTTGTACTAACAATGTACTCATACTTTGACTCTAGACCTTCTCATGCCAACAACGTCAACTTATCGACTCATGCTTGCCTTTCGGCCATTATTTGGTACGCAACAACTTGGTCGTGCCATAAATCCCTTGCTATAACATAGTCGAGGCAGCGCCTCGCCACTTAGTAGCTTGCCTATACTTGTGTCATAACAACATGGTCGTGCCATACTCTGGGACGCGACAACTCGGTCGTGCCATGAAATATCGAGGCCGTGCCTCACGACTCAACAAGACTTAACCGAACTTGTCCTACGGCCCTTCCAAAACTTAATTCGAAATGTCTAACCCAACTTGTGGAACTCGTATTGAGAATTCAAGTACGATGCCATATCGTATGCCGAAGCATGTGTCTTACGCATAGCCAAATTTTAGGCTTCATAATACTTTGGGTGCAAACCGAGCACACATTTCATAACTCAAGACACACCGTGCTTGCACTTCATTTGATACGACCGACACCGTGCATGCGGATTGCCGCTCAGCACACTAATTTTCTATATGAAAGGCCACTGGCACGACAAGCCATCGTGGACATAGCTCGGGTAGGCTGCGGGTCCTTCAATGCAAGGTAGCTAGCCCCATGGAAAGTCCCTGACTACCCACGCGTTACAATCCAGCGCTGCTATAACGTCTTCTCCCTAGGTCGACCGGCCCCGGCGCCCCGGGGTATTATCAGTCGAGGAAGAAATCCTTGTCGACATGTTGTCCATGACCACGCACCTACGAGACATCTTGACTCACGTAAATGCATGGCCTAATTTTACGGTACGACTGGAACTATACTTAGCATCTCGTGCTCTAAACCACACTTGGCATAACGTGCATCGGAACCGTGAGACTCCCAAATGAGGGACCACCTCATACTTTGAAAACGTGCATAGGAACCGTGAGACTCCCAAACGAGGGACCGTCTCAGCGATAAACGCTCGCATGAACTTACTTTTTTGAAATCGAGGGAACGACTACTGCATAGTCTTCCAACTTAACTTGCTCCAAACGTGCCTAATACTTGCCATAGCCCGTGGCATTTCTATCATCGAAATAACCGTGTTTCGTGCCTTAAATCTATTGTATTTTGTGCGACACTATCGTCCAAGTCATACTCTATATGACGAGCCTTAAGACCGTGGAAACAAATGGCTATATACAGCCATAGAACCGTGGGACCGTGCATGCGCTCAACTTGAACAACCAAGTTCTTTGGATACCTAAACTTATGCCATAAGTCGTGCGATACAACTTTGCTCGTGGGACGATCAAGGCTATGCCAAGCCTTGGACGATGGGACCGTGTATGCTTTATCAAGCATTTATACGTACGACGCCTATGACTTTGGCTGAGTTCGTAGTTTTGTGGCTAACTTAAACCAACTTCCTTCTCCCAAGCCACGGACGAAGGACCGAGTGTCATTTTCAAAGCACGCTGTGCACAAACTCTAAGCTGACCGTTGAACCTTTCCATATTCTAACTTAATTCGACTCGTCGAGATTATTCACTTATCTATGTGGATTCGTCTCTTTTATTATCAAGCCTATTGTGCAAGTTGAAAATATACGATTTATTATATGAAGGCTAAGATGAGGCGAGTTCACCGAAACTATCCTACCTGAACGAGGAGTCGCCTCGACCGAGCGATGTCTTCGAGCAGCCATTGCAGGGCTAAGTTCGAACGCCGTCGGCGTACCGATTCCTCCGATTGACTGAGCGGGACAGGGCACTACACGAACAGACCGCGATCATGAGGGAGGGCATGAAGAATGCCCATAATGTCGCCATGGCAGCGCTAGACTCAACACAGACGGAACCGAGGCCTGTTAAGGTAAGATAATTGAAATTGATAAGTTTTATTTTTTATTGGAGAAATATGATTATGACTGGCAATCTATTTTTCAGGAGAAAGTTGGAGATATTGAAAGCTTCAAGAAGATGGATCCACGGCCTTTCAAGGGAACGGAAGGCCTCATATACGCGGACGAATGGCTGAATGACATGGAGCGACTCCTCAGCGTTGCTCGAATCCCACCCGGCCTTATGGTAGAGGCTGTAGCTCTACAGCTTCGGGATCTGGCCAGCATATGGTACAAGAACGTGCCCATATTCTAGACTGGAGGAACCTCTTGGCGTTCCTTCAAGAAGCAGTTTAAGAAGAAGTTCTTCCCGGAAGCTGCCCTAGAAGCCATGGGAAGACAGTTTAATGACTTGAAGCAAGGAGATCATACTATAGAAGAGTACGCAGCCGAGTTCAACCGGCTCGACAGGTTTGCACCCCATCTGGTAGTACACCTAGTGGAGCATGCCCAGAAGTTTTGGCACGAACTGCGAGAAAAAATTCGTACCATGGTTGCCGCCAATTGAGCGAGGACATATGACAAGATACTGAAGGTGGCCCAAGATGTGGAGGCCATTTCGTCTACTCGAACCAAAAGAGATTACCAGGATCCAGCAGCAACCACCAGGGCAACTTCAAGAGGCCCAACAACAACAACAATAGGTCCTCTCACTAACAACAGCAGCACAGAGCACCCCAGCAGAAACAATCGAAGACAACCAACTGCACCTAATGTAAGAGGCCCGGGCACACAGCGGAGATCTGTAGGAAGAAGCGGGGACACTACCTTGCTTGTGGGTGTCACGACCCGATCCCAAATAATTGGGTCAAACCAGATCATGCCCAGCCTGCACCGTTGTGAGACGGCGGCAGTAAGTTGTTCTATTAGCAGGCATTCACAACAACATCTATACATTTGTCACAACTGAATATTCAAAAATTTTAAAACTTTATTCAACATTTGAAAAGTACAACTGGAATTAAAAGAACTGAAATAAAATGCTGAATTCGAATTAACAAAATTCCAAAAACAATAAAACTGGAAACTGGAAATAACTAGCTAAGCGTTCGGCTCGTCGGCCTCAGGTCCTGCGTCCTCCAATGGGGACTCTGGCAACACCACATGGTACAGAACCGGATCATAATAGCTATTGTACAATTGCTCAGCATCCTCAATATCACCTAAAAATGTTGTCTCCAGTCAGGAGGGAGCAAGTACGAATATGCATCTTATATTTCAAGTAATAATGGAAAAGTGCAGGCTAAACAGTTTTAACAATATTTTCCAGCATTCTACAATTGAAAATAATATGATTTGAATGGGTAATCGTCTATGACCGGCTTGGATTATACAATAGCGTCCTAGCGACACGATACGGCTTATCCCCGTGTGTAAGAGGGGTAAGCTCGCACAATATGCAATATGAGGGGTATTGGCCATAAACGTTACACTATTCCCCTAATTCCCACAATCAATCAATCAATATATGAACCCTAGGAGAGGGTTCCGTGTAACAATGTGGTTTGAACATGCAGCTAGACAATTACTAAATAAAATACAAGGAAACATAACCGTAACTTGTCTCTGTTTAGTTGACTGGATCGGTAAAGTCTGTTCCGAGGAGGATGTCAGGTTCGTCTCCGAGATCCTACAGTTGAGAACCTTGGCTTAGAACCAATATGAAACCATTCTAGGTGTGCTAGTTACAATCTCTAGAATGGTCCTAATTCAGTTTTAAGTTTATTAATTATTCTACCGGAAACGTCTAACGTCGCAATTCTACGTGTGTTGTCAATTAGTTTGTTAAACCGGTTAATTCAGTTAATTGGGGAAAAATAGCAATTACAGTTTATCTTAGGAAAACTTTGTATTTTTGTAATATATATATAAACTAGTTTTCTTCTAGTGATAAAACATGAACTTTGTTATCTTGCTAATATTTTATTCATTTAATTAACTTGGGAAATTTTTTATTAATTTTATACAAAATAATTAATATCCTAATTATAATTTACGCGTCCAAATATGAAAATCAACCCAGAAAAGAAATAAAAATCAACCCAGAAAAGAAATGAAAAACCTAGACTACACAATACAGGGGCACAACTAACAAAAATAGAAATCTGGGCTTATGCCCTTACAAACTTTACATAAGTGAAATTAGAGAAAAATTAGTTAGCTCTGAAAAATGTGTAATTGTGGCAAACTCGTCTGTAGGAAGAAGCGGGAACACTACCTTGCTTGTGGGTCTGCCATCCACCAGGTCAGGGACTGTCCTACTGCATTCAATAGAGCTGGAGCTGGATAACAGAAAGGTCCACTACCTATCCAGCAGCAGCACTACAACCAGCATAGGGCCGGGCAAGCTTTTGCCTTGGCCCTTGAGGAGCCAGAAGCAGAGCCAGAAACTGAAGGAGATGTCATCGCAGGTGTCATTTTATTACATTCGCACCCGGCTTTAGCTTTATTTGATTCTGGAGCATCACACAGTTTTATATCATCGAATTTTATTATTGCATACCATATAGATGTAGGGTGTAGTAGGATAATCTGTAGAGGAATGATCGGAAGGGGACCTATCCCTATCACAGAGACTTGTATCTGTCCCATCACCATCTCAGGTCATACCTTCCTAGCACCCCTTATAGTTATGCCTCTCTCTAACTACGATGTAGTGTTGGGAATGGACTGGCTGAGCAAGCAACATGCCCGGATATATAGTCATTGGGGTTGTGTTATCTTTAGTCCACCTGGAGGCCTAAGTTGGAGGTAGCTCGAGCACCAGAGAGCATGGGGTGTGTCTCCTACACCTCCATCATAAAAGATTTCGGACACCCTCATCCCCTGATAACAGAATTCCTAGATGTCTTCCCCGACAACCTTTCCAGATTACCCCTGATCGAGACGTGGAGTTCACTATCGATCTAGTACCTGGCTCTTCTCCCATTTCACAAAGAAGCTACAGAGTCAAAACCCCAAGGAGGCTAAGGAGATGAAGGACCAGATTGATGAGCTCAAGGCCCAAGGATTTATCAGAGATGGAGCTTCACCCTGGGAGTCACCAGTTTTGTTCGTGTCCAAGAAGGATGGAACCGTACGGATGTTAATAGATTATCGAGCATTAAACAACATCACCCTAAAGAACAAGTATCCTCTGCCCAGGATCGACGACCTATATGTCTGTCGAATAGAGAAGATGTTTTATATTTGTCCTCCGTCATTGTTTTGAGGTTGTGCTCTATTATTAAGGTTGTCGATTTATGTAGCCAAGGAATGATCTCAGGACTGCCAGAAATTTTAGCAGTCCTAACAATCTAAAAAAATTAATAGTCCTAGAAGAAAGTTTTTAATAATCACGAAAGCAGAAGTCACCTATTATATTTTTATATAATCATTAAGTTACCTTCATAAATATTTTTAAATCTATTTTAGAGATAAACAAATTATCTACTCGATTTAAAAATAAATAAACTATATACTCGGTTTTTTAAAAAAAATCCAAAATGTTAAATCTATCTTATAGATAAGTCTCTCAATTTTGCTCATTTTAAAGTAACAGTTTATAAATCCATTTTAGGTATAAATCTATTTTAGAGATAAGTTTCTCATTTTGTTCATTTCAAAATAAACATATTTTAGAGATAAGTCTCTCAATTTTAAATTTTTGATTTAAAAAAAATAAATTCAAAATTTTAAAAATATCTTATAGATCAATCTCTTAATTTTCTTCATTTCAAAATAAATCTTCATCTATATCTATAAATTTATTTAAGAGATAAGTCTATCAATTTTAAATTTATTTTAGAGTTATAACTAATATTTTTTCAGCATCTATATCAATAAAATAGAATACACAATATGATATAGTAATATGAGCCACAAACAAAGATAAGACAATATGATACGCAAAATGACATTTGGAATGTAATCCTATATCTCAAAATGAAAATGTAATAATATCCACAACTCATGTCATAAATATTTAGGACTGTCAGAAAATTGGGCAGTCCTGAAATGGATTTACTGTACAACAGTCCATTTTCAGACTGTCCAAATTTTTGGTAGTCCTAGAAGTATTTAGGACTGCTAGAAATTATGGTAGTCCTAAAGTCGACTTGGTCGACTGCAATTGCCAGAAATTTGGGTTTTTATTGTTTGTTTTATGCGTTGTTTGTGCAGAGCTTTTGGGTGTCATCGCTGAAATTAGGAATAAGAAAAAAAACTAGGGTTTATTATGGCTTATTTTCATTCATTGTTTGTGAGAAGTCTTTGGGTGTCATCTCTGAAATTGGAAACGAGAAGGAAACTAGGCTTTATTAGGATTTATTAGAGTTTATTTTCATGCATTGTTTGTGATAAGCCTTTGATGGAGATGGGGAAGATGAAAATGGTGGAGAAGAAGTAGTAGAGAATTTTGGAGGTTTTAGAAAAAGGGAGAGTAAAATATTGAAATGAAAGTAAAAATTTTGAATTTGGGACGGCCCAAAGAGTAAAAAATTGGATTATCTTGAGTAGTTTTTCCTCAAACCTGAACTAGCCACAATCTGGACCAACCCTGATCAACTTTGGATGTGCCCTTATAAATAGTCTTTTTTATTAAGTAGCTAAGTTATAAATCTAGCTATTTTTTATCTTTCTTTCCGTTTTACAGTTCTTGTTATTTCCAGCCCGTCACGAAGCGTGGTTACGTAAACGAGTTACTTTCACGGACGTTGCACATTAAAAAAAAAAAAAAACTTTACATTATGATTGAAATATAAAAATTTAAATTTTGTTAGAATATTTTAAATATAATTTGAATATATTTTAGTTATGATTTATAGTAAATATATTTTTAAACTTTTGGATATGTGTCTAGTTAGATAATATTATTTAGGTAGTCTAAATATAATTTAAATTCTAAAATATTTTATTATTTATACATATTCATGCAGTTAGGAGGATTTTAGGTTTTAATTTTAGTTTAAACTACGTGAGAAAATAACTACAGTTACGGAACTTAAATTTTTTTTAAAATGGTTGATGAAATACACACGACTTATACGGCTCAATCTTGAGCCGTTTTAAAGTCCTCTTATATTAGTAGAATGTTTGTACTCGCCAGTCAGTAGATATGTTTGTAACTGACGACAAAATTCAAGAGGATAATAGCTAATGCAGACAAACAGACACGAAAATACAAGTCAGACATTAGAACCGAAGAACATATTTAAAAAAAACTTAAAACATTTATTAACAATTAGGTATTTAATTTGTAAAAGAAAAGAAAGTCTTTCAGACAAAATACTGAAAATATATTACTGGTATATCTCCTAAAGTTCTGCTTTTGGTAAATTATTCCAACAATTTTTGGTGTGTTACCACATAACACTATATTGCCGCAGTTTTCATTCATAAGAAATTACTTTTTTACATTGAAGTATTCACTTTTCTTTCCAAATTTTTTGATATTTTCAAACATCAGAAAGAAAAATCAATCAGAATCGTAATTTTCCAAAGAAAAAAAAATGTCAAAAAATAATTTCTTTTTCCTTCCCTTCCGCGAACCAAACGAGGCCTAACGGTACACCGCTAATTTTATTTTTATACCGGTGTCCGGCATAACATTCAAAAAATATTTATGAATAAAAAAAATAAACTCGATCTTCTGATTTTTTGTCACCTAGCCAGAACTTCTATGACGACTTCTTTTTTTTTCCGCTAATCACGAGGATCTCTCAGATTGTAAGATGAGTTTTCTGTTTTTTTACCTCACCTTCCCTCGTCGCCAGCATTGCAATCTCAGTATGATATTCCATCCAAACTATCAGTAGCTCACAAGTTTGAAAATCATGTACGCTTATTTGATGTTAACAATTTCCTGACATTATAGGTGTGAGGTGGGCCGAGCTGGGTTGGCCCGAGTTCAGTATTGACCAGGTTTGACCGGACTCGGCTGGGCGGACTTAGTCCAGATGGAGGAGCGGACCGGGCTGGGGGTTTACAAATTCGAACACAGCCTGGACCACCTGTGGTCCGATCTTGGACGGGCCGGCTGAACCGAGCATGGGTCGGGCTGGTTCAGGATTGTGCCGAGCCGATCCGATTTTTAAACAAATTCAAAAAAAAAAGAGAAAAAATATATAAATGTTATAAATTTGTAAAATTGTAGTACGCAAAATTTAAATTCCAAGTCTATTTGCATAATTTGAAAGTTAATAACACGTAATTGATGACTCATATTAGATTTTATTAATGACTCATACATAATTACTAGTACATAAGTTGCAGTTAATGACTCATACATAATTACTAGATATCCATACAAATTTTTAGATGTCTGTGTAGCTTTACTATACCATAGTTTTGGTACCATTTGATTCGTTTCCTACAACGCAAACATTCAACAAGAACTTTAGAGGAGTATCGCGCTCACTGTAAACTCCGCTAAAATGATACCAAATTTTCGATTCTGATTCAAACTCTTATTGCGGTGCGTGTTGCGGTAGCTAATCTTGTGGTTATTGTGGTAGTTGATCATTATCCATGATATTAAGTAGTCTCTTGACTCTAGGTTACTTGTAAATATTGTGAGAGGAAAAATAAATTTGGTGTGATTAATTTTAAAGATTTATGGCATATTTATAGAAAGTTTTGGGTACAAAATTATCCCTAATACCCTCAAGATATAGTTGTTATAAGGATATTTTTAGTCATTTTTAGTAAACTGAACAAAATACCCATAAAACAGTCAAAAATAGCCCTCAAAATTAGGGCATATTATTTTTTTCGGACCAGACAGTTAAATCCAAAAAAATAAAAAACAAAAAACAGAAATCCGGTCGGACTGGGCCTGCCCGACCGGGTTAAGTGGGTTTGACCAGCCCGGTCCGAAGTCAAACCGGGTCGGGCTGGTCTGGGCTAGCGGGTCTGCAACTGGAACCCAAACCCGGAGCCACGAGGAAGGGGGTCCGGGTCGTTGACCGGGCTCGGACCAAACCAGACCGAATTTGACTGGACCAGAAATCGGGGCCGACCAACCCAGTTAACACCGTGACATGGCATGAAATTTTCCGTTCAAAAGTGCGTTCAATTTTAGCATAAAGTGTTTTCGTTATTATGTGATTCATTTGTGTTCTCTCTCTCAGTCCATGGCACCACAGCTGATAAGCCGCGGTGCACTATCAGTTAATTTTTGTTTAACAACAAATTGTTGCTGTCGAGCTTGAATGACCCTTATAGTTATCGGAGATATAGACATAAGATCCTGACTGGATGTCAGAAGATAAGTAGATCGAACCACGGAAGTATATTATTGCTTTCATTTAAAATGGTGAGAGTTAGGAACAGTAGAACCAAAAGACATTTAATACAGTCATGTACAAAATTTCGTGTGTATGTCGCTCATCTCAAAACAAAAACAAACAACAACATATAACATATTGTTGCTTTAAAAGTCAAAGCTGTTTCATTTCTCCTACTACTCTCATATTTCATTTCTCCTAATCTTCACCAATGAGAGCTTTCTCCTCTCCTCTTCCTTTTTCTCTCCCCTCTCAATTATTCTCTTCCTATTTCTCCTCCTCTACATTGCGCCCACCAATGGTTCGACAAATATCGTGGCCATGACCCTACAATAGGATTTGGGAATATATGAGAGAATATGTAGAAAATAAATAGATTAGAACCAAACTAGAAATAAATTGATAAAAAAAATTGAGAGAAACATAAAAAGAGATGGGTTGTGGCCTAACCTCAAAAGAAATTGGTTATACTTATATGAAAGGGTTGAATTCTTTATATATAAGTAATCAGGGATAATTTGATAGAATATTTGTTTTTGTTGCAACAATTTTTTTTTTGTTGACTAACGGAAGGTGTCGACTTGAAACTCTTCAATAGTTTCAGAATATTTTGTGGTATAATATTAAAGTATAAAATTAACAAGTTGAACATATTAAATATTTGAGGGTATTTACTTAAAAAAAGCTAGTAAAAGCACTTACGTTACAGGTAAAACAAAATTTCTTCTTTATAATATTATCAAAATATAATTTAAATATTTAAATTTAAATGAAGATTTGTTATATATATATATATATATATATATATATATATATATATATATATATATATATATATATATATATATATATATATATATATATATATATATAGGAAAATTCTACAATACATCCACCCTTTTGGGATGTATCGATACATCCAAAATATGGACCGTTGGATGTTCATCCAACGGTCTAGATTAAATTCAGATTAAATAATATAGGATACATCATTTAATGCTGATTTAGACTTTTGACATGTTGGTAACTTGCTTTAGCAGGTCATTCTTCACTTTAATTTTTTCAATGAACACCCTAAATTAACTCATATTTACTCTCTCAAAAGTCCATCCAATTTAATCTGAACCTTTTTTTTTACAGGCCATGGTAGTCGTGGTGGTGCTGGTGGTGGTGGAAAGAGAAACGGAGATGAAGAAGGAAATAAGAATCGGTTTGGATCGCGTCGAACGTCGTCAAGCCCTCCTAGAACAACGAGGAGTACCAGCTGCACCGAGAAGAATCGGTCTGCTTCGCGTCGGACGTCGTCGAGACCTCCTCGAACAAGGAGAAGTACCAGCGACGCCGCTCTAATTTTACTGCCCATGCCATTGTCAGAAATTTTATTTTTTATTTAACAATTTAATATTTTGTTAATAAAGCTACATGTCATGGTGGTGGTGGTGGTGAACTGAGGAAACCTGCTTCTGAGGTCGGACGGATTATTTTTTAACTTTTCTAAAGATAATATTTTCGAAGAGAATATTTTTTTGGACGGAGAATGGCCATTCTCTTTGCTTTTAACACGGAGAATGGCCATTTTCTTTGCTTTTAATACGGCGAATGGACGGAGAATGGTACATTTAGGACGGAGAATGGTACATTTAGGACGGAGAATGGACGGAGAATACGGCGAATGGCCATTCTCTTTGCTTTTAATACGGCGAATGGACGGAGAATGGTACATTTAGGACGGAGAATACGACGAATGGCCATTCTCTTTGCTTTTAATACGGCAAATGGACGGTAAATACGACGAATGGACGGAGAATGGCCATTCTCTTTGCTTTTAATATGGCTTTAGGACGGAGAATGGTACATTTAGGACGGAGAATACGGCGAATGGCCATTCTCTTTGCTTTTAATACGGCGAATGGACGGTGAATACGGCGAATGGACGAAGAATAGCCATTCTCTTTGCTTTTAATACGGCGAATGGACGGAGAATGGCCATTCTCTTTGCTTTTAATACGGCGAATGGACGGAGAATGGTACATTTAGGACGGAGAATGGTACATTTAGGACGGAGAATGGACGGAGAATACGGCGAATGGCCATTCTCTTTGCTTTTAATACGGCGAATGGACGGTGAATACGGCAAATGGACGGAGAATGGCCATTCTCTTTGCTTTTAACACGGAGAATGGCCATTCTCTTTGCTTTTAATACGGCAAATGGACGGAGAATGGTACATTTAGGACGGAGAATGGTATATTTAGGACGGAGAATGGTACATTTAGGACGGAGAATGGTACATTTAGGAAGCCGACAAAAGCTCGTTCTCTCAAATCTCTTCTTTGTGTAAATTAAATCCAAGGAGGACACAATCCCTAATTTTAGTTATTGCTTAGCAGAGTCTGCTTAGTTGTTGTAAAATTGTGGTGTTGCTTCTGTGACACTTTCATCTTTAATCTCATGTTTTCTATGAATATGTGTTCTGTTTGATTTTAATTTAGTAATCTTTCCATAATTAGTTTTTTTGTTTCATCTAACAATTTAATATTTTTGTTATAAAGCTACAGGACATGGTGGTGGTGGTGGAAGGAGAAACGGAGATGAAGAAGAAAAGAAAAAGAAGTTCCGGTTCGCGGCAGACTTCGTCGAGTTCCTCAATCAAGCGGAATTAAACATCTTATAGAGTTCCTTAATTGAAGTTGATCACGATAACCTTTTGTATTTTTCAAACGGATAGTAGAATCTTCCTCGAGCCCTCCTCAATCAAACGGCTAGTAGAATCTTCCTCGAGCCCTCCTCAATCAAACGGCTAGTAGATTGTTTGCTAGTCTCGAAATTTATTTGTCTTTCCATCTTTCTCACTTTTTGTACTTCTCTCTTGCTATATATATAATAGTTTTCTTGTTTCATAGTACTATTATTCATTCTGAAATACATAGAATAGTTTTCTGAAATACAATAGTTTTCTTGTTCTCAAGATGTCTACTCGTGTGGGGAAAAATGTAGAAGACGTAGAAGATTGGTTGCCAACTCCAAATGAAACTTTCATTCCGCGTATGTTGCGCAGGATTGAACAACAACTGTCAAAGATTTCAGCTGATGTTACATCGATCAATTCTTTGCTTGGTTTAATACAATTTGAACAAATGAATTTATCTCGACGTTTGGAGAAGATTGAAGAATCTCCAGCTTTGAAGAAGGCATCTCCATCTGGAGTATTTAATAATGTGAAGGTGGTTTCCATTGTATCTTTTTCCGATGAGGAGGACGTGGAGCTACAGTCTCGTAGTAAAGCATTGGGCCTAATGCTCGCATTGTCCCCTACAGAAGAAACTGACTTTAGCAGTTCTTCTAAAAGAATGCGTGGAAATTTACATCCGGTCACACCATCGAAAAATTTAATAAGGGGTTCAACCTCGAAGCCTAGCAATTGTACTAGTGGTTCTTCGAGATATTACGACTATATTTTTGCCGATGATAGACCTGACGAGTAAGTAATATGAGTTTTGATTTAATTCCAACAGTTTTTTTCTCCTAATTTATTCGTTTCTTTTCTTAGAGAAATAATATCATCTTGCAACAAAAACTATGTGTCTCGGTTTGAGATGAAGACCTTAGCTCCTTTAACAAAAATTAGCAATGGGGTATGTATAGATAGTATATTTCTTCTTAGATGCCATCTATGTTTACTTCGATTCTATCGCTGACATTTTTAATGATTTATTCAGATTGTAGGTATTGTCTCTGCTCTTCTCACCGCGGAGGAACAAAAAAGAACCTCCAATAAAGCTAATGTATGGTTTTTACCAATAAGGATATCGGTGAGTAAGCATTTTATTCTTCAATGCATATGCATTAACAATTTTCTCGTTTGTTTGTCCTTCGTAATGTATTAATTGATGTGTATGTAGAAAGCAACGTTACCTCCATCCAACAAAAAGCCTCATGAAATATGGAAGAAGTTTAAATATTTTCAGGATTACATGGGATCTTTAAGCACTTGTAACGAGGTATTAATGTATTTATGTTTAAATATTAATCCTAATTTTTTGAAAATTTACTAATTTATTTTACCTAATTATCCTGATTCAGATATACATACCCATTCATTTGGGCGAACACTATACTCTTGCAAGAGTTCTGGTTAAAAAAAGGACTGTTGAAATTTGGGACTCACTTGCATCTAAAGATGATCCGATTCAAAGCAAAACAGTCATAAAAGAAATAGTAAGCTCATATTCATCAATTTTTATGAATTGGGTACAAGATACGCGGTATACTAATACATATTGTATTCTGGTAATTGTAGCTTTCAAATTTGGATCTCTTTCTCCAAGAAGAGATTTTGAAGTTGAGAGATGCTAGGTTCAGCTTTTCCACTTTTGCAATAAAACGTCCTTCTTATGTTTCCCGCTAAGGCAATTCTGTTGATTGTGGGATTTTTGTAATATCATTCATGAAAGACCGATGTAGTCTAGACTACCGTTCTTTCGATGTAAGTCTGAAAATATGTCATCAAAAACTTTAACTTTTTAGAGCAACATTTTTGATGTTATGTTTATTATATGCAGTTTGATGCGGGAAAGGAAAGACGCAAAGCTGCTGAATGGATTACAACTTCAGAGCACAATGAAGAGCTAAAAAGAAGTCCAATCTGAAATAATTGAATATGGAAGACGATAATTTTTTTCTTCGTCTTTTATATCTAATGTATGGAAACCCCTAATGTATTATGTTCATTTATTTTGTTGAGTTGTAATGACGTTTTTGCCAAACGGCTTCGATTCTTTTTGATTAAGCAGAATCATTTTTGCCCTTCAAATTAATATAATTAAGCAGAAAGGAGTCTTTTGCCCTTCCATCGAATAACATTTTTGCCCTTCTAATTAATTCAAAACACCCCCGAACCCTTTTATTAAAAGAAAAAGAAAAAAAGAAAACCGTTTCAAAGCTTCCTCTTCTTCCATACTCCACTCTGTACTCAAACCTAGGTCATTCTCCACCAAAATCTTCAAACCTTCCTCCCCATTCGCAATATTCACACCATGTCGGCATCAGCGGCAGAATCATCACCGGCAGCATCACCAATTAGAGAAGATGCACCAGTTACAGAAAATCCAAAAGCGATAGACGGAGAACAACCGAAACCCTATTCTAAGAAAGTTGTACAAAGAAAAAAGTTGCTAAACAAAAAGAAGTGCAAGAAGAAGTGCAAACAAAAGGTATAACTTTGATTTTATGTTCGCAAATTCTATATATATTACAAGGAAAATGACATTCTCCGTCATAAAACGCATTTGAATGTTAAATTCTATTCGCCATTTAATTTGGAACGGAGAATGGCATTCTCCGTCTAACTTGAAACGGAGAATGCCGTTCCCAGTGTTAAAACCCATAAGAATGGCCATTCTCCGACCTAATTTTTTTTTTTTGTTTTATAAAAAAAAATCTGTCAGGAATAAGGATTCAAGACTTTTTCGTTCTACCTTCAAGCCAATGCTAAATCTTATGGAGGAGGTCAATCGAGATGTTGGCCGTTTACCTGAGCCAGTTATTGGTTCCTTGAAGAATACCGATTTCTAGAATTTTGTCGAGATTTTCTACCAAAACAGAGTCCACGTCTCCGAAGTGGCCAAGGTCTCCGAAGGGCTTGAAAATTTAATTGCAAGTTACACAGAAGAAGAAGATGGCGTCGGGTGCTTTGAATTGAGCACCACTGTTAAAATTGCGCCAAGCGTCGAGGATATGGCAGTCATATTCGGTCTACCGCTAAATAAAGAAAGCGATGATGATGTTTCTTACAGAAGATTGATAAAGGAAAAACAACAGCAGCCCTCACGACCAGCATCATTGAGCCTGTGTAGAGATCACTTCACAAGATTGCTGGCTAATACCAAGGGCAAACACTCAGAAGTCACGAATAAGGAAGTGAGAGACAAGTTATTTGAATTGTTACGACGGCTTCGTGGCGGAGATAACGTTGTTAATCCAGATGATTTGGCCAAGCTAATAATCTTCCACTTGTGCCAAACAGTATTCTTCACAAAGTCTGGCGGTTCAAATTTGTCGTACAGATTCTTGGCCTTGGTAGACAGTGTGGACGTCATCAACAGTACATACTGGCCAAGGTTAATCCTGGCATACGTAATGGATAGCATAAAGAGGAGTAGAAGCAAAACTGAACAGGGGGATTACTCAATGGCTTTCCACAAATTGGAAGGTTGCACAATATACTTCCTCTATTGGTTTGCAGAACATAGTAAATTTATGGAAAGGAAGTTCGCCCCAATTCCTGATTACCCATGATTTTTTACATGGAATGGGTACGAAATCTCAAACTTCCTCAAGGCCGAATATCACAACAAAATGAGATCGAAGATGACATTTGAAGATCTGGTTATACCTGTTGGGAAAGAAGAAGGGCACAAAGAAGATGAGCCACCTATAGAAGAAGTTAAAAAAGAGGGAGAGGAAGAACACCAAGAAGCAGGTGGAGATAATTTTGATGAACAACGGATACCACAGCATCATGAAATGGGCGCTGTGATGGACGACTCAGCAAAAGAATTGGAGGATTTGAGAAGACATCATTCTGATATTCGTGCGCATAATGAAGAACTCAAAAAAAGTTAAAAGAGATGGAGGCACAAGGAGCGCAGTTACGTGCAGCCAACTTTGAGAATGCCATACTCAAAGAAAAGCTGAAAGAGCTCGAGGCAGAAGAAGCGCAACAACGTGCAGTCAACGTTGTGATGGAGGACTCTGTGTATGAACTGGAGGATTTGAGAAGACATCATTCTGATATTCTTGCACAGAATAAAGAACTCAAAGAAAAGTTAAAAGAGATGGAGGCACAAGGAGCGCAGTTACGTGCAGCCAACCTTGAGAACGAGAAACTCAAAGAAAAGCTGAAAGAGCTCGAGGCACAAGAAGCACAACAACGTGCAGTCAACGTTGTGATGGAGGGCTCTGTACATAAACTGGAGGATTTGAGAAAGCAGAATTCTGTTCTTAAATCAGAGCTACATGCACAAGGTAAAATCTTTTCCATTTCAAATTTCTGATTTGTAATCTTCCAGGAGAATGACTATTCTCCGTGTATTATAACACGGAGAATGGCATTATCCGTGTTATTTGAAACGGATAATTGCTATTCTCTATCATTTCGATACTGGAAAGGTTATTCTCCGTGTAATTCCAAACGGAGAATGCTATTCTCCGTATTATATTACACGGAGAATGTCATTCTCCGTGTTAGGTTCACATCATACATTTCATTGTTGTTTGTTTTATTTCAGTGCGAACAACCGAGCAACTCAGAGAAACAAATGAAAGGCTCGTTGAGGAGAAAAGGGAGCTTCAAAATAAAGTTGAATCGTTTAATATTGAAGCCAATGAAAAGGATGGGAAAATTGTTGATCTCGAAGCCATGGTTGTAGCATTTCAGCGTGAGGAGATTCAAGCAGCTGCTAAACTTGCTGCTCCAAAAGAAGCCAAAAGAAGAGGAGGATCGGGGGGAAAGAGGTTAATAAAAAGTAATACAGTTGGAGAGGCTAATAAAAAGCGGAAGATTAATGTCGCTCCGAAATCCCGAGGAGAAGCCAAAATGGCTGAATTAAAGAAGAACCGTGTCATACTAAGAAAATGCGATGAACTCTTACTTTGGAAACATGCGGATGAAGAGCTGAAGAAGCAATACATCGACATCGTAATTCCCAAAAAGAAGTGTCCAGAGTATATATCAGAACCCTTTTTTTCTTTTATTTTTTCTAGAATTTTTTCACAATTATGTAATGAGAATCTATCTTTATTAATTTAATCTAAACTAAATTTATGTGCAGTGATATTGTATACTCATTTTCGCCGGAAGAGGGTGAAAATGGAGTCACAGTCGAGCTGTCGGCAATAGACCTGCAAGACATACTCAACTATGAAGACATGGATGCTGGCATACTGAACCTAATAATAAGGAAGTTGAGAGAAATTCAAGGCATTAAAAGAAGGTGTGTCCCCCGTCTAGTTCAAAGGACGTGCCATTGATCCAGAAGCAAAAGCCGGTACCCCAATCATATAAGTGGTCTGCATTCATGATACCCCACACATTGGTAAGAATCCAAACAGAAAATTCTATATTCATGTGTACACCGATAAAAAATGACAGAAAAATTACTCATGATATTGTGTTTTGTTTTTGGAAAACAGAACACCGTTGAACGTGCCAATGAACTAGACGCAAAATCCGGCGCCCTTGAAAACTTCCAAACAGATGTAGTAGACTTCGTCATGGATTTGGAGGATGACATAGAGTTGCTATTCATCCCACTCTTTAATATACCCATCAAATACTATACTCTGCTCACATTCAACTTTATCTCCTACGACTGGACACACTACAACTCCTTGAGGCAAAACACGTACGAAAAGTGCAAGGTGGATGCAGAATTAATGAAGAACACTTTATAGCCTATCGCCAGGAGAAAAGTTGATAAGATGAGGGAGAGATGCCTGGCGAAGATGGAGTATGAGAGCAAAGTGCCAAATTGTTCTCCAAATTGCCCACAACAACGGGCACCCAACTGTCTCTTGTACACGACGTATTATATGAATATGTTGATGACTACTCCCTTCGAAATATCGGGAGGAAATGATAATAAAACTCACCAGAAGATGACAACGATGAGGTTGGCATGGGCTAAGGAGTTGCTTTCAAGCAAATATGTAACACGAACCAAACAATGACATTGTAAAACAACAATATAATTATGATATAATTGGGCAAGGAACTTATGTCTTTTATAAGCTCTGCTTTTATAATAAAATCATTTTTGAATTACATTTACATTGTCAAAACCATGAAAAGTTTGAGGATTCTACTCTCCGTTTATCTTGAAACGGAGAATAACTTTCTCGTTTAAATTAAATCGTTTGAGGATTATATTCACCGTTTATTTCGGAACGGATAATAACATTCTCCGTCTGTCTTGAAACGTAGAATAACATTCCCAGTGGTAAAACACATTAAAATGTTCATTCTTCATTTTTTTAAATGGAGAATGATGTTCTCCGTGTCTTTTGAAACGGAGAATGTTATTCTCCGTTTAGTTTGAAAAGGAGAATGAAGATGAACTTGATGAGAATATGACGAGGTTGGTATGGGCTAAGAAGACTACAATAATGAGGTTGGTATGGGCTAAGAATTAGATTTCAAGAGAACTTCTGTCTTTTATAATGTCTGCTCTGATCTGTCTTTTATAATAAAATCATTTTTGAGTTACATTTATATTGTGAAAACCACAAAAAGTTTGACTTTTTGAGTTACATTTACATTATAAAAGTCTGAAATACTATATAAAATCCTACTATCAAGAAAAAAAGTTGAATGTGAGCTGCGTGCGGGCATCGCAGAGTAATGGAACTCCTTGAGGCAAAGGAATTCCTTGAGGCAAATCACTTCATCGTGCATCGTCAGAGCAATGGAACTCCCTGAACAAAGGAACTCCGTGCATAGTCAGAGCAATAGAACTCCATGAACAAAGAAACTCCGTGCATAGTCAGAGCGAATCAAAGTGCGAGCGCTTCGACAGAGTGTGGGTTGGCAATAAATCCAAACCCACACTCTGTCGAAGCGCTCGCACTTTGAATCGCTCTGACTATGCACGGAGTTCCTTTGTTCATGGAGTTCCATTGCTCTGACTATGCACGGAGTTCCTTTGTTCAGGGAGTTCCATTGCTCTGACGATGCACGATGAAGTGATTTGCCTCAAGGAATTCAATTGAAAGCTTCGACTGTGAAGGAGGAGTGTTGTTCTCCGTCGTCTTTCAGTTTATGTCCACGTGGTAGATGTTCTTCATCGTGCATCGTCAGAGCATAGGAACCGTTGGATGACTCCTTAAGGCAAGTCACTTCATCATGCATCCTCCGAGCAAAGGAAATCACTGAGGCAAAGGAATTCCTTAAGGCAGAGCACCGTGCAAAGACATCCTTCTTCATCATGGAACACGTCGAAGAAATGAACTCCTGGCGGCAAAGGAACACCGTACATAGTCTGGGCCAATCAACGTACGGGCGCTTCGACAGAGCGTGGAACGATAATAAATCCAAACCCATGCACATCTCAGTCTTCTGAAGGACTTCACCACCGTGCATCGTCGGACCAATAGAACATGTTGAAGAAATGAACTCCTGGCGGCAAAGGAACACCGTGCATAGTCCGAGCCAATCAACGTGCGGGCTCTTCGACAGAGCGTGGAACGATAATAAATCCAAACCCATGCACATCTCAGTCTTCTGAAGGACTTCACCACCGTGCATCGTCGGACCAATGGAACACGTTGAAGAAATGAACTCCTGGCGGTAAAGGAACACCGTGCATAATCCGAGCCAATCAACGTGCGGGTGCTTCGACAGAGCGTGGGTTGGCAATAAATCCAAATCCAGGCACATCTCAGTCTTCTGAAGGACTTCACCACCAAAGATTCTTCGAACGAGGAGATCGACAACCAAGAGGAAAGCGTCTTGCCAAGGCAGGGGATCAGTAGAGTCCATCTCCACAAGAAAAGCTAAGTGAGACGAGAACAAACTCTCCCTATACTACTGCCATTTATAGGCATGGAACAACTCGAACTCATGCGCCAAGTGGCAGCCACTTCGAATTCAATTCAATTAATTTCCATCAATACCAATGCATCTGCCCCTTCTCAAGTAAAGCTAAGTAAGACTAGAACAAACTCTTCCAACTACTGCCATTTATATGCCATTAATACCAATGAATCTGTCCCTTCGAATTCTGCCAACTTTGATACCCCCTACTGTATTAAAGTTTTTTCTTGATACAGTAGGGGGTATCAAAGTTTTGATACCCCCTATGTATGACATGTGGGCCCTTCCTACTTTATAAAATGTGTACACATATATATATATATACACATAAATTTTGAGAGGGCCCACATGTCATACATAGGGGGTATCAAAACTTTGATACCCCCTACTGTGTCAAAGTTTTGATACCCCCTATGTATGACATGTGGGCCCCTCCTACTTTGTAAAACGTGTAAACATATATATATACACATAAATTTTGAGATGACCCACATGTCATACATAGGGGGTATCAAAACTTTGATACCCCCTACTGTATCAAAGTTTCTCTCATATATCAAAGTTTTTTCCCTTTTAAATGGGCCCCATACATAACTTACAAAAAAAGTATAAATAAAACAAAAATTTTTTATAGTCAAGATTTGAACCAATGACCTCTTAGATACAAGTCTAGCATTGTAACCACGACACCACAATAGCATTCTCCGTGTTTTATTAAACGGAGAATAGAATTCTCCATTTTGAATTACACGGAGAATAGCATTCCCAGTGTTAAAAACACATTAGAATGTTCATTCTCCGTTTTAATTTGAAACGGAGAATGATATTCTCCGTTTCATTTGTAACGGAGAATTATATTCTCCGTTTTGAACTGCACGGAGAATGTCGTTCCCAGTATTAAAACGATTGAGGATTCTATTCGCCGTTTAATTTGGAACGGAGAACGGTATTCTCCGTTTAATTTGAAACGAAGAATAAGATTCCCAATGTTAAAAACACATTAGAATGTTCATTCTCCGTTTTAATTTGAAACGGAGAATGATATTCTCCGTGTCATTTGAAACGGAGAATGATATTCTCCGTTTTGAGCTGCACGGAGAACATATTTTCTCCATTTTTGATATACTCCGTTTTGAACTTGGAATTTGATATTCTCCATTTTTATCTAATTGTCTTCTCAAACTTTTGCATTGGAGAACATATTTTTTTTATCTAATTGTCTCGTGTGAATGACATCTTGCCACATAAGAAAGACATTGTCTTAAGTCAACGACGTTTCATTTTATTCTATTTGCTCTTTGTCACTATTTCGCTTTCGAACTTCATAATTACGAAAATCGTGACCCGATTTTTTACAAACTCTACATACTCTAGGCTTCCGGATAGGCTGACTTTCTGTAGGCTGGCTTGATTTTCCTTGAGAAGGCCTTCCTTTTGTTGCTACCGGATTTGGCTCTTTTAAAGCTTCATGCACTCCATGAACTGCATCAGCTACCATTTGTTCTTCTTCACCAATATCGGTCACCATTTCTTTCAACTCCATCAGAACAGACGACATCAACTCCGTCCCTCTCTTGAATTTTGCTTAATTTTTTACAATAGTATGTAAACAGATTAACTTGTTCATTAATAACCATACCTTCTGCTCTTAATACTGTCTGGGTGGATGAATCTTCTTTCTGAGCCAGGTCCGGAGAGATAACTCTCTTTGCAATCCTTGAGCCAACGAGATTTTATCAAGTTCTTTGGAATATCTCCAATTTGCAATCTCTTCATTGCTGAAAAAATATGCCTACAAGGAATCCCCTTGGTCTCCATCCACAAGCATTCACAATTTATGATGTTGCTGGCTGGATCAAATGTAACCTTCCGGTTGACACTATTTGGCGACATATACTTTTGGACAGTACAAACTTCTGCCTCTCTTATGATGTGATGATGGAGAACAGTATATGCATCAAAACGTGTGATTTCCTTCCTTACATCTATAAACACCGTTTTAGTGTAAATTATGGCAAATTTACCTTCTATTACGACCATGCTAGTTTGATTCACAACTGGTGTTGAGAGTTTATCATTGACATGCTTATCCATCTGGCCGTAACGTAAGGCCGCCAAACCATAGTCACAATTTTGAAGGGCCTTCCATAGTGGCAGCTTCTCATTCAAAAACCTTTTCAGAAATGCGTTCATAGATTCACATCTATTTGTTGCAGTAGAACCGCCAAAATAATTTCCACATAAGAATGTGTCCGTCCATCGCTCCCTCGTTCTGTACAATGCAGTGGTCCACTCATTGTTCTCTACATTATAATCTGTTAGCATCTGCTGCCAACGGTTTTCAAATTCTTCGACTGAATAGTACATGTTTAGAAAATATGGACAGTAACTAAAGTTGTGATATTGTAACAACAACATACTTCAAAGTAAAGTAGCATGTGTGCGATGTACCTTTTAATCAGAAGACTCAGTTTATTGTGAAAATCCTCTCCGTGTACATGTTTGGCAGTATTGTTTAGGATATGCCATGAGCACGTTCGATGAACTACGCTGGGCATTAAATCCTCAATTGCTTTATTCATGGATTTACAACCATCCGTGAGAACTGTCACTGGTAATTTGCCATTCATACACTCTAGGAATTTTTCTAGAACCCAAGAATAAGTCTCTGCAGTCTCATTATGGATCATTGCAAACCCAAACACACAAGTCATTGCATGATTGTTTGTACCCACTAGAACCACCAACGGCATTTGACTTCTATTTATTTTATATGTAGAATTGAATGCTAGTGAATCTCCAAATAATTTATAATCGAATCGACATGCACCGTCAGCCCAAAAGAGATGGGTCAATCTGGAATCTTCGTCTACCTTGTATGCGTAGAAGAAATCTGGGTCACTGACCTCCTTAGATTGAAGAAATGTAAGTGTTGTCGTAGCATGAACATCGTCTAGTGCTCTACTATCTTGAGCTAGAGCGTTGTATAAATCCTTTCTCGTCCATCCAACCTTATCCCAGCCACCTTTCTTCTGGACAATTAAATTCCATATCTGTCCAGTCCCCATCCCTGATTGCTTCATAAGCTTAATTTCTTCCAACTCTGCGGGTGATATCGTACGATGGGATCTCAAAAAAATTGTTTCATAATCATTCGCCAGGTTATGGTTGTGATGTACATGAAATTTTTTGACGGACCACATCTTTGTTTTATGGGTGTACCCAATACGAAAAATTGCTTTACAACCACTTCTGCTTTCACTTCTTGGCTCACGAACCCTGTTTGGAGCTTCCTTGTATTTTTTGTGTCTGAATCCTGCATTCGAACAACACCAACTACGGATCATCACCATCCCAGATTTGTTTTTTTACCTCGTTCTTTCTAATACTGAAACCATATGCTTTTGAATATATCCGGTAGAATGTCTCTGCTTCTTCAATAGAGTTGAACTGTAGGCCAACAATATCTTCTTCTAAGAGATGTTTTGGATCTTTGTTAATGTTGGCAGACTGCAATATTTTTTTCATCGTCGCTGCATCGAAATCCAATGGAGATTCACCGTCGTCCCTAAGAACAGAATAAAACAAAATAAACATAAGAATAGATGTAAAAATATAATACATTTCTTAAATCCATTAGAAAGGGTGATACGAAATAACATTTCGTTGTTTGCGTTGATGTCTTCATCTTGTTCTTTACTGTCTCCTAAGTTAACATCTTCCGAACTTTGCTCATCATCCAAATCATCTGACAGTCCTCTTGAAAGGAAGCTTTCTTCATCGACTAAATCTTCCACACGACGATCATTTTCTCCATGTGACGCCGACATTGAAGAAAATAGAGTGTGTTAGAAACCAGCAGAAGAAACGAAGGACAAGAAACAATACAAGAAGAAAGAGTAATGCTATATTCGTACCTCCAAATTGACCCTCTAATATATAGCCCTCCCATCTGATGTGACATGTTAAATAATAGTATGTGTCATCTGACATGACTGATGACATGACAAATTTTAATCCAAAAAGTTAACTATCCAATTTTCTCCATAATAATTTAACGTTAATATCAATGTTAATTTAATGTTAATATTAATGTTAAGGTTATTGTTAGTATTAATATTATTGTTAACGTTAACGATAATATTAATATTAATATTAATGTTAATGTTAATGTTAATATTAACTTTAATGTTAATTTTTATTTTTAGTTTTATTTATAAAAAAAATTGCCACGTCAGCTGCCAGATCAACATATCACGTCAGCTGCCACGTAAGGATGGACAGTTTGAAAGTATAATTTGGAGGTACAAAAAGCATTATTCAGGAAGAAACAACTTCCAGCAATGCAACAACACAACATTTTCGTCTTCCTTGTAACTCCGCCACGTGGCCTTCTTTTGATGGCTCATGAAAAATCTTGAGTGATTCTAGGAGCAAGCATAATTTTAAGAAAACAACTTCCAACAACACAACTTTCTCGTCTTTTGGGTACATGTATTATTAAATTGTGTAGCTAATAACGCATGAGGAAGCATGCAACAACAATCTCCACGTGGCCCTCTTCTGTAGGATAACGCATACAGCAGCATTTAATGCTACGAACCCTATTGTCTTGTTATGTGTTGTGTATCCTATGTGGCATGAGGCAGAAGACAATAACTTGCATAGGCGGCTATATTCACAAATGAACATAAGTTTAAAAAGTCATCTCCAATGCAAAAAAGTATTGAGAAGACAATACAATATAATTTTTTACGACTTCCAAGACAACTTTTGCTCTTCTAATGATATGGTATCAGTGTTTATTATTAAATTGTGTAGGATAACGCATGCAGAGCATTTAATGCTACGGGATCTGTTGTGTAAGGAATACAACCTGTGAGAGAGAACCAGAGAGAGAGAGAGAGAGAGAGAGAGAGAGAGAGAAAGAGAGAGTGTGGGAGATGGGATAAAGAGGAAGGATCGAGCTCGACTAGATTTTAAACTTAAAATTCAATTTTTGGTTATCATTACTAATAACTAGTTCGCACGTACGAGTTTAGACGAACACTAACCGAGCTCCGAGCAACGTGACATCAGCTAGCTAGGTTTCTAATACCGTGGCATTCCTGTTAATTTAAAATTTACAATATTATTGAAACTAATATTAATACTAAAATTTAAAATAGTTTTTGATTTAACATTTACTTAAAACTAGTTAAAGTTAAAATTACATTCTTTTTTATTTAAAATATAATTGGAACTATAATTAATATTAACATTCGCTTGTCCCGTAGTTTAAGTCGTATTTTACTACTTCTTGCTTAAGTCTATGCACCCAAAGAACTTGATTGTTCAAGTCGAACGCGTGCACAGCACGTTCCCTCGATGCAAGGCTTGACGTAGCCCTTGTTTGTCAAGTCGTTGCACGAACACATTAGAAAAGAGTTTTGTTGGGCTATCGAAGTATAGCAAGCACCGTCCCGTGTCACGTGCATTTGTTAAGCAGTGAAAGGGTGTGAAGGCCACTGGCAATGTCAAGCCATCACGGACTATAGCTGGGTTAGACGACGACCCTTTTGATGCGGGCCGAATCGGTCCCTTGGCCTAGGAATGGATTGGTTGAAGGAGCAATACACAAGAATAGACTGCCATATTGGTAGGATTATTTTTGGTATTCCCGGTGAGGCAGAGTTTTTATTTTCCGGTGAGGCAGAGTTTTCACCATCGACTTGATTCCAGGGATGGCACCAGGATCGGAGAGAGTCTACAGGATGGCACCTTCAAAGTTGAAAATCTTGTACAAGATGATTGAAGAACTCAGAACCAAAGGATTCATTCGTGCTAGTGGATCGCCTTGGGGAGCACCGATGCTTCTTGTGAAGAAGAAGGATGGTACGTCAAGATTATGTGTTGATTATCGTACATTGATGACTTATTTGATCATCTCAAGGGAGCGGCTGTATTCTCGAATATTGACTTGCGGTCATGAGGGTACCATCAGATCAGAGTCAGAGAGAAAGTCATCCAGAAGACATCATTCAGATCGAGGTATGGACATTGGGATTTCCTTGTTATGCCATTTGGAGCGACCAGTGTGCCAGCCGTATTCATGGACCCCATGAATCGTATCTTCATGCACTATTTGGATCTGTTCGTGATAGTGTTCATAGACGACATCTTAGTCTATAGCTGTAGTGCCCCGTCCCTACATCGTGCCCCGTACTCCGTCCACGGGGTGCGCGAGAAAGGAACACTGTCGCTATCGATTCGGTCGGGATCAATTGACTCGATCGAACGGGAACGGTTGAATTAAGATCCATTCTCTCGCCTGAAGTAAACTTAAGGTGAGTGGCTGACCCTCCTCTTCTCGACCCCCTTCCCAGGTAAATCGATAATGTTGTTGCGAATGAAAGGATAAATGCAAGGGCACAAACACGGGAAAGGGATTGAGTTTTCAAAGATTATGTAGGCTATGTCTTAATAACTAAAAGGAAAATATGTCTTCGTACGGTTATTGTCACGACCCGCACCCACCGTGAGGGTACGAGTACGTAACAACGCCCAGCCTATGCCGCAGTGTCGGCAGTAGAACGCTGTCCTAGGTCTCAATGCATATAACAGTATAAGACTAAACAGTTTATACTCCCCGAATGGGGGTGACATATCAGATACAGTCTCAATCACATCTAAGGTAGAGCATGATAAAGATAGATAAAACATGAAATCCAAAAGAGATACAGGAGATAGAAGTCTAAGTGTCTATGATACATAAACCCATAAATACATCTCAAAACTCAATACAGTATTCCACAAAGTAAAATACAACTCCAGACAAAATGAAATAACTACCTAAACAACCTCTAATGTGTCTCCTCTAGGCTAGCAGGCACCTCCAGGCTATCTGTAAAATTTATCAACAGGTCCAGTCAGGACGGGAGCGAGCACAAAACATCTCACGCAGTTCATATCGAGTTAGGAAATATAAAGCATGCAATAGAGTAAAGTACATGAAACGTTGAAAGAAGAATGTATAGAAAACAGTAGAGATTTAATAACAGGAAATATCTAAATATGATAAGTAAGAACTGTAAGGAACATGTGATTTAGAGTACAATCTGGTTATGTAAACGGGCTAGGAAAATGCAATGGTAACTCCATTGTACGTGGGTGTACAATAGACATATACAATAGTTATACAATATTGTATAATAGGATTTGAGTACATAACCAATTCTACTCCCCCTCCCCAATCAATACACAAGGATCTATTCCAGTTACGTTATCTTATACAATAGTGTACAATGTTATACAATGGATGTACAATATTATACAATAGTGTACAATGGTCTATCCCTGGGGCTCATGTGATAATGAGAGTACAATATGGACAATGAGTATACAAGGATATGGGTATTCAATAAATACAATATGGAAGTGAAACGCACGTCACAATATGTATTTAGTGAATACAAGGAGATAACATCTCAAAAGAAGATCCATATAGTACCAATCCGTGATAACAGTCGTGTCAGCATCAAGTACAGTAATCTAGAGCAAGAATGTAAATCCATACAAGTATGAAACGGTCAAAGAATGTACTCGCCTGATGTCTGAATGTCCAAAGTAAATATACTGTCCGAGGAGAGGTGTCTGGCTCCTAATTAGAACAGGCACAAGTCACAACATGTCCAGAAGGGTAATATAAAGCACTACAATGCATTCTACATGAATCTAGGTCAAGCTAGGCCAAAGTCAACCCTTGGTCAACTCTGGCCAACTGTACTAGTCAAACTAGGTCAAACTAGGTCATGTCCTAACCCAGTAAGTCTTACTAGACCTAACCAAGACTATCCTAGCAAGCACACATCAATACAAGGCTATACAAGCCAACATACACCCAACTCTATATAGCATGCAATTATTCAATACTCAAATAGGCAAGAATTCACATTGGATATACACTAGGTAATCTATTACTTTAAGCTATATATGTCTACACATATATAAACATGCATATATTAGTATTCAACATTAGGTCTATAATCATGGCATTTCAAATGGTTATATAAACTTATATATTACAACACAATATGCTAACATATATATAATATACATACATAGCTAAGTTAACTATATTCACAAATACTTATTTAAGAGGCTATGTGTGTGTATGTGAACATGGCAAAGGGGCAAGTGAGGGTTAAATGGGCATACATAGTGTATACATATCAAAGAGTGTCAAAGTGTAATTAAGTGAACAATGTGTCAAGTGTGATAGTGTCAACATAGTGTAAGGGGGTACATGAGGTAATATAGGATTTGTGTTAACATAGAACATTATATCTCATTAACTTGTATATTGTATACATTACATCTATTATTACATTACATTCATGCTTGCATTCATTCATCATTCATTTATTCTCTTGTACTACTATATGCACCATACATTACATACTATGGAACCTACATATTTATTACAAGCCATACTTATACATGCTTACATTAGATAGGATACTTATACCTCATATATCATTTATTTAAACATTTACTCATGCTTGCATTCTCTATTTAGTTACATAATGTATATACATTAACATGGGTTAAAATCAAATAGAACATTATATTACACACAAGGGTGCACAAAATGCATATGCCGAATAGTAACTCCTACTAATAATGAATACTATACCATCTCAGCATGAATTAAACTCTATGATTAAAGTATGTTATAGATCTATGTGTTAGCTTTTCGAAACTTTAAACGGATCGCGTTTTCGTTTCCGGAAACTCCCGGAATCGCGAAAACACCGAGAACACGTTTGTTTTTCGTACAGCTGACACTCAAATAATTCTCCAGAAAGTTACAGAAAGAATCTGGCCTATTAATACATGTTTTTGGAAAGCTAACTTCAATACGCTTCTTTTAAAAAAAATGGGAGATTAAACCGAGCTTTGAACTAGAAGTTATGATATTTCGAAGTTATGGCTGAAATTAAAAACGTGGATAAAAATCATGACGGATTTAGATAGTTTGAGCCAAAAGAATACACAATATATATCCTAATTATCCACAACAATAATAGCAATAATAATATGAGGAACCACACTCACAAACTTGATTATATAATCATCATGAACCATTTATTACATATATAAATATAGATACACTCTCATTACAATATATATATATATATAAATCTATATATGTAACATGAACACATCCATAACACAAAGGACACTCCTATGACCTCCAAATGGACACAAAATAGACACAAATGGAGATACAACCATGGGAGTCATTCCTATGGGTTCAAAATAGACCTATATGCATGAGAAAATGAAAAGGAGAAGGGATTTATACCTCCCGGTAGATCGAATCGAAAAAAACCTTCCCGGAGCGACACCGACACGTAGAGATTCCAAAAGGACACGAACGAGCTCCGAATCCTCCCAAACTTGGGTAGCTTCCTCCTTAACTAGAATGGAGAAGGAAAGAAGAAGATTTGGTGGTGAAATGGAAGGATTTGGTGAAGAAATTGCTAGGGATTGCTCTCTAGGAATTTGGGGAAGAACAAGAGAGAAAAATAGATGGATAATGACAAATGGGAGGCTCAACCCTATCCTTATTGTGGCTGGCCATAAAGGTGGTTTTGTCCTATTAGGAAAAGTCCAAAAGCCCCTACTAACCTATTCTATGAGTATTAGGAAAGGGCTAATTGGTTGGGGCTAAATTAGTCATTCTAAAGTCTCTAATCACACTAACCTTATCCATAATAATTAGTCTAACCTCTAACTAAAATATTTCTATCATATGGACTAAAATTAATATCATGTGGGCCATGTCTAACTAGTGTGTGGGTCCCACTAGAGTCAAACTACCCCCGGGTCCCCGTTTCAAGTCGGATTGAGTTGAAATTCGAACCCGACTCAAATAACCCCAAAACAATATCATAAATAATAAAATAATATCAAAATAATTCAAAGAGGTCAAATGCAAAAATATCCTTAGGCCAAAAATGACATTAAAATATCATAATCACATGGTTAGGCTCTAGGTCAAATAGTCTCTAGGGTTTCACTAGCAAAACATCAAAACCACAAGTCATTGATTTAAATAATGTTAAAATGATTTAAAATTATCAAAAATCATATCATGAATTAAATATCATTATTAAAATAATTATAAACACGAAATTTCAAAATTATCCCCAATCAGAAAATTAAAATAAAATGAAAAAAAAAATCAACCCAAAATTTAGGGTGCTCACAGTTATGGACAACTTGTCGACAAGACGGTAGTTTTCTCGATCAGCAACCCGGGGCTACGGGACCGTTTCGACCTAGGAGGAAACAGGGTATAGTCGTGCATAAGGTTTCAGTACAGGTTAAGCGGGGACTTGCATCGGAGCTAGCTACTTGCGTTGAAAGGACCCCGATTAACAAAGCTATACGTCCAGGATGGCTTGTGATGCCAGTGGCATCGAAGAGGGACGAGGCGAAGGAGGTCAGCCACTCGCCTTAGACTTGCTTCAAGCGAGCGACTGGTTGGCTGCGCTGACGTCGCCTACGCGATCACCTGCAACCCGCTGAATATGGGACTTGGTTCCAGAGAAGCCATTCCATAACGTGGAATGGATATTAATTCAACCGTTCCCGTTCGATCGACCTGGCCGATTCCGACCTATCGGTCCCAACCAAATCGGTAGCGACATTGTCCCTTTCTCGCGCACCCTATCACGACCCGCACCCGGAGTAAGGGCATGAGTGCGTGACAGCGTCCCAGCCTACACTGCAGAAACGACGTAGAACGCTGTCTAGTTCTACTATCTAACAACAGTTATAATATCAAAACCTGTCGAGAACGGTCAACTCCGAATGGAGGACAAGCAATGTCAATATAATATACTCAATAAGCTATGATATTATTGCGACCGTCCAGTGTTGGTATTTATGTATGGTATTTATGGTGCACATCATCTTAATTCAACCGAGTAGTTCAAAGGAGGGAATTATGTATGGTATTTATGGTGCACATCATTAGGATGGGTTGCGACCGTCCAGTGTTGTGATAAGCTATGATATCAGTAAGTTTCGGATCCTTCGAATATTGGGCTAGCAACCCGTATCGAAGCGATCATAGTCTTACACATAAAGATGCCAAAGATGCATTACGGTGCGAAACACCATGACCTTCATATAGATAGGGCCGGTGGGCTGAGATTAGCGCTGGGTGCAGGCGCAGGGCCTGCCACCCTTATGCATATGTTTAAGTTTATGGTTGGTTGGTTGAGTGAAATGATATGATTTCTTATGTAAAGTTCTAACCTTGCAGGCTAGGCGAAATGGGACATAGATGAGCACGATCACTATATTTATGTTAAGATTATGTCTAACTGTATCTGCCGTAGGGACACGGTAGTGGACAAGTTCAGGATATGTTCGGCTCGAGGCGGGGCTCGGCTTGGACGTGCCGAGGCATGGAGTCCTTAGCGTTCAAGAGGAGCTACCGCATTGGCGTTCGGACTTGCGACATGGAGATGTTCAGCCGAAGACTACTTGTTGGCTATAAAGAGGCATAATGTATGGAACAATGTACTCCTTTGTGAGCTAGAGAGATCATGAGCGTTGTAGCCAATTGGCATGTTAAGTTGGACTATTCAGAGCCATTGTAACCTTCAGTTCATTATCAATAAAAGAGATTCTTGTTGTATACTACGTTTTCCTTCCGCTGCTTATGTTATCAATTTGAGCTATAAACACTATTGTGAATCTGTTATCTTGCCTTGCACGAGCGCAACTTCAGGCTCGTACGGCATCACGTCCGAGCGAGGATGATGATTCAGGTGAAAACTTGATAATGATGAAGACGGTAACTCGGTCGACAAACGTAAGTATCGAGGTATGATCGGGAAAATTTTACAGTAGCATTAATATTAAATCTACATTGACTTTTCTGTTAATTTAAAATTTACAATATAATTAAAACTAATATTACGAAAATGCTATTTGCTCCCAAAAAAATTGGGTGATACCATCTTCCATTATGTGGCATATGACAAGGTTGCTAACATGGCAGCTGACATGGCAAAATTTAACAATAAAATTAATATTAAAATTAACATTAATAGTAAATAAATAATTTAATATTAAATTAACATTAATTAATATTAACATTAACATTAATATTAACATTAATATTAATATTAATATTAATATTAACATTAGCATTAGCATTAACATTAACATTAATATTAATATTGACATTAACATTAACATTAAAAAAAATTGGATAATTAATTTTTGGGGTTAAAATTTGCCGTGTCAGCTGTTATGTCATCTGCCATGTCAGATGCCACATAATGGGAGATGGCATCACCCAAATATGTTGGGAGCCCAAACGACTAATTGCTAATATTAATACAGTGGCATTATCGTTATTTCCCAATAGATTCGTGCCTTGTTCGGTCACACCCCTCCACGAGCGGGTTACACCCCCCTAAACGAGGGGTTAAATAGCCTTTTCTAAAGAAGAGAACCCATCCGACTAGAGAGAAACAAAGAAAAGAAGAAGAAGAACAGTCGCAATAGAGAGGAGCAAGATCAACTGCAGCGGATGGACCGTCATCCCTACCGAGATTCTCTCGATGATACTGGTACTGTCGGGGATGCCGACGGACGAGGTAATGTGCAACGTGGCCCCAGTTTGCCGTTCGTGGTGGAAGGCGCTCAACGGTCCCTTAGACTATTGGTCTAACGTCGACTTGGTACAGTGGTGCCAGAGGACCCAGCAAACCGCTGAGATTAGTTTGACCGTAATGAAGCTCGTGGCTCGCAGTGGGGGATATCTAGGGTCCTTCTCCGCGTACAAGCTCGACGAAGCAGCCTTCTCTTTTGCATGTTTAAGGCCAGTGCAAAATTTTATTTGGTCTTATTCTAATACTTTATTTTTTCTATTACAAAATTTTACGTATACTTTTGTTAATTTCTATTGATGTTTTTCCATTTTTATAATACAGTGGAAAATTTCTAAGGGTGCTGCGCATTCCAAAGTGCGACGTGAGTGATAAAACTTTCGTGAGACACTTGGAGTTTCTCCCTGTGCTGGAAGAACTCGACATTAGCTACTGCCTCTATATCACGTCGACTGGAATATCTTCCGCCGAAAAGTATTGCCACCGTCTGGTCAAGCTGAGTAGGAACAAGCCCCCTCCAGATTTCATGCTTAGGAACATGTTCGTGCTGGACATGAAAAACGAGGCGAAGGGAAAGGCCGTGGCTGATTCGATGCCGCGTCTCGAGCACCTACATATAGGATTCGGCATGTTCAATGGAGACACGCTGCGATCTATCATATGCAACTGCAAGGGTCTTCGCGTGCTCGACATACGTGGGTGCTTCAACGTGCACTTCGACGACGAACTCTGGAAAATTTGTTATTCAATACAGACGTTTAAAAAATCCTTTGATAATGTAATCCCAGTACCAGGGGAACCTGTATACGAGATGTATAATGATTTAGATATCATCTATCATTCCTGGGGTGAATGGTGAAAACATTAGCATGCATGCATGCATTTCTTTATATTTTTTACTAGTCTACATACAAGATATTTTTTATGAGTTCGATTCTCCATTTTGACAAAATTTTACTTTTGTCAATACTAATTTTTTACATGATTAATTTTTTTATAAATAAAATGGACTGTGATATAGTGACGCCTAAGACGGCTCACTTCTGAAATTTTGACATTTCCTAACACAGATTTTACCATTAATACAACATCTCAGTGTAATCATATCCAAGAGATTTCGCCATTTCCCAACACAGATTTTACCTTATTCAAAATGAATTCTGGCAGTGCAAATTACACTCATATTAGTGGTATCAGTGCCATTCACCATAATTAATGGTGATCAATACGAAAATATTGGTTTTTTTTCTCACAACCCTTTAAAATCTATTTACACAGCCAAACAGCCAAACTAATTCATCTTCACGAGCCTTCAAAACCAATTTATATAGATTCAAAACAAAACTAAACAGCCAAACTATTTATAAAATTTACAACCCTACAGAACAGTCCTAAATGTACCATTCTCCGTCTTATATGTACCATTCTCCGTCCTACATGTATCATTCTCCGTCCTACCTCCGTCCTAAATGTACCATTCTCCGTCCTAAATGTACCATTCTCCGTCCTATATGGACCATTCTCCGTCCTACATGTATCATTCTCCGTCCTACATTTACCATTCTCCGTCCTAAATGTACCATTCGCCGTCCTAAATGTACAATTCTCCGTCCTAAATGTACCATTCTCCGTGTTAGAGGAACGGAGAATGGCCATTAACAGTCCCAAAAATTGTTCCATACTAAGTTAAAAGCATATAATAGCACCCAAAAAATGTTAACAATAGAAAAATTCTACAGAACCCAAACACCAGACTCGAACCTAGGCCTTCCATGTAAAAGCAAAATAGCACAACCAACTAAGCCTGGAATAAGACATCAATAATGCTAAGTCTACTACCAAATGCTTACAACACTCTTACAACCTTCACCCATTGCTGACATGTAGGCCATGGCCCACATGTCAGCAATGGGTGAAGGTTGTAAGAGTGTTGTAAGCATTTTGTTGTAACTGTAGCATTATATCCCCAACTTCCAATAAGGAATAAGAAGAGTCGGTTAGGAATGTGTATATATATATATAGGGGTCCCCATTCATCTAAGTAGGTTGCACATTTAACATGGCTCCAAAAAGATCATCTGGTTGGGAACCATTGTCAGAGTCTTCTTCCAGTCGTCGCTGAGCCTCTCCGCATGGAGCACCCTCTGTGCCGCCTCCGGCCCATGACTGGCTGGCAGCGGCTGCGGACTTTCTGACCTCCTGCGGGTTGTCACTGGAGGTCATCGCTCGACCTCTTCATCCGGCGCCCAACTTTGACCTGTTGTCGATCACTCCGGAGGAACGAGATTCTCTGGAGAAGAGGGAAGCGTTTCGCCGCCTGTGCCATAGGGCGGGTGTGCGCACCCTGCAGGACTTTGCGGAGATCCTCCGCGAGGCCAGTGAGGGCTAGACCTCTTTTTTTTCTCGCCTTTTACAGTTTTTTGTCCTCCTCTTGTATACTTCTCCGGAGAATGTTCCGGCGACGAAGCTGGGTTTTAATAAAATATAATATTTTGTTAACTCAATTTGGTTTCGGCTACAATCAAACTTTTACAACCTTCTTACAACTTACACCCATTTGCTAACTATAGCATTGCTCTTTATAATTGACAAATCTTGTTACGTCAAATCCATATATCAGCGACGATATCCCCATCAATGACTTGTTACGTCATAGAATTGATTATGCTGCCAGCGTCAATCTTGCCGTCAAATCCATCTTAAATATGATTACAAAGTAAAATAGAGGACAACTTTGAGTGTTTCAATTTTACTCTTTTCAAGTACATAGTCTTCTTATTTTCAAAAATTTAATCAAATATTCGAAAAATGGAAATATTGAGATTAAACTTCACATTCTTAAATATGTTGTCAAATTTTTTTTAAATAAACATGTTTCCACCACGTTTTTTCTGCCAAATTTTTCAATAATTTATACGGAACACGTGAATATATACTAGTAATAATAGTAATAAATTTAATTTTGGAAAGTAGTTTTTAAAATTAGGGTCTCAAAATCCCAAAGGTTTATGTAGTGATTTTACATGGATATATACTAGTAATAATAGTAATAAATTTAATTTTGAAAAGTAGTTTTTTAAATTTAATAGTAATAAATTCGACCGTCTTATACTAGTAATAATAGTAATAAATTTAATTTAAGACTCAAAACTATTCTAATTTTTTTCACTTCCCAAGGTCATATAAGACGGTCGAATTTTCCCTCTTCTTCTCTCAAACCCTCTTCCTTCTCCCAAACCCTCTTCTAATCAAAATCCCGCCGAAGAAACAACGACCGTCATCGAAGGGGAAGAATCCACAAAGGGATGCGATACAGGCCCGAAGGGAAGAACTTGCAAGGGCGGCGAAAACCAAGATTATGGTCGCTAGGGCAGAGGCCGAAAGGGCAGCGGCGGAAGCAGCGGCGGCGGCAGCGACGATGAAAGCGGAGGCGGCAGCCAAGCCACGTGCAAAAAAGGCTAAAAACACTCATTGCTCGACAAAGACCGAAAAATCTATCTTCGATACAGAGTCGTCGGAAGACTCAACTTATGAAGATCGAAGGCGTACTCAAGCGAAGGCTAAGGTGGCAACGGATACAGAGTCATCAGCGTACTCTGTGGATTTTGAATCCTCATCAGAAGAGAAAAATGAAGAGGAAGAGCAATCATCAAATAAGTCCCTGGCTGGAGAGGAGGTAAAAAAATTTAAAGACTCTAAAACTAAGAAGATTTACATTAAATATTTCAAGAAAAAGGCTGTTATGCCTGAAAGATCAATTAAGATGGATGATGTCGAAGACGAAGCTTTCCTGGATATATTGAAATTCTATCAATTGGAGAAACTGAACAAATCCTGTCTTGAGAAAATCTCCCAAACAATAGTAAGAGAATTTTACTCAAATCTTCCGGCTGAAATTAAAGAAAAAGAAGAGGATCAACCACTGGTGTTTCTGAGAGGGAAACTGATTAGGGTAAATGCTGCTGTCATCAACGAATTTTATGGATTTGGTCCAGTTCCTGAGTTTGATATGAAAGATATTGATAATGTTTTCATGACGGATGCAATTCATGAGATTACAGGTGTTTCAATGGGTGCCAAGACCCCTCAAAATGTATACAAAGATCAATTAAAAACTTTGTATAAATTGTTGCATGCCTACGTATCTCAAACACTCAACCCTACTGGACATGAGTTTTCCATCCATCCCGAGAGAGTAAAATTTCTTTATTATATGGGGAAGAAAAAAAGGATGGATATAGGTTCCTACATGTTCAGTAGAATGATGCATCTCGTGGGAAAACCAACTGCAAGGACAGCTCTCCCTTTCGGAGGATTTGTATGCTCGATGGCTAATAAACATTCTGTCCCAAGCTTAACAGGGGATGTTTATATTAAAAACAAAGGCCCCATGAGAAAACTAACCTTCACTCGAATGTTTGGAAAACGGGCAGCAGCTGCAAGCAAACCATCAACATCTGAAAAACCATCAACTTATGGAATCAAAAACACTAAGGACAGGGTTGATGATCTATACAATTTTGTTGCTGCAAACTTTGAGAATGTCTTCAAAGAGATGAAGACTATATCCGACAACCAGAAATTGATTCTGGATAAGATTAACCAGATAGAGGTTGAATTTGCTGACCAAGAATAAGATTTTCCTTCCCTCGTGAAGAAGGTAAATGGGGCTAGCCCAAACTCTTATGTAAAAATACACACTGTGCACATTGACACTTTAATGCTAGCCATCACTTTGATACTTATATTTATGTTTCTGGATGTCATTTCTACATATACAGTGAGTCCATACTGACTATAATTTTTCTTAATCTGTCCCTCAAGGTGTAGGTGAAGGATATTTTGAGAAAGAGAAAGAAGTAGGAAAAAAAAACAAGAAGAAGAAGATGGAGATGGCTATGAAGATTCATCTTTTGAGTTTTGAATGTCTCTTATTTCAATTTGGAAGTAATATTTGACTTGTAATATGGTTCTGAATATTTGTTGGTCATGGCGGTCAAACTAAATTTTATGTTTGAAATATTGTAAGACTAAACTTTTCGCTTGTACTAAGTGCATAGTTCATAATTTGTTTTGAAAATGTAATATAGTCTTGAATTTAGAGTAGGTCTGATATTTATTTGGATTATTGTATTGTGAATTATGCAGGTTCTATGTTGAATTACTAACGTGGATTGGGCAGATTACTGTAACGTGAATTATGCAGTTTATTGGACTTGGAATGAAGTATACTTAATTTGATTATAATTTTTTGGTTGAAGCGTTTATTTGGTTGGCAGTTGGCCTTCATAGATGATATTGATATTTTGGTGTATTCCTTTGATTTACAGATGCCCATCACAGATTTCATGAGTCCTGAGTGCATTCCTAGGGTTTACAGGTAGCCTCATTACGGATGCATTCCTGGGATCACTAAAACTTAATTTGATTGTAATGTGTTTTGCTTTCTGTAAAAAATCATTACATCGATGCCATCAGTATGAATTCGATGCCAGTGCATGTTCATCCCTTGTTATTGCTGAAGCAAAATTGTAATCCGGCCTGTTCATCCCTTGTTATTGCTGAAACATAATTGTAATCCTGCCTGTTCATCCTTTGTTATTGCCATCAGTACATCGATGCCATCAGTATGAAGCCGATGCCAGTGTAATGCATAATGTAATATAAGAAAAATTCTCTTTGATAGTACGTTAATTATATTCAAACATTCGCAAGAAATTTTGTTCAGCCATACAGTGGAAGCCTGATAAAATGATATTCAGATTTTCTTGAAAATGATTTAATATTAAATGAATGTACTATGGTAAATGATATTAAAAATACTGTAAAAATTTGGTGAAAAAAATATGAGATACTTGAACATTTCCAGTCCTAAATGTACCATACTTTGTTAAAAGCACAGAGAGTGTCCGTTCTCCATTTTCAAAGAACGGAGAATGGCCAATCTCCATGTTAAAGGAAAGAAGAATGGTCATTCTCCTTGAGAATGGCCATTCTCCGTGTTAAAAGCAAAGAGAACGACCATTCTCCGTCCATTCGCCGTGTTAAAAACAAAGAGAATGGCCATTCTCCGTCCATTCGTCGTGTTAAAAGCAAAGAGAATGACCATTCTCCGTGTTAAAAGCAAAGAGAATGGTCATTCACCGTCCAAAAAAAATATTCTCTTCGAAAATATTATCATTAGAAAAATAAAAAATATTTCGTCCGATCAATACAGATTTTTTTTAAAATATGTGAGCAGATGATCCGCCCGACCTCAGAAGCAGGTTTCCTCAGTTCACCACCACCACCATGACATGTAGCTTTATTAACAAAATATTAAATTATTAGATAAAAAATAAGATTTTTGACAATGGCATGGGCAAGTAAAATTAGAGCGACGCCGCTGGTACTTCTTCTTGTTCGAGGAGGTTTCGACGACGTCCGACGCGAACCGGACCAATTCTTCTTGGCGCAGCTGGTACTTCTCGTTGTTCTAGGTGGGCTCGACGACGTTCGACGCGATCCGGACTGATTCTTATTTCCTTCTTCATCTCCGTTTCTCTTTCCACCACAACCACCAACACCACCACCACGACGGCCTGTAACCAAAAAAAAATTTACGAAATATTAAATTGGATGGACGAAAGAGAGAGTAAATATGAATTAATTTAGGGTGTTCATTGAAAAAATTAAAGTGAAGAATGACCTGCTAAAGCATGTTACCAACAGGTCAAAAGTCTAAATCAGCATTAAATGATGTTTCTACACTATTATTCAATCCGAATCATTGGATCAACATCCATCGGTCCAAATTTCGGATGTATCGATACATCCATTTCCAGCGGATGTATTGTAGAACGACCCATATATATATATATATATATATATATATATATATATATATATATATATATATATATATATATATATATATATATATAATTAAAATTTGTTATGGATATAAGTGAATAAAAGAAAGAGTTGAAAATTATAATTTATTATGGATATATATATAGTTTATAAGATGTATATAATTATATAGTAGAAAATATTTTTAAGACTGTGAATATATGTTTACTTAGATAATACCAACAATTTTCTTTTCCTTTATTACACAATTATATACGTACATACGTACCACTTAAACAACTATTTGGAAGCATTTTCAAGCCTGTTTATCGATTATAATCTAATTAATATTTGTCTTACGTGCTAATAATAACTTTCTTATTGTTCAATATCTAATTACAAAAAAATACTAAGCATAAATATATTCAAATCGGACTCTTAAAAAATCTCAACAAGATTTTATATATATATATATATATATATATATATATATATATATATATATATATATATATATATATATATATATATATATATATATATATATATATATAAATAAAAAAATAAAAAATAAAAAAAATAAAAAATATATATATATATAATATTATGGAAAATAAAATTAAAAATGGTACGACATTGTACGAATATTGGCTCCTCGAATTGATGGCTCTCCTCTTCTCGGTTTGATTAGAGGACAAAATTTCCAAATTGATATTTTGAGAAATAGATTGGAGATAGCTTAATAATAAAAAAATTAAATTCTACGCACCCTCAGCGTCAAAGAATACTTAGTTATCCGTTCGTGGTTAGATCAATTGATCTTCTGCATCTAGACAGAACTTTTTATGCCTCTCTGCCAACCATAAGGACTTTTATTTTGAAATATTTAGTTTTACGATCTCATATGTACATGGATATTAGAGTTTGGATCTCGAAATTGATCGATTTATAGTTTAGGTCTCGAATTATTGTTCACATAGACTAATGAATAGTAATTTCGATGTCCAAATTATAACATCGGTCAATTTTATATATATATATATATATATATATATATATATATATATATATATATATATATATATATATATGAATGAGAACCTAAAACTAAATAACCCTTTTATTTTTATTCTTCCATACTTCATTTCTCTAACAAAATATCACAGCAAAGAGAGTTATAAACCTATGATGGATATTGATGGTGGTGGAGTCTGCAGTCCCATTCCTGCACACGTGTCGCTGAAGCATACTCGAGAGTAGTACAAGGAAAAAGGAACGGAAAAACATGTCTGTCGGGCCCAGTTTGTGGTCCATGGCCCATTCTGTCGGCATTATTCGTAAGATTGCAGAGATGCTTCAATAGGTTTTTCCTCTCCCCCTCGTTTTTCTTGGGCCGTTGTCTCTACTTTATTCCATTCCTAGCTGTCTAATAGGTTCTGGTTCTTATATTTCTTTGACAAAATTTCCACTTGGGGCCTTTAATTATTCCAGTTTTTAACTTAACATCCTAATAGTTTTTTAGTTTTAAAATTTATAAAATGTCTAAAAATCGCAAAAATTTTATAAAAATATTTATCGTAAAATAATATTTTATCGCGTGTCCAGAATTAGCGAAAAATATATAAGAGAATTCAGAATGACCTTTTTGTCCTTCTAATTTATTGAAAACACACACGGAACCTACTCTTAAAAAAAACGTTTCAATTCTTTCTCTTCTTCCATACGCTGTTTACTTTCAAATCTAGGTTTTCTTCTCCAAAATATTCAAACCTTACTTTAAAAATTCGTCAGTGACTCTCCATTCGTAATCTTCACACCATGTCGTCATCATTAGTTTCCACTTCATCATCATCAGCAGCATCAACTGGTCCATTCCCAGTGTTAAAATGCAGGAGAATGGCCATTTTGCGACAAACCATAGAATGACCATTTTTCGTGTTAAAATGGAGGTCCAAATATTATTTTTTTCGATTCTAAAATTTCGGAAGGCCGACAAACGGTAAAACAGTTTATCTCAGGCTCCTCGAAAATACGTTCCTTTTGCGACAAACCGGGCCTCGTTTCGAACTCCCAGTCAAAAGTTATGACCCTCCAAAGTTTTAACTGGTCATTTACCGTGTTAAAATGCAGGAGAATAGCCATTCTCTGTGGTAATATCACGGAGAATGGCAATTCTTCGTGTTAATACACGGAGAATGATAATTCTCCGTGTTAAAATGACGGAGAATGGCCATTCTCCGTGTTAAAATGACAGAGAATGGCCATTCTCCGTGTTAAAATCACGAAGAATTACCATTCTCCGTTGTTAAAATCACGGAGAATGACCATTTTTCGTGTTAAAATCACGGAGAACGATCATTCTCCGTGTTAAAATCGTAGAAAATTGTCATTCTCCGTGTTAAAATTACGGAGAATGACCATTCTCCGTAGTAATATCACGGAGAATGGCAATTAGCCGTGTTAATATCACAGAGAATGGCCATTCTCTATGTTAAATTGACGGATAATTGTCATTCTTCGTGTTAAAATGTAGGAGAATGGTCATTCTCCGTGTTAAAATTACGAAGAATTGTCATTCTCCGTGTTAAAATCACGGAAAATTACCATTTTTAGTGTTAAAATGCAGGAGAATAGTCATTCTCCGTGTTAAAATCACGGAGAATGACCATTTTTGTGTTAAAATGCAGGAGAACGGTCATTCTCCGTGTTAAATGACGGATAACAGTTGACAAAAACCTAATTTTTTTATTTTTTATTTTGTAGAAAAAAATTGTTAGGAATAAAGATTCAAGGGTTTTTCGTTCTTCTTTCAAAACGATGCTAACTTTTATGGAGAAGAAGAAGAAGATGTTCTCTCCACAATTGACCTAATCGCCAGAAAACTTCAAATCAGTCCACGAAGATGATGATGATGATGAACGATGATCGAAGTTCGACTGAAAAAAAAGCACAGTGATATAGTATATGAATGGCTCATATTTAAATGCATACCAAATTTACATGCATGAAAGTCAAATTTGACATGCATGCTAATTAATAGTAGGTTGTATTAATTAATGGGATATTCAATTTGGCATGCATGCTAATTACTACAATTACTTTATCAAGTCTGAACCATTCATTTCAAATGATGTGCGGTTGATATTACGCATTTTTTTAGATGTTAAATTAGATGTGTTATATATATATATATATATATATATATATATATATATATATATATATATATATATATATATATATATATATATATATATATATATATATATATATATTCAATTTCTGAATTTTTTTGTTGTCGTTATAGTTTATAGATAATAGAACATGTTATTGTTTAGTAAAAAATTCTAAAAATTTGGGAAAACATTAGACATATTTTGTTCTTATAGATAATGGAACATATGTAACTGTTTACTATTATACTTTTTGGAAAACAAATTATAATTTTTTGGACCCGTTTGGACCCTTCAGACAGGTTTCGAACGGGTCGTGTCTGGTCCTGTTGTAATATTTTTTGACCCCGTCCCGCAAACTAACGGGTCCGATCCGAATCAATCAAATTTTGCCCCGGTCCAACCCGTACCCACCCTTTATGTTACCTTTAGTTTGATAAACAGAAATATCATCTTTCATTAAAACACATTTACAAGTTTTTTTTTGAAATAGTAAATCTACATTTACAACGTGACCTAAAATAATTTTTTTTTTAATTTGCACGCTCCTCTAGGGCTTAATTGTCAACACTATAATACTTAGTCGGATACATAGAATGTTTCTCCAGGTCTGATTCTTAATTAGTCGCTATCTAATATCTCGATTTGCCCCCTTTAATATTTAAGGACATATCGTATCTACAAGATTCAAGCCTCTAACTTGAGTCGATATTCCAAATCCTTACATCCTCAAGACTTACCATTTTAGCTAATAATTGTTAACTAGTTGATTATACAATCACTTAAATGCAAAATAAGATTATAATTTGAAGAAAATTAGGAGAGACGAGCCAATGTGAAAAAATTAGGAGGGAGATGTAATATAGTATATTTTTTCATAACTATCGTGTCAATTGATTGAAGATGCGCATGCATGTATTTTGGTTGGAACAAATTTAGTGAAGGAGGTGAAATTTTGGAATAAATCTAGAGAAAATAAAACATGTATTTTGATTGAAATAAATTTAGTAGAAGAGAAGAAATTTTTGGAATGAATCGAGAGAAGGAAAAAAAAAAGTAGTAAGCTGAAAAAAAAACTTGGCAAGTGAAATTGAATAGAAGTTGCCAACACCATAAAAATTTGGTAGTGATACGGGAATGAGCATATACATAAATTGAACATGCAAGTTGATTCGAAAAAAAAAACTTTATTTTTTTATTATGGATACATTTTGCAAGTCAGGATAGATAAATTAGTTAATCACCTCATCACATTTTACAAATATCTAAATAATTACTTTTAAATTGTATTAGTTTACCCAATAAAACCAGGTGGTCCAGTCGTTATAATGGATATCTTAGGCTTCGTTTGGTTTGCGAAATCAGGCTTTATGTCTTTGGATGTCAAAAGAAGCTCAAAGACATGAAACGAAAATAATTCTGAAAGAAAAAGAAAAAAGAAAAGAAAAATAAGGTCTCTCACACCCATCCAAGGAATATATTTTTTCGGATTTAGTTTTCCGTTCAATTTTTTAATCTTTTCAATTACTAAAAAAAATTAAAAAATATGAGAAAATTTGAGTTGCACCCCACTTTATTTATCCATATTTAAAGTACACCCCACCCAATTACACTAATGTAAGGCATCCTCCACTTTTGATGGAAATCGTCCTTCATTGACGGTTAACCCATTTGACCAATATTTTTGGACTGAAATACCATTGTTTTCTTTCATTTTCTCTGCTCCGCACCCAATCCTCCGTCCTCCCTCCGATGGCAGGCCGCCTCCGCACCGCCGCGCCCCCTCCTCCTCGCCGGCGGTCGCCCTCCCCCAAGCCAACCTATTCCCCGCCGCCGCAGCGCCCCCCGCTGCTGCTGGCAGTCCCCCTCCCGCCTACTCGCCTGCAGTCCCTCTCCCCTCACCGTGCCTCCTGTTGCTGTTGGTTGTGTTTGCCATGGCGTTTGTGGGGGTGGGTGGGTGGGGGGGGGGGGGGGGTTGGGGGAGGGGGCGTGAGGGCGCGCTGCTACTCCAGCCGCCCAGAGCAGCACCGGCGGCAGCAACAGCAGCAGCTCGCGGCGGCAAGCAGCGGGCAGAGTAGCGGCTCGCGGCTGGCAGCAGCGGCTCGCCGGCGCGTAGCAGAGTGGGGGCGGCGGGGACGCGTGCGGCAGAAGTAGGGGACGACGAGGGGCACTCGAGGAAGAAGAAGAAGAAGGAGGAGGAGGAGGATATTATTGTCATAAATTATTGGTCAAAGGAGTTGGCCGTCGCTCATAGACGGTTTTTGTCAAAAGTGGGAGGGTGCCTTACATTAGTGTAATTGGATGGGGTACACCTTAAATATGAATAATTAAAATGGGATGCAACTAAAATTTTCTCAAAAAATATTTAAAAAAAACAAGTAAATACTTTTTTTTTTCTTTACTTTCCGCAAATCAAACAGTCCTTAGTTTTTCCCTCCCTCCCTCCCTCCTATATGACCAAAGTCCTTTTCTCTTGGAAGTTGCCCACTTTTTCCTTTTGCATTGTAATTTCCAAATTGTGTTTCCTGAAGCTTGGTTATTAACTTCAATGGATATCATTCGGACAAAGGGATCGTACTATTTCAACCATGAAAACTTGAAACAAAGACAATATTTTGGCAATATTTTCAGTACAGATAAAGGAAGCGTTCAGCTTAGACTGCAACACTTCCGGAAAGCCCCATGTAACTGGATACACACATTCATATGAATCAGATCCCCTAATATTGTCCTGTAATGTCATTAAAATATAAAAGAATGTATAAGATATTGTTAGGTCGGCACATGACGAGCTAAACTTTGATACAGAATGCTGTATCAAAATTTGATACAACCTTCTGTATGACAGGTGGGCTTCCTATATATATTTGCTTACACGGTTACCTAGAAATAGAGGGGCCCACATGTCATACAGAAGGCTATATCAAATTTTGATACAACATTCGGTATTAAAGTTTTTTCCGACACATGACTGTGGCTCCGAGGAATTGCATATGCATCTTACTAAAACTTTGGAAATTACAGGGATACTTTATTTATTTATAAAAAATATAATGACTACTAAAATTTTGACAATCATATATCCGGTGCTCTACATTTTCCAACGGGCTACGACCACTGGGACATTATAATATGGTTTGAAAACTATTCAAAAATAAATCGTTCAAGTCTTATATATATTATCCATAAAATAATTATTTTTTAAAATAATCAAAAAAAAAATCTAACTAAGGTATTTTTCTCCCCCATGTAGTTAATTTCCGAAAACCTAAAATATATTCAATATTCAAATGAGCAAAAGTGACTCGTATATTTTATATGGTTACACTCACTAGTACTTTAGATAAAATATTTTTATTGAAAATATTCATTTATCAAACATACTGACGTGCCTCTTAATTTTCATCTCCCTCAATCTCTCATCATAATTTTGTTACGATTTACATCTCAACTATTATAATGCGTTTTGGAGACAAGTTCGTCACAATTATCCATTGCTTCAAAAAAAAAACTTTTATAATGCGTTTTGAAAACACCTAAAAATTAAATATCTTCCATTAATTAATAACAAAATAAATAAATAAAAGTCATGCATCTGTCTAGTCAGAGAGGTTATATATCTCCTTCATAACCACAAGAGCCAAATAAGTTCAGTAAAAAAATCTTCTAATTATCTAAACATACTACAAATAATAAAATAAATTTATTATTTAAATTATATTTTAATTAAATACATAATATTATCTAACTAAACACATCTAAATTTTTAAAAACTTATCTATACCAATATATGATATTATCTAACTAAACACAACCAAAATTTGAAAAACATATCTATAACAAATAAAATATACTTAAATTATATTTAACATATTTTAATATTTATTAATTTCTTTAACAATATTATACATTTATTTTTACGTGCAACATACATTGCACTTTGAATGTGACTAGTAACAGTAATAGTAGTAGTAATAATAATAATAATAATAATAAAATTATATTTATAATTATATAATTATATAATAATAATAATAATAATAATAATAATAATAATAATAATACTAATAATAATAATAATAATAATAATTATTATTATTATAACAGACAGCTAGTGGGAAAAAGAAAGGAAAGAATCGGTGGATTCTCGATTATCCGCCCGTCCCTGTCACCGTTTCTTCTCCCCCTCCCCCCACATCATCTCCTCTTCTCCCTCGTTTCCTTTCTTGTTCAATCAATCAAGCACCAGTAACAGATCTTACTATTATTATTTATTTTACTAAAAAGGAAATCGAATTAAAACTGATAAAAATAACAATATTTCAAATCGAAATAGAATCGATCGGAAAAAAATTAGATTTTTTTTAGGTTTCCCGATTCGACGTCGATGTCGTCGTCTTCGCTGGATTACTGGCGTAAGCTCTTCAGGAGCACGAGCTCCGACATATTCCAGGTGGTGGAGAACGCCATCGAGGTCGCGGCCTCCGACCTCCCGGAGGAGTTCCTCCTCCGGAGGGACCAGATCGCCCAGAAGCTCTTCGCCTGTCGCCGCCTCGACCGGTGCCTCGGCTGCGACCGGACCCGCCAGCCGCCGCCCGGGGATCCAGGGGAGGAGGTGGAAGAAGACGGCGGCGGCGGCGGCGGCGGCGGCGGCGGCAGCGGCGGTCGTCCGGACAGCAATTACAGCTACGACGAGGCGGAGGCTCTCACCGAGGAGATCGAGGAGGAGACCCAGACCCTCGGCGAGGTGCTCAGGATCAAACGGATTCTTGATCACCATCAAGACGAGGTCTTTCCTCTTCCTCGGTACTTTTATTTATTTATTTTTTATTATCAATTCCTTTACTGATCGTTGTTGCTGTTTCGGGAAATTACAGTCGGACAGCGTGTTGTTCGATTCGTTGAGGCGGTTGCAGTTGATGGCTCTCTCCGTCGAAACCTTCAAGGTGCGAATTTGTTGATTTTTAGTTGATTTTTTTTTTCTTGGTTCGAGCCTTCGAGGTGTTTGTGATTTCGCGGTGGAGTGATTTTGTGCGGTTTGTGCGATGCAGGCTACTGGGATTGGGAATGCAGTGAATGGCCTGCGGAAGCACAACCACAAAGAGATTCGCCAGCTCGTCAGGACGCTCATTGAGTGAGTGCTTTCGCTCTGTTCTCTCGATCTCGATCCAAGCTTCTTGCTCTCGATGAATCGTTGGCATTGTTTTGCTCGAGTTTCCATTATTCGATATCTCGATCATTAGCTTCCACTCTTATGAGGACTGGTGTAGTAGTCGATAAATCTGGTCCAATGTATTGTTTGTGAATGTGCCATAGGTAGTCCCCAAGTCGATGCTTCGATCAGTCTTGCTTAGAATTTCCAAGTAGTGCAGAGTTCTTCTTGTTGATCCCTTGTCGCCTTGTGTACGAGAGCAGGGCCGGCCTAGGGGTAGGCCACACAAGACTTCGGGCTTGGGCAACCCCCCTCTGTTTAGGGCAACTCCCATGCACAACGTGATCCCAATAGAGGTCGGGGTCACGAGTGACCCTCTAGGGTCGACCTACAATAAGGGTCAAGGGACAACAAAAAATAGCTCTGGATAGGGCAGGCCCTGTACGAGGGAAGTGTTTCGTTCAAGCTCTTTGTTACTCGAACGTTGAATTAGGTCTGATTGTGGCGCGCTTCAAAATTTTGTTGGTTGCAGTGGCTGGAAGCTTTTGGTTGATGAGTGGTTGAATTCTGCTCCTGCTATTCCAAGTAAGGATTCTCACACTGTCTACAAATCGTTCGATTGTCTCCTTGTTCTTACACTCACGGTATGCATTTGCAGACAATTCCCCGGACTCTGTCACCCCTTCTGGTTTGGACGAGGAAGAAGGGCTTCCTTCACCTCCACTGGATGAAGTAGCTTTGTTTGCTACCCAGACCACTTCCATCCCGCTCTCAGAGGTAGAATGATGTTACATGAGACTTGTAGCAAAGGCTTCTTGTTCTTGAACTTTAACAACCTCGACTGACTTGATTGTATTGCATGTTTGCTCAACTTGTTCTAATATGAAGTTCTTCGACGGAATGGATGATGATGGAAGTGAGTATACAAGCTCATTTCTTATGCATTATCGTAACTCCCCTTATTTCGAGATTCCCCATGTATTGAACATCATCATCATCAATTTTGTTATAGATCTCGGAAATGAGGGGGTGCTCGATAAGAAGCATGAGAATGGAAGGTCTTTGGAGAACCAAAAGCCTGTCAGGAAGCAGCAGCAGCAGTATCACTCCCATTCCAGTGTTCCTGAATACAAGGAACATAGGAGGCAAGAACCGGCAGTTCGGCAATTGAAACCGAAGCTCTCAGAAGGCTCTAGTGGCCAATCAAAGCCTCAAGGTATCATCAAAACTAAACTCTGCAACACTGGTTCTGGGCACGAGGGACCAGGTGGGCTAGGTTCTGAGCAGAAAGGTCGCAGCAACTTGAATTCTGGGGTCCAAAAGAAGAACACCGCTTCTCCCCACGATGTAAGTAGTATCTGAAAATACCAATCCTCCCAGTGTTGGTAGATGGACCTCCTTAGTCTAGTGCCGCCATCTTTTCATGCAGAAAATCAAGAAATCTGAAGTTGCATCTGTCGAAGCAAAGCTGGAGGTGGCAAAGCGGAAGCTTCAGGATAGCTACCAACAAGCAGAAAACGGTGTGTTTCTTCTTGCATTTGCTATTCTCTTTATTTGGGTCCTCCCAACTCTTCGGTTGTACACTAATGGCTACTAGCATTCGTAAGATTAATGGGGGTTGAATATTTATTCGTCTATATGCAGCAAAGAAGCAAAGAACGATACAGGTGATGGAGTTGCGCGATTTACCAAAGCAGGGTCATCACCAAAACAGCAGATTGCCTAGTAACGTGAAACACAAAAGTAATATCAGGAATCGGGCATCTATGCGTCGCTAAAGATAATACGATGAAAAAAATGGATTGAAGATTGAATCCATCTTTCTTGCTGCCAACTGGATGCAGTTGCCATTGCCTTCGGAGTAGTTGAAGACTTCTGTTCTTGGGAGTAACTTCACAAGCTGCATTCGCAAGATTGAATCGAAATAAAAAACGGAGCTAATTTACAGGACGAGAGTGTTCAAATACGGGTTGTAATCTGACACCGTTGAGACTTGAGATTTGGTTGTTCGCTGAGATAAACATGTAAAAATGCCGAATTTATATACAATTTTGCCAGAGCCATCTGATCATTCACTTGGTCATGGTCATCTTCTTTTGCTGGTATATGATGTAAGAAGAGTTCAAACCATTATGCTTCATTAATAATACACATGAGGTTGCCAATGCATATGTTTTTTTCTGATGGTTGGAGGTCTCTTTCCATACCTACTTGCTGCATCCCACTCTGCCTGGGCCCAAACTGCTTTTGCGGTGGCTTATTGATAGCACTGATTTAGCATAGATCAAACTTACTTGAAGTGTTATATTTCTATTGGAAGTCTGTATGTTCCTGATTGATGGTAACATCTTCATTACTATTTGATGCATGAAGTAATGAACACGGCTTGCTTTGACCGTTTCATACCCTCTAGTTTTGGTTGGTTTTTTTGGGTTATTTTGTATAAGGGTACCAGGTTTATGATATAATTAGACTTTTGGTACTGTATTTGTCCGTTTTAAAGTTTAGGTACTTGAATTTTTTTAGTGACACATTTTAGTGACAAAAGTGGACTTTCAGTGACGAAATAAGTCTTTTAATGACGAATGTTTGTCGCTAAAATGTGTCACTAAAAAGTTACAGTACCCAAAGTCTAAAACGGACAAATCTAGTACCCAAAGTCTAATTATATCATAAACTTGGTACCCTTATGCAAAATAACCATTTTTTTCAACCTTTTCCGGAGTGAGTTTGTGAAATCAAAATGTAGCCATCATATTGAGGGTTTTTTTTGAGATTAATATTGAGAGTTTTTTATTGTGTCGTGTTTGTTGTTTTGCAGAAAATAAAGTTATGAGCTTGCTCTGATGGTAACTTGTAGTTTAATATTGCTTCTTAGGTTGCGGAACAACTCCTGGGCTTGGGTTTATTTTAATTATTTTGTTTTTTTCATGGAAAAAAGAATGGATTTAGTTGTTATTGTGGATAACAGCTAAATTTAGGATACCCAAAAAAACTCAAACAAAGCAGTATAAGAAACTCATTTATGATATCCTTTGGTTAATGTTGAACAATCTTATGAAACGAGTCCATCTCACCATCTTAGATACCTAAGAGTTTGTGTCTAGGAGTTCGTATGATTTGTCGTCGCCAAGTTGTTTTATAATTGTTAATAATTTAACATAAAAATTAAAGAATGATGAAACCAACCGAAGTATTTTTTGGGCTTAATGATTTCCTTAACATTTCTGTTAGGCGCCAACGGGTCTCTCTCCATATATATATATATATATATATATATATATATATATATATATATATGTACAGAAATGTTCCAAAACCAATCGATTGGTTTTGTATTATAGAATCAAAATGTTCCAAAACCAATCGGTTGGTTTTGTATTATAGAATCATCCTATATTTTATGGGTTGGATTGAAATTTAGTGGTTGAGATTAAAAGATGTAGACCCCACCATCTGTTTAAGCCATTTAATCTCAACTATGCAATTCCAATTCAATGTGTATAACATAGGTTATTTCTATAATGCAAAACCAGCCGGTTGGTTCTAGAGCACTCATATATATATATATATATATATATATATATATATATATATATATATATATATATAGAACCAACCTATGTTATACACATTGGATTGGAATTGCATGGTTGAGATTAAATGACTTAAAAAGGTGGTGGGATCGACATCTTTTAATCTCAACCACTAAATTTCAATCCAACCCATAAAATATAGGATGGTTATATATATATATATATATGGGAAAATTATATGAGCCATCCAATGTGGCTTTTATGTGGACCAGTTAAAATTTGGTGATGTGGAAGAGGAAAATTATATAGATAGAAATAAATTTTCCCATAAAATATTTGATAAAACTTATCTTACCAAATAAATTTGAATTGATGATTCTAAATTGTAGAACACAACCGTAATCACTTTGCATGCCAACTTAAATTTTGAGAGAATAATTTAAACATATTTGGTAAGATTTGGTAAGTTTATTTGGTAGATTTTAATCGTATTCACGTGGGTAGTAAATTCTTGTCCAATATATGGTTAATGAGTAGTCTCGACATTATCACCAATAAGTTCATGAGTAAATTTCACTTGGAAACTTACACTGTGTTTGGGAACATTTGGGGGGAGGGAGAGAAAAATTTGAGGGGAAGGAAAATGGAGGGGAAGGAAAATGGAGGAAAGTTAATTTTCCCTTCCTTTGTTTGGATGGACAAAAAGTAGGGGAAGGAAAAGTTTAAAAACAATTTTTTATTTGTTTATGGATATAGGTATAATTACTATTTCCTCCTTGGTATTCTCAAATAATAATTTAATTTTAACTTTTTGAGGGGTGGTGGGGTAAATTCACTCAAATTCCTCTCATCTCTCTCCATTTTCCTCCCACATTTGGGAGGAAAATTTTTGGTGGGACCCACCTACTTTTTTCTCTCAAATTTTCCTCCCCCATGTTCTCTCCCCCTTTCCAAACACCATCATTTAAAAATTTCCTCTCACTTTTCCCTCAACTTTTTCCTTCCTCCCATTTTCCACCCTTCCCAAACGGTACCTTAAATTTCGAGAGAATAATTTAAACATACTTCGAGAGAATAATTTAAACATATCTGGAAACTTACCATATATTTGTCCAATATATGGTATTCACTTTGCATGCAAACTTAAATCTCAATAGAGTAATTTAAACATATTTGGTAAGATTTGGTAAGTTTATTTGGTAAGATTTAAATTTGCATGCAAACTTAAATCTTTTAATATTATCATGCCTCCCTTCTCTCGAACTTACAGAATATGGCCATGAACAAACATGAAAACAACATTCTTAAGATAGAAATAAATTTAGTTATGTGGAAGAGGAAAATTATATAGATAGAAATAAGTTCTCCATAAAATATTTGATACATCTTAACTTACCAAATAGGAACTTACCAAATAAATTTAAATTGATGGTTCTAAATTGTAGATTTTAACCGTATTCACTTTGCATGCAAACTTAAATTTCGAGAGAATAATTTAAACATATTTGGTAAGAATTGGTAACATCAAAAACATATTTGGTAACATCAAAAATCTCCGAATTGCAAGTAAGAATTTCTCGATCTCCTGTCGCCATTGATAACATTAGTAACCTTTGCTATTACGGAAGGCTTCATTCCGCTTCCGTCAAAATTTTCAAATAAGGTTTTGCATGTATCTGTTCGATGGAGTCGACTATGAGACCGATGCTTCATTACTTTGTTCGGACTAGTTAGAGCATGGTTAATGTGTTCTTCAATAAAGTTTTTGACAACCCATGTGCCATGTCTTGTTAGCCCAATAACCAATTTTGCCTTACATCCCACCCTAGTTGGTCTCCTGCGAATAATCTGTTTACTAGCATCTCCCTTAATTTTCTTCTTCTTTATGTCCTTCCTTCGAGCAGACATACTTTCTTCTTATGACAATGTCTGAACTAAAAGACTTGTAAGTTGAACTTATTCGGACACCAAACCCTTTTCCCTTTGCATATGTATTATAGAACTCATATGCATCCACATGGGTAGTAAATTCTTGTCCAATATATGGTTTATCAGTAGGCTCGACATTATCACCAATAAGTTCATGAGTAAATTCCGCCTGGACAAAATTACAACAAATACTTTAAACTATGTCACATGCGGATATATAGTATAATTATAAACTATAACTATAAATCTTTGAAAAATTAAAATTTATTGTACCTGATGGGAAGGTGATATATTGCTCATGACGTCACAATTCACATCAGGAAAAGGTAAGACATCTATAAATTGAGAGAAGCTACAAAAAAAATGCAGAACAAGAAAAGTTAAAGACGATAAAAAGGAGAAAAAGCACCATCAAAGCACTTGATCTAACATAGAAAAAGCACTTGATCTAACAAAAACAACAACAGAGAAGCAACTGCGGGGAGGAGAACACAAAAAGAAGAAAGAGAGAAATACCAGCAAAGCACGATTTTCACTTTTCGCGGAATGATGTACGCGGGGGAGGAATATACGGTTAAAATCTTCAATTTAGAATCATCAATTCAAATTTATTTAGTAAGTTCCTATCTGGTAAGTTAAGATTTATCAAATATTTTATGGGATAATTTATTTCTATCTATATAATTTTCCTCTTCCACATCACCAAATTTTAATTGGTCCACATAAAAGCCACATTGGATGGCTCATATAATAGTATGAGCCTATGGCTCATATCCTGTTTTCCATATATATATATATATATATATATATATATATATATATATATATATATATATTGTCACTCCCGTTTTTCGTTATACGTATTTTTAGTATACGTATACGGATTTCTGACATACGTCAGGTGAACCGTAGTTAGACTTGTCTTGTTTAGCCTAGTCTTGATTTAATCTTGACTTAATTTGGTTCCCCTTGGTTCAACTTGGTTTAACTTGGCTTGGCTTGACTTGGTTTGGTTAGAGATGGAGAGGTTTGGTATTTATATCAAACTGCTCTCTCTCCTCCATTAATTTTTCATTTACGTTTTTATCTTCTTCATTTACTCCTCCCACCTACCAAGTCCTAGGCAAGTGCAACTTGCTTCATGATGGATCTCAAGTTTTAATGTTCTATTCTCTTCTTTGCAAGATTCTAAGTCTCTTTAGAACTTGGTATTTTTGATTTTGTTGGGTACATTTTGTAGATCTAAGTTTTGATCTTTTCTCTTTTTCTTTGTTTTGATCTACTAAAACATGGTATTTTTGAAAACTAGTTTCTTCATGTTGTAGGAAGTCTCGTTCTACCCAATTTTGACATTTGAAAAGTTAGATTTCGACTTGTTTTGAGGAAGTTATGGACTTTTGAAGTTCATGGGTTCAACCAAGCATTTTTATGCTGGTTGGGGAAGATGAGCAGTGTGCGCGCGCGCTTTTTAGTGCCGCGACATCTCGGTTGTGCGTGTTCTGGCGCAACCTGGCTTTTGGAGGAACCTGGCTTCTGGCGAAACCTGGCTTCTGGCACAATTTGGCTCCTAGCCCGGCACCACTTGACCCCTGGCACCATTTGCCACCTAGCGCCTTTTCTCGCCCAGAACTTCTTGTTATATTTCCATAATTGTTCAGTGTGGTTCTTAGAAGTAATGTATTGTTGTGATCCTTGCATGTACCCTGTACTTAACTTGCCTTGTGACGACCCAACTTAATGACTTGTTGAGCATGGTAGAGCTTGAGCTTGATAAGATTTGACTGGACTTGACTTGACACGAACCCGGTATGGTATATGACCTGTCTTGGTAATTCTTGATAGTGGTCCGTCGAGGCGCACTCCTGACAAGTACTCCTGACAAGTGACAAGTACACCTGACATGACATGTATAATCTTGGATGCTGTTGTGACAACTATTCCTGTCTTGCTAGTATAACTCTTGCCTTGATCCTGTGGTTGATTATGCATGTACAAGCTACATTTCTCGTCTTGCATCATGTCTAGGACATGGATTCCTGGTTACCACGATCAGGGATTCATAATGAATCTGACTAGGTTAATGACTAGATTAATCAAGTAGTTCTGTGAGCCCTTGACCCAAAATTTTCATTTTTATGTTACTATATTTTGCTGAATTACTAATTAATAAATAGATTTATTGAATAATTAATGTATATGTAAAATATATAAATTGTTATTTCCCTAGAGTTAATAAAGGAAGACAGGTAGTGGGGGTTTTTCAAATATCTCAATAAGGAGGGGCTAAATTACAAATGTTAAAGTTTAAATCCTAATAACTAAATGGCCATATAAATTCAAATCCTTCGATTATATGGATTCAAATCCAGCTCTCGATAGAAGAGGGAAAATTCAACCTTATCCTCTCGATCCATCCGAACCCTAGTATAAGTACGAGGGATCATCAATGCCCTATTTCCGAACCCTAATTTCTGCCTCGAGCCTTCTCCTGCTCTGCATCGAAGAATTGCTCGAAGAGTTGAAGCAAATCAAACTACTGATAGGTAACAATTCCCCACCATGGTCTTGATTCATTGAATTAATCTATCATTAGGCTTGCAAATGCTTGTTAGTAATCAATATAGGATGAGAGGGGTAGGTGTTCGACTTAATGTCCAACCAGGGACTTATGGGATGTACTCGTGTATCGAGCATGAGGTGTTAATGATACATCAGCCCATGTCCTGTCTTAGGGTGACATGAGAATTCATACCAATAGACATTGATAGGAATATGGGGTATTAACAGGGACAGCTTTGACCTTTGATGTATACTTGGTGTATACTTGCCTGAGATCAAGATGTATACTGGGTACTTGATGTCACCCTTGACCCTTGGTGTCTTGGGTTGCTATAATTGGCAATGGGAATAAGTGAATCTGTGGCAAGACCCCATGGTCTATGAATCAGTAGTACCACTCGAGTAGAGTCAATGGCTACTACAGTAATGGGAGCATGACCAATGGTCTAGGTCACAACCAAAAGTTCCCCATGGGTATGTACCCTGTGTTATGCAGTCCACATAGGCCTAATTATTTCTAGTCCAGTTTTCTCTTATGACAAGAAGACTGATACATTTATAAGAATCAATCTTCATCAAAATATGTTCAGTCTCCTGGACTTGGGTTTCAGAGGAAAGGGAAGTGTGAGGCTCAAGTAAAACAGGGCATTCCTTGTTTAATCAATTCCTTTCACCTAAAGTATTAGATATTGTCCACCTATAGATGTAGACCACTATTTTTACTATACAAACCCCTTAAGCATTCAGCCCCTATCCCTATCACTTGGATGATGACCTGTTCAATAACATTGGTTGTTAGACATATGGGATTTTGTTATTTTAAGCTTTGTGTGTATCCTAGAGTATCAGGAAGGATTAGTCATGGTTATAGGGATCAAATCGTATCAGGGTTTAAACCTGTGTATGCATTTGCACAAGGATAGGTTGATTGTCCTTTGTGTCCAACTGACACTTAATGACCTAGATAGGGTAATATTAGAGGTATCAGCCTATATTAAACCCCTGCCCAGTCAGGATTGCTACAGGCCCAGACCATGGCACATGCAGTTCCCAATTTTCCCTCTGTCCTGCACCTAAAAGTGCAGCTCTTTTGGAGGTGATAGTCCATACTTAAGACCAGGCTCCATTACAAGAATGTACACCTTCCATTGTTTAGAGTGGCACTTGCCATATTTCTGATCTACTGTGTCCTAGCCTATTAAACTGGCCCTCTGGAAACAACCCTTACAAATAAGGGTTATCCTTCATGTAGGACACTCCTACTGACCCAATTAAAATACTTTAAGCATCATGCCCATAGCTTAGCCCATAGCCCATGTATCAGCTTTAGCCTATCCTCAACAATCAAATCTGATAGCATTGTTACAGGCACATACTCGAGATGTTGGTACCCAGTTCTTCCCTACAATCTATATTTGTAATCATTTCTTGTTGGACCTTATTATTTCAGCTAATATAAATGAAGAGGCTCAGGTTATGGCTTGTGGCAAGGGCCTGGCCTTAGCTATACATGTGTAGGGAGTGTTGGCCTAGCCATTGGCTATATCTATATGGGTGTTAAGTACTAGGTTTAATTGTATCAGGATACTTGGGGTTCATGGTGTGAGTTCCAGATTGAGTAGAATAATGGTTAGACCAATCCAGGTGCATCCATCAACATACCAACACATTGTCCATAGTATCCAGCCCATACTGCATTAGTTCAAAACTCTTGAACTTGTTGTTTAGCCCTTATTAGATATCAGTCCACACATGGACTGATGTTCAGACTTGGTATCAAACTGGCATCAGACTGAGTGTATCACATAGATTGGGGGTATCAAATTGATGTCTAACCAGGGTACTTAGAAACTGGGGGATTAGGCAAGCAATACCCAGCGTGTTTCACAAATTTATCCTCTTTACACATGTGGCAGGTATCATATGGGAGTTTGGGCATCACTGACACGAGTCATTGTAGCAGTTAGTGTCAATTACTCCTCGACACCTCAACTACATACCATACACTGCAGGGAATGTTAAAGTCAGTATGGGGAGGGATGAGTGTGAGTGCCTACAGGTCAAATGTCTGTCCACTAGATTACAGGATGGCATGGTATACTCAAATATGTTAGAGGGAGTACAGGGGAGCCGAAAGGGTACCATTGTGGGGGAACAAGAGTAACAGTAGTTATAATGCCAATTTGTGTGAGAAAGGGGCATCAATGTGCGTGTATCAGAGATAGAGAGCAGCATGTGTGAGTATCATATAGTAGATGAACTACAAGTCCCTGTGTGTGTGCACTAGTTGGTTCCAAATGTGAGTAATATGTGATGTGCAGAGGTAGGCAAAACCTGGGAGAGATTAGTTGAATCTTGGATAAGTAATATAGAGTATTGGCTAATTAAGTAAAGGGACAGCAATAGCAGGGCCTGTACAGGAAATCAGTGTACATGTGTATCCTTAACAGGACTACACCCTTGTGCAGTCAAAGATTTTGTGTGTATGGGTCTGCATCATAAGGAAAGGGGATCGACACCAGTATCAGTTAAGGTGTGCCTCTCCAGGAAATAGGGATTTCAATTTGTAACTATATGAGTGCTTGTATGGTTTGTCATTTGTTGTGCTGTCAGCTTTCACCTTCCTATCCTCATTTTTATCTCACTGTTATCCCGGCCACACCTGTGGACTTGTAGCCTACCGACGAGTAGGGCGCATGTAACTCCACCTCTCACCTTTAAACAATTTTTTTATAAATATTGTTAGATCATTTTCTTGAAATTTAATCCTTGCTTATTATTTTTCCTCACCCTTGAGTGGGTTTTCTTTTCTCAGCCCTATTTAAATTGGAATGGATTACCTATTGTCCATACAATTTGGTCCATTAGTTAGTCACTTTATCCCATTAGTTAGTCTTCCCTTTTAGCCATTTAGTTTAGCTGAGATTGTTAGGTTGGCCTAGCAGTAGTTTTTAGAACAGTGTCTCCTCCTTCCTCATTTTTTACACAGCCATGTGCTTCCAAACTATTTCGAGCTTCCCTCCAAAAAGTTCTTCCATGCCACTAAGCAACGGCCTAATGGCCTATTTAATGGACCACCCCCTTCTCTTTCATTTCTCAGAATGTCGGAGGAACAAAATTTTCATCCATTCTCTTTCTTCTCTACTCCTTTCTCCTCCAAAATTTCAACATTGAAGGACAGCAGCAACAACCATGGCTATGGGAATCGGAGCAACGAGATCAGCAAAGCTGAGTTACAACGACGACATTGAAGCCCTGCCATTCTTCTTCCTGAGATTCAATTTCTTGACGTTGTCGAGATCTCACAATTCCTGACATCAATTCAACCTTGAATCTTCATCAGAAATTTATCTACAGAGGATCAAGGTGAGTTGAGTTCTTTATTGAGACTCATTCATCATGAATCTTCAATTTGGCTTATGGATCGATTTTGTGATCCGATTTAGATCTGAATCTAGATCAATCTCTAGTGATGTTGTTCTATTGTGATCAGAATGGTTTACGTTCATGAGTGAGTCTCTCCGACGAACGATCGATGAATTTTTGAAGTCTGGATTCTGTAACCTATCCTTCGATTGATTAATTCCTAGGTGAGTTTTCCAATTTATAATTACTATTCGATTGAAGTAGTTGGTATAGAATTTTGATTCTGTTCTTAAGTAATAGGTATTTTGAGTCGATAGGAAGTGGTATCTAGTAGGAATGTTGTGGAGGAGATGCCTCAATTTTCTTCTCATAACAATTTCTTGTTCAACGAAATGTTGCAAAGAATTCTATTTCAACTCGGATACAGAGATTGTGTCCATTCCTTGATTGGGTCCTCAGGAGACACATCAGTATAACTGCAGGTAATCTTCCAAATTTGAGGATGTCAATTATGAGTTTAGTTGTACATTGAGATGTCCAAAGAATGATGCAGTAGGAGATCTATTCGAGATGATGTCAATTCCCCATTTAGTTTGGAGAAATCCAGTTTTGATCTAACCTATTCATTTCAGTCAATTTTTGTCTAGCTCATTACATTTTCCTGTTAGTATAAGTTTAAGCTCTGTCTTGGAATATTAATCTTTGGAATGATGGGTTACTCAGTGATTTAACTTAGTTCTGGTAGTTAGAATGTTATCATCAGTCCTGAAAATTTGACTGATCGATTAGTTAAATTCAGTATATCATGAAGGACTGTTATGATATTGATATCAGTGCTTGAATTGGATTTATATGTATAAGTCCTATGAAGGATTGATATGCATAAATCCTGTTCAGGGTTGATGTATTCGAGACTGAGTGTAAAATCGTGTAGAGGATGATACTTGGGCATTTAAGCTTGCTAGTGATAACAGTAGGGTGTGCTTCAATACCTATAGGAACTTTGAATTTTAAGTTCAGTTCAAATTGGAAATAGTGGAGTGATTTCCCTGGGACTGTAGGAAGTAATTTTTATGTATCTTCATTTGATTTCCCTAGAATATTTCATAAGAAATCAATAGCTTAAGTGAAGCAATCATATTTCCAAGATTATCAACCAACTCTGATTCAATCCCCTGTCAAGTCAGTTGAGCCAATGTTGTTAGCAGTTGTAGAATTCTTTTAGTAGTATTGTCCAGATAGAATGAGTATCTATGGAGCTGTGCACATCATAAAACACTATAATGCGAGTTGGAGTCTGAACAATAGATTGGAATTTATTGCAAGTCTGTACAGTATAGTAGTAGGAGAATCCAAGAACAATTAGGGACTGCCCTGTTCAAGCAGTTGGTACCAGTGTTAAGATTTAATTGATTTATAAATCCTGTTGAGGATAGTTAGACAAGTCCTGTTTGGAAGAATGACACTTGGAGTTGATCTTCAGTTAAGTATTCAGGGAAGGGTTATGTTGGATTGATACTTAGATTGATATTGACTAAGATTTGGCCTAGCAAGAAATAGCTTACACTTTTTGTTCTCTGACCTTGGGGATTATAAAACCTAAGTTGCAGTCCTGAAATTGAGTTCCATTATACCATTTTTAACTCAGTAATTTGATACTGTCCTGGATTAGATTGAACAGTAGAGTAGGTTTTGTCTTAGTGTGGACTGGACTGAATTATTCAGTCCTACCAACAGTTAATTATCCAGTGACTTGAGTACTAAATTGTATCAGTCCTTTCCAAACTGATTTACTCCTTTAAACCTGAGAATTGGATAGTTATTAACAGTTGCTAACATTGTAGACTGAATTGGTTCTCATGGACAGGTTGGTGAATGATTCTTTGAAGTTATTCTGGAATTCTGATGAAATATTCCTGGAAATAGAAACTGAGGACTGATTACTACTGGCCTGTATCAGTCCAAAGTGAAAAACTAATACTTGGACATATTGACTGTTAGTAACATAACATTATGGATGCTTTTTCCTAACCCTATAGGAGTGCTGAGTTTTGAAGTCTCAATTCGAATTAAGGAATGTTGGATGTTGAGTTGAATTGCAACTCTTTAGTCTGAATAGGAATAATACCTGAATTATGTTTTCCTTGCAACAGTTCATTATCTCAGTTTCCAATTCCTAGAGAAAATGAACCTGGGACTGAATTGTTCAGTCCTATTTAGGACTGAATACCTAAAGTTGTAGCTTGTACTCAAGATTAGGAAATCAGGTGCATCTAATTTACTGACTGATTTGGCTTTCTAGAACATATTATGTGGAGTATAGAGTTTAGCCATTTGTAGCAGTCAAATAATTGAAGTGGGATTGTAATAATTTGGGACTGTTTGGTTCAAGACATTAGTAGCAGCCCTATTTAAGGACTAAGTTGGATTCCTATGAGAAGACTGATATTTAACCAAGTGTGGGACTATGCCTAGAGTAGACTGAGATGTATCAGCTGATCTTGGATTGAAGTTAGAATGTTAATTGGTTAGTAAACCTGAGAATCAAATAGTAGTTAGGATTGAATTAGGACTGGTAATTGGATTCATATGGATTGCTATAAGACTGATATTGGACTGATTTATGCCATGTCCTGCTTGAGTATAAATATATCCTAGAAGGAATTGCAGGATGTAGACTATATGTGTTGTACCTATGTAGGTTCCTAGAGGAAATTGCAAGATATTGAAATTGGAATTAGGTTGAGATTCAGGGTAGTATCATGTTCAGGATAGTAGAGTCATGGGAACTGGTTGTATCAGTTTAACTAGCACTGAATCATATCAGTATTTAATACTGTATTTAAGGCAATGTTTTAAGTTCAAAGTGAACCATATCAGTTTGGTTAGGACAGTTTAGGCAAGTCTTGTCCAAGATGTTGGGAAATACTTTATAAAAGACTGAGTATCTGTCAAGTTTGAATATTAGGAATCCTTATTTAAGCTTGGACTATTGGTAGAGTTGGAGACTAAATTCCTCATGACTAAACCCTAAATGACTAGGTACTATTTTGAATCATCCTCTTAGCCAAATATAGACTTTAGGAATAAGTTTACACTAGGAGAGTTTTATTTCAACTTCAACTTTATTTCTGATAAAACCAGTTTAGGGTAGAGTGCTTATTAATCTTTATTATAAATCATTGACAGGAGGATATCCAACTTACATCCCACACTTGATCATCCTGAGCAAGGCAAGTATACTCCTCGGATTTGTTCATCTCTCATGTCTTGCATGTTCATTCTTGAATCTTCTTGATTGACACGACGTATCACGGTATTGTCTGGTTTTATGTTTCATATATTACTTGTGTCTGGGAGGAGAAATACTTAGATATGTGATCAAACCCTGTTACTACTCATGTGAATAGCTTGGGTCCCGCATCGTGCACGCGGGACCAAAGCCGTACCATTTCATGTTCATTGCATCTACCCAAGCCGATCACAATCTAGATATATTTCAATATTGCATATGTCAGGATTCAGGTTGTATTATAGGATTCATGGTTGTATTTCATGTTCAGGTTTTATTTCATGATTCAGGTTGTACTTCATGTTCAGGTTGTATTTCATGTTCAGGACTCATACCATGTTCCCTGTTTTACTTTCAGTATTTCCTGCTCAGTTTCATGTCTTGTCTCATTTTCTGTACTTATATATATTTCATGTTTCTTGATTCATACCATGATGTTCATGTTTATTTCCTTGGATATACTTAGCTCCGCTCCTGACTAGGATATGTTATAGGTGAGTTGGAGGCTCTGTGCGACACGTACTATGGCGAGGAGCCAATTGATGCAGGAGAGCTAGCTGGTGCTGCTCTTGACTTAGAGGCTGCAGAAGCCTAGAGCTTACCTTAGTATTCCATATTATTTTTCTTGTATTGAGACTAGTAGACTTACTTTCATTTGCTGGAATGTAATAGAATTATGAGACTTGTACTTCTTTTCTGGGATACACTTATAGATGCTGTGTTTTCATACTTGTCTTGATATCTGGTTAGTTTCCCTAGATTGGTACAGCTTACTTTGTTGTTTCTAACGACAAAGGCTGGACGTGTCCGACTCGTGTCCGATTATTCGGGAGCAGGTCGTGACATGTTTTTAGTGGTGGCCCATACAGGTCTATCCTAATAGTACCTAGGTCTTAGCGTACTATTGGAGGACTTGATTACACTAGGAAAAACTTGATCACAGCATAGGAAAATTAGGAAATAAGGGTATATCAGGTATATTGATATTCTATAAACACTTGTTGTATTTAGGTTTAGGTTATTTTAACAGTCTTCTGTTTTTCAGATAGTTCAAAAGCATGCGACACCGGAACGGTTGATCTACCCATACTTGGGGTTCCGAGCTTCCACCCCGCAGGTCGTCCCTACTATCCCCATGGGTAGTACGTAGTTGACAGAGATGTTTGAAAAGTTCCTTGACATCCAGAGAGAGAGCAAGCCATCATTTTCCAAGCCAGACTTGTGGATGCGCTTTTCAAGCCAGAAAAGACTTCTGCTTTCCAGACTCCCAGACCTTTGGACTTCTTCGATATCGAGCACATATCTTGCATCGAGGAGCAGATCGAGAGCCTGTAGTTGCAACTGAAGATCATTCAAGTCCCTGAAAACCCGACTCCTCTGAAGATTGAAGTCACCAACCGGGATATCCAGCTCGTAGCACATACAACAAGATGGAAAGCTAAAGCCCAGGAGCGATATGAAGACTTATGACGAAGACAACAACTATTCTGGATCCGCAAAGCGTCGCAACACTTAGTCTGCGCTTCTTCGGTCACACCACCAGTCGCATCATCGGGAGCAGATCTCAACAGCCAGCAGACGTATATTCCTATCAGAGGCTATGCGCTTCTGTCCAGCGGAAGACCCAGACTCAGATTCAGATGACGACCACCTGGAATTTCTGTCGTCGCCAGAACATCACCATAAAGTGTACCGCCAGAGACGAAGGCTACGCTTGCACCGCGGATCGCCTGCCCATCAAGTCAAGGATTGCCCAGAGATCATTGATCACACTGCCCAACAAGCGAGGAGCATCAGGACTACAGCAAAGGGACCCACCTCTTCCGTTTCAGCGATCACATGGAGCACTACCGCAGGAACCAGTCTACGTCAGGATGGTGAAGAAGATTGAAGTGATTCCAGTTCCGAAGGAGACACTGAAGACGGATTGAAGACATAAGATTTCTTTTGATGGTTGGGAAAACCATGTATCTTGATTCGCAATCCAGTCTTCCTTTAAAATTTCTCTTAGCACTTAGATTATTTCATGCAACTTCTTGTTTTCTATTTTGAAACCTGGGATGATATTCGAAACTTATTTCGAGATATTGTTCCTATTTAGTAAAAATGTTTCATATCCACAATTCGATATTGTTTGAAATCCACTACTCGATACTATTTGTCTATTTCCTTTGATGATTTCGATATTCTATTCGAGAGTTGTTGTTCACTATTTGTTTCGACCTTGTCTCATATCTAAGATTCGCTTGTTTTTCGGGATACTTGTTCCTACTTGTTATTGATATTCTGTTCGCTAATCAAACTTGTACTAATCAAGATTTATTCCTACTTGAAATATCATTCTGAAACCGTATTTGAACCTTCGCTTCTATTGATGCTTGTTTGAGATTCTATTTCCTATTTTGACTTTATTCGGGACTCGCCCTCTATTTACGACTTTGTTTACTATTGAGATTTGCTTGTTTCATATTTACAATCCAATACCTTGTTTCCTGTTGAAATCTGTTTTCTAGTTACTATTCAAAAATCTTGTTTCCTCGTTAAGATTTTCTATTCGAGATTTTATTCCTTATTCACTACTTTGTTGATACTTGATTTTCTATTTTTTACTGTGTACCCTATTGGAGATTTCATTTTCTATTCGAGTTTTTGCTCGAGATTTTATTGTTATTCGAGATTTTATTGAAATTGCTTCTGGTACGAGGTTTTATTTTTTATTTTAAAACTTGTCTCCTATCTGATACTTTGTTTCAGTTCATCCTTCGAGACTCTGTTATCCCTTCGGAATAGTGTCCCATATATGGAATATTGTTACCGTTTCAGGTTTCATTTGAGATTTCGGTTACCATTTGAAACTTTGTTCACTGTTAAGGTATAAAATCTCCTCGTTGCCTTTTAGTACTCACTACTTCTTGATTGGATCCGTTGCTGCTTATAAATACCTAATAAACCCTTGTATTTTAACAGGTAGATAATACCATTTTGTGACTTGGACTATGAGAACCCATTTTGAATTCCTTGAATTCTTTTTGAAATTCTTATGGATAAGGTCGAGAGACTACTTAATGACCTACTAAGGCGTGGCAGTTGCACACTGCAACCATTATCTGGATTATGGAGACTAAGGGTTCACTGCAGCCAGCAGCGCACTGGCGAGCCGGAAACTTTAAGTTGAAATAATTTCTGGTATTTGTCGGTTTTCGAGTATTATTGAGACTTTGTCCAAAACTTTATTTGATCTCTTGAGTTGTTTCGTTTACACTTGTTTGAATTGATAAAGTTGATAGAGTATTCGGTAACATATCGTTGTTTGAGTCATGGAACTGAATGTTCACTGCAGCCAGATGTACACTGGCAAGGCAGGATTCTAAGTACAGTGATTTCAAATGGCTATATGTTTTCGAACACCCTGGAGACTATAATTCCTTTCATATCATTATTGATATTTCAAAAAATTGCAAATCCTTGCACATTTTCTTTGATTTGATACTAATACCTCCTGAGTTGTCCCATCTAATTCTTTTTCAAATCGACCGTTGCAAATTCTCTTCTTGTATTTTATTGTCGGATCATTTGACTTCCTAGACTTGGATTCCATTCCATCAGATTTTATCATATCTATATTTTGATCATGTTTTGCCTAAATTTTGATCTGATCATACCTATCTAACGGTAATTCTCCTATCGTGCTAAATTTTTAATCATGCCTAAAAGATCGTGCCCTCACGACTCATCCTCTAAGTTGTAATTGAAATTCATTCCACTTCGTGATTGTTTGATCCTTGATCCTTGTCAAAGCGTGATATCCTAAACTTCTTATGTGTACAGGGTCTCAAGGCTCAGGGAGCATCTCAGAGTTGTACCGGATCGGCAGAAGCACTGGGTAGACAACAGCAGACGGCCACTGGAGTTCGCAGTTGGAGATAGAGTGTTCCTGAAGATCTCACCGACCAGAGGCGTCATTCGTTCGGCAGAGACGGGAAGCTCAGTCCGAGGTACATCGAACCCTTCGACGTAACGGCACGAATTGGCGAGGTGGCCTATCGACTGGCACTTCCAGCTAGCTTGGAGGGGTACACTACGTCTTCCACGTGTCCCAGCTTCGACGCTACATTCTTGACCCGAGCCATAGGGTGGACTACTCAGAGTTAGAGGTGGGTCCAAGATTGACCTACGAGGAGCAGCCAGTGGAGATCCTTGATCGGAGGGAGAAGCGACTGCGGAACCAGACCATTCCTCTAGTCCGCATCATGTGGAGACACTCTCTCTGGGAGAGTCCACATGGGAGCGTGAGGATGAGATGCGAGAGCGCTACCCTAGATTGTTTACTTGATTGTAATTTTAGCATTTTGGAATCTTATTTTTCAATAAATAATTCGTGGTGTTTTGAGAATCAATTTTGGAATATTCTGAATTTCGAGGACAAAATTTTTCAAGGTGGGGAGATTTGTAACTCCACCTCTCACCTTTAAATTTTTTTTTTATAAATATTGTTAGATCATTTTCTTGAAATTTAATCCTTGCTTATTATTTTTCCTCACCCTTGAGTGGGTTTTCTTTTCTCAGCCCTATTTAAATTGGTATCGATTACCTATTGTCCATACAATTTGCCCCATTAGTTAGTCACTTTAGCCCATTAGTTAGTCTTCCCTTTTAGCCATTTAGTTTAGCTGATATTGTTAGGTTGGCCTAGCAGTAGTTGTTAGAACAGTATCTCCTCCTTCCTCATTTTTTTACACAGCCATGTGCTTCCAAACTATTTCGAGCTTCCCTCCAAAAAGTTCTTCCACGCCACTAAGCAACGGCCTAACGGCCTATTTAATGGACCACCCCCTTCTCTTTCATTTCTCAGAATTTCGGAGGAACAAAATTTTCATCCATTCTCTTTCTTCTCCACTCCTTTCTCCTCCAAAATTTCAACATTGAAGGACAGCAGCAACAGCCATGGCTATGGAAAATCGGAGCAACGAGATCAGCAAGGCTGAGTTACAACGACGACATTGAAGCCCTGCCATTCTTCTTCCTGAGATTCAATTTCTTGACGTTGTCGAGATCTCACAATTCCTGACATAAATTCAACCTTGAATCTTCATCAGAAATTCATCTACATAGGATCAAGGTGAGTTGAGTTCTTTATTGAGACTCATTCATCATGAATCTTCAATTTGGCTTATGGATCGGTTTTGTGGTCCGATTTAGATCTGAATCTAGATCAATCTCTAGTGATGTTGTTCTGTTGTGATCAGAATGGTTTGCGTTCATGAGTGAGTCTCTCCGACGAACGATCGATGAATTTTTTAAGTCTGGATTCTGTAACCTCTCCTTCGATTGATTAATTCCTAGGTGAGTTTTCCAATTTATAATTACTATTCGATTGAAGTAGTTGGTATAGAATTTTGATTCTGTTATTAAGTAATAAGTATTTTGAGTCGATAGGAAGTGGTATCCAGTAGGAATATTGTGGAGGAGATGCCTCAATTTTTTTCTCATAACAATTTCTTGTTCAACGAAATGTTGCAGAGAATTCTATTTCAACTTGGATACAGAGATTGTGTCCATTCCTTGATTGGGTCCTCAGGAGACACATCAGTATAACTGCAGGTAATCTTCCAAATTTGAGGATGTCAATTATGAGTTTAGTTGTACATTGAGATGTCCTAAGAATGATGCAGTAGGAGATCTATTCGAGATGATGTCAATTCCCCATTTAGTTTGGAGAAATCCAGTTTTGATCTAACCTATTCATTTCATTCAATTTTTGTCTTGCTCATTACATTTTCCTATTAGTATAAGTTTAAGCTCTGTCTTGGAATATTAATCTTTGGAATGATGGGTTACTCAGTGATTTAACTTAGTTCTGGTAGTTAGACTGTTATCATCAGTCCTGAAAATTTGACTGATCAATTAGTTAAATTCAGTATATCATGAAGGACTGTTATGATATTGATATCAGTGCTTGAATTGGATTTATATGTATAAGTCCTATGAAGGATTGATATGCATAAATCCTGTTCAGGATTGATGTATTCGGGACTGAATGTAAAATCGTGTAGAGGCTGATACTTGGGCATTTAAGCTTGCTAGTGATAACAGTAGGGTGTGCTTCAATACCTATAGGAACTTTGAATTTTAAGTTCAGTTCAAATTGGAAACAGTGGAGTGATTTCCCTGGGACTGTAGGAAGTATTTTTCATGTATCTTCATTTGATTTCCCTAGAATATTTCATAAGAAATCAATAGCTTAAGTGAAGCAATCATATTTCCAAGATTATCAACCAACTCTGATTCAATCCCCTGTCAAGTCAGTTGAGCCAATGTTGTTAGCAGTTGTAGAATTCTTTTAGTAGTATTGTCCAGATAGAATGAGTATCTATGGAGCTGTGCACATCATAAAGCACTATAATGCGAGTTGGAGTCTGAACAATAGATTGTAATTTACTGCATATCTGTACAATATAGTAGTAGGAGAATCCAAGAACAATTGGAGACTTCCCTGTTCAAGCAGTTGTTTTCAGTGTTAAGATTTAATTGATTTATAAATCCTGTTGAGGACAGTTAGGCAAGTCCTGTTTGGGAGAATGACACTTGGAGTTGATCTTCAGTTAAGTATTCAGGGAAGGGTTATGTTGGACTGATACTTAGATTGATATTGACTGAGATTTGGCCTAGCAAGAAATAGCTTACACTTTTTGTTCTCTGACCTTGGGGATTATAAAACCTATGTTGCAGTCCTGAAATCGAGTTCCATTATACCATTTTTAACTCAGTAATTTGATACTGTCCTGGATTAGATTGAACAGTAGAGTAGGTTTTGTCTTAGTGTGGACTGGACTGAATTGTTCAGTCCTACCAACACTTAATTATCCAGTGACTTGAGTACTAAATTGTATCAGTCCTTTCCAAACTGATTTACTCCTTTAAACCTGAGAATTGGATAGTTATTAACAGTTGCTAACATTGTAGACTGAATTGGTTCTCATGGACAGGTTGGTGAATGATTCTTTGAAGTTATTCTGGAATTCGGATGAAATATTCCTGGAAATAGAAACTGAGGACTGATTACTACTGGCATGTATCAGTCCAAAGTGAAAAACTGATACTTGGACATATTGACTGTTAGTAACATAACATTATGGATGCTTTTTCCTAACCCTGTAGGAGTGCTGAGTTTTGAAGTCTCAATTCGAATTAAGGAATGTTGGATGTTGAGTTGAATTGCAACTCTTTAGTCTGAATAGGAATAATACTTGAATTATGTTTTCCTTGCAACAGTTCATTATCTCAGTTTCCAATTCCTGGAGAAAATAAACCTGGGACTGAATTGTTCAGTCCTATTTAGGACTGAATACCTGAAGCTTTAGCTTGTACTCAAGATTAGAAAATCAGGTGCATCTAATTTACTAACTGATTTGGCTTTCTAGAACATATTATGTGGAGTATAGAGTTTAGCCATTTGTAGCAGTCAAATAATTGAAGTGGGATTGTAATGATTTGGGACTGTTTGGTTCAAGACATTAGTAGCAGTCCTATTTAAGGACTAAGTTGGATTCCTATGAGAAGACTGATATTTAACCAAGTGTGGGGCTATGCCTAGAGTAGACTGAGATGTATCAGCTGATATTGGATTGAAGTTAGAATGTTAATTGGTTAGTAAACCTGAGAATCAAATAGTAGTTAGGATTGAATTAGGACTGGTAATTGGATTCATATGGATTGCTATAAGACTGATATTGGACTGATTTATGCCATGTCCTGCTTGAGTATAAATATATCCTAGAAGGAATTGCAGGATGTAGACTATATGTGTTGTACCTATGTAGGTTCCTAGAGGAAATTGCAAGATATTGAAATTGGAATTAGGTTGAGATTCAGGGTAGTATCATGTTCAAGATAGTAGAGTCATGGGAACTGGTTGTATCAGTTTAACTATCACCGAATCATATCAGTATTTAATACTGTATTTAAGGCAATGTTTTAAGTTCAAAGTAAACCATATCAGTTTGGTTAGGACAGTTTAGACAAGTCTTGTACAGGATGTTGGGAAATACTTTATAAAAGATTGAGTATCTGTCAAGTTTAAATATTAGGAATCCTTATTTAAGCTTGGACTATTGGTAGAGTTAGAGACTAAATTCCTCATGACTAAACCCTAAATGACTAGGTACTATTTTGAATCATCCTCTTAGCCAAATATAGACTTTAGGAATAAGTTTACACTAGGAGAGTTTTATTTCAACTTCAACTTTATTTCTGATAAAACCAGTTTAGGGTAGAGTGCTTATTAATCTTTATTATAAATCATTGACAGGAGGATATCCAGCTGTATATCCTACACTTGATCATCCTGAGCAAGGCAAGTATACTCCTCGGATTTATTTATTTCTCATGTCTTGCATGTTCATTCTTGAATCTCCTTGATTGACACGATGTATCATGGTATTGTCTGGTTTTATGTTTCTTGTATTACTTGTGTCTGGGAGGGAAAATACTATAGATATGTGATCAAAACCTGTTACTACTCATGTGAATAGCTTGGGTCCCGTATCGTGCACGCGGGACCAACTCGTACCATTTCATGTTCATTGCATCTACCCAAGCCGATCATAATCTAAATGTATTTCAATATTGCACATGTCTGGATTCAGGTTGTATTACAGGATTTATGGTTGTATTTTATGTTCAGGTTGTATTTCATGATTCAGGTTGTACTTCATGTTCAAGTTGTATTTCATGTTCAGGACTCATACCATGTTCCCTGTTTTACTTTCAGTATTTCCTGCTCAGTTTCATGTCTTGTCTCATTTCCTATACTTATATATATATTTCCTGTTTCTTGATTCATATCTTGATGTTCATGTTCATTTCCTTGGATATACTTAGCTCCGCTCCTGACTAGGATATGTTGCAGGTAAGTTGGAGGCTCTGTGCGACACGTACTATGGCGAGTAGCCAATTGATACATGAGAGCTAGCTGGTGCTGCTCTTGACTTAGAGGCTGCAGAAGCCTAGAGCTTACCTTAGTATTCCATATTATTTTCCTTGTATTGAGACTAGTAGACTTACTTTCATTTGCTGGAATGTAATAGAATTCTGAGACTTGTACTTCTTTTTTGGGATAGACTTATAGATGCTGTGTTTTCATACTTGTCTTGATATCTCGTTAGTTTCCCTAGATTGGTACAGCTTACTTTGTTGTGTCTAACGATAAAGACTGGGCGTGTCCGACTCGTGTCCGATTATTCGGGAGCGGGTCGTGACAGCGCATTTCCAACACACTGTTATGTGTTGCACTTCTTGAATAATAAGCAGTACAGTACACCAGTAATCTTGATAACTCTTGTAACCCTCGCCTGGATAACCTGGATAATCTACAGGGCTTGTGACTACGGGAACATCTCATTGCATCTTGTTAGTAACTAAGCTTGTGATAACCCTAGTTAGCTAACAATAGCAAGCCGTAGGACTTGATTAGCCGTGCTTGAATGAATTGTCTCATGATTAACATGGGAATTATATTCCACCTCTTGATCCTCCTACTTCATGCTAATATTTTATGTTAACTTAGTCTCTCATGTTATTTAACCATGCTCTTTTATCAGTTATTCTTTTATTATATGCTGGTTTTAGTTCCTAAGTGGAGCCTTCCTTGTAGCACTTGCTCTTTCTGGGGTATGACCCAGCTGGTTTTGTATGACCAAATTTCGGAGAAGTACCCGAGGATCTACCTATTTTCTAGCCAGATGGTGAACACCAGACGTAATCCTGACAATGAGTGGGTTTCTTATTTTGCTCTCCCACTCTATTGTAAATTATTCTTTTGAGACATTTAGCTGCCGAGCCAGTGTTAGCTCGTGTTGAAACTTAATTTCTTTTTGCCTAAGACTGTAACATGATTGACAAATCCTAGGGTTGATCATGTACGACTTAACTCTTGTTAGTCTTCACATTTTGTATGACTAGCTTCATGATCATCAGAATATATAATGTTTGGGACGCTTTACTTTGTATGTTTGATGATCTATCATCTTGTAATATTTACTTGTTTGCTTGAGATTGAGACACTAGGTTTGTTCTTGACCATAAGAGACTGATGGCTTGTAGATAAACTCTCATGCATCTAGACAGCCGTGATCGTATTGCGAGGTGGATTTTACTTCAATGTACGTAGTTGGCTGTGTCTGTCCCCCGCTCTCCAGTATTCTGGTTTTGGGGCATGACAGGGTTTAAGTGGTGGCTCATGCAGGTCTTGCAAATCAAGACATGTATGAGGGTTTTACTGAATAGATGTCTTAATCGTCATTCTCCCTTGATCTCTATTCGTGTTTTCTAATCCTCCTGAAACCGGACCTGATAAGGTGCTTATATCCTTGATCAATCTTGGTCATTCCTTTATGTTTCTCATGTCATTTTCTTCAGTGACATTATTCTCGATCCTACCGATTAGCTGGGTGGAGCACCTCTAGTGAACCAGCAGCAACCTGGGGACCAAGCCCAATATTCTGGAGCAACATCCCGAGTCATGCATTCCGGAATCCAGAGCCACCAGTTCAACCAGCCCCGCCTGCAGAGCCTGACAATAGAGTCCTGATGGGACTCATCCGGGACTTGCTTGCATCACAAGACCATCGAGGCGATGCCCTGTAGCAGACAGTACAAAATGCTATGGACAGAGTTGGCTATCAAGGGAACAATGCAGCTAACAGCTTCAAGCGCCTGAGCCCTCCTTTCTTTGACGGCAGTGAAGATGCTATTGCTGTCGACGCTTGGCTACAAGATATAGAGGTTATTCTGGAAGCAGCTCGAATTTCTAGCGAAAGAGAAGGTGGTCGTTGTACGCCTACAGTTATTGGACTTAGTTCGCAGCTGGTGGACGATACTAGCAGTTGGTTTGGTGACACCTGTCCTGTGGGTAGTATTCAGTGAGAAGTTACAGACGAAGTATTTTGATGCAGTAGCTCGGTATGATCTGCATACCAGATTCAACAATCTCAAGCAGATGGGAAGGACGGTCGATGGTTATACGATCGAGTTTTCGAGGCTTATTCGGTTTGCTCCTACCTTGATGGCGACAGAATTGGACCGAGCGTAGCGATTCCAGCATGGACTCCACCTAGAGATTATTCTAGCTGTGGAGCAGTTTGAGCATCAGACATTTGATGCAGTTTTGCGAGCAGCAAGGCGGCATGAGTACACTTCACAGATGATAGTAGATCGAACTAGAGGATGGAAGAGGCCTCATGGATAGTTATCTCTGTCATCAGTACTAGCCCCGACAGCTAGGGCTTTGACTATTGGAGCTCCCAAGAGGGCGACCACATTTTCGTCGGTTCAGCACTCGACACCGACGTACCCTCAACAACAGAGGCAGAAGCAGTCTTCCGCAATGGGCTGCACTCATTGTGGGAAGCCTGGGCACGTGGTTTCGGAGTGTCGTAGGGCACAGGAATTGTGCTTGGCCTGTGGGGCACTGGATCACATGATACGGTCCTGCCCGCATAGAACCAGTTCATCTTCATAAACCCTAACCAGTCCATCGGCTAGGGGTCCAACACCAGTACAGCACCAGCAGCATCAACAGTTTTTGAGGCCATTGTTGCCTCAGGTACAAGCATTCCAACAACAGAGGCCACAATAATATGCTTAGGCCCAAGCTCAGATTCAGAACAGGCCGAGAGGTCACCAACAAAGGGGACCAGCAACAAGTGGACAAGGTCAAGCTATGGTTCTGTCAATAGCAAAAGAATTAGCATCAGGTGAGGTAGTGACAGGTACCATTCTCGTCAACTCTTTTCTAGCATCATTATTATTTGATTCGGGTGCATCGCATTCATTTATGTCTACATGATTCACAACACGGATAGGACTGAAGCCCGAGTCATTATCAGTAAGGCTCAATATACTTACTGGTAACGGTCTTGTGGGAGTAGATAGAGTCCTTTCCTCGTGTCGAGTCGTAGTTAGCGGTAGAGAGAGTCCCGCTAGATTGATAGAATTTTCGATGGCCGACTATGATGTGGTCCTAGAAATGGATTGTTTGAAGGATCAGTATGTAAGAATAGACTGCCATTTTGGTAGGATTATTTTTGGTATTTCCGGCAAAGAAGAGTTTTCATTTTCCAGAGGCGAAGTAGAACCTTCTCCACCTGTCTTACGGATGGCAGTAGCAGAAGCAATTCAGTTTCCTAGGATAGTCGAAGAATTTCCTGACGTATTTCTCGAAGAACTTCCAGGCATGTCGCTAGAGAGAGATAGAGTTCGCCATTGATTTGATTCCAGGGATGGCACCAGTATCAGAGAGAGTCTACAGAATGGCACCATCAGAATTGGAGATCCTGTACAAATTAATTGAAGAACTCAGAACCAAGGGATTCATTCATGCTAGTGGATCGCCTTGGGAAGCCCCGATGCTTCTCGTAAAAAAAAGGATGGTACGTCAAGATTTTGTGTTGATTATCGTACCATAAATTCTGTAACAATTAAGAACAGATATTGTCATGCCCCACTCCCTTAGGAGCGATCGTCCTCGCTAAGGCAAGATACCGCACGAGCCTAGATTGCGCTCGTGCAAGGTAGGTTCCATAACGGTCGATTACAGCGGCGACGACGGGGTCGTCGCACAGAAGTCCCAAGCAGAAATATTGAACATACAGCAGAAATTTAGAGTCAAAACACAAGTTATTCAAAAGAACTCTTTATTGATCTTGAACAATCAGATTACAATAGGCGCAAGGCCATGATTACAAGTCACTCTTGCTCACTTTTCTCTCATTTTAAAAGTCACTCTGCTCTCTCTCATCTCCCGAGTACAATACTTGAGCCAGCGAAAGCTTCAGAAGGCAATGTCCATACATTATGTCTCGTATAAGTCTTGACTTCACGCGGCCGCACGGTTCAACTCGCCAAGGAGCTCTGTACCTCGATGCATCCAAGCGAGCTCCGCGCCACGAGCTTCTACCTATGCTTGCACATGAAAACTGTGTGGGTGTCAGTACTCAACTGTACTGGTAGAGTGAGCTCCTCGCCCACCCATACAAAACCGACACGTTCATTTACTTTGTGCAATACAAGCCCCTTTACGATTGTCTTTATAGTCTTGCCTTAGGATCAGTTTTAAGACTACGACGATTGACCAAACCGATGTGCCACGACGTGGTCGTGCTATAATGCCAACGTGTGTTTCGATCGAGGCAGTGCCTCATCGCTCAAGTACTTGACCGAACTTCAACTCGGGACGGTAGGGTCGTGCCATACTCTATTCGTGACTTCACATATCTGAGACAGTGTTTCGTCGATGAGCAACTTATGCGAACTCGGCCGTGCCAAGACTTTCACTTAAACTCAAGTCTCTCTAAACCAATTCTCGTGCCAACGACGTCAAGGGGATGACTCGTGCAGGTCGTGCCTCTAGACCTTGCTTAGACTTGATCGTGCATCAAGATTGAGGTCGTACCTCACAACTTATCAAGACTTATCCATGCAACCGCCTTGCGGCATTCCTGTTCGACTCATAAACCCACTTAGACAAGACTTGTGAAATATAGTATCAACTTCATGAACATACCGACGCCAAGTATTGTGCCAAGCACGGTGCCTATGCTGCAGCCCAATCTTAGGCCCAGACATTGTGTTACCGACTAGACGTACTTTCAAGTTCTAGACTCAATCCAAAGGCATACACGCAGTGTGCCGCTATTCTGCCGACCCATCTAAATGAGTGGTCACTAGCAATGTCAAGCTATCTTGGAACTCGGCTCGAGATATCAGCTCGTCCCTCCATGGGTAGCTTGCCCCGAAAGTGCCAAGTATCTCCCATGCGGTTATCTAGCATCCTACCTTGAGCTGTCTCGCTTCTTCCAGGCCGACATGATCTCGGTGCCCCGGCAATCACTCGAGAAGACTTCACATTGTCGACAAGTTGTCCAATGACCATGCAGACTCAACTCGATCTATCAAATCCTTTCTTAACCAAGACCATGCTTTCCCTCTTTCTAACGAGACTCCCAAGTAGCGGGACCGATCTCGTGTGTTTTCTTGTCGAGACATAGCGAGACTCCCAAGTAGCAGGACCGATCTCGTGTACGGGACTTATCGAGACTTAGCGAGACTCCCAAGTAGCGGTATCGATCTTGTGACAACCAGTCGCGTGGACTTTCTTTGTTCGTGGCATACTCTTCACTAAACCGACCGTAGCTCATGCCTTAGAAAGGCTTGGTTCTCTAGGCGACGCTATTACTCAAGTCATATACTTTATATGACGAGCCTTGTTCTCGAGGGACAATACGACTTGATAACCGCAGGTAGAGCGGGACAGTGCTAGAAATGGCCTCAATAGCCCAGCACAACTCTTGTCTAACTTATTCGGGCAACGACTCGACGAGCAAAGGCTACGCCGAGCTTCGCATCGAGAGGACGGGCCGTGCACGCGTTCGACTTGAACAACTAAGTTCTCGGGTGCCTAGACTTAAGCCAACAAGCTGTGCGAGACGACTTAACCCACGGGACATGCGAAGGCTATGCCAAGCCTTGTACGACAGGACCGTGCATGCTTTATCAAGCATTCACGTGGGCGACGCCTATGACTTAGGCTAACTCGAGCGTCGTGGCAACTTAGCAACTTAGGCCAACTTCCTTCTCCCAAGCCATGGGACGAAGGATCGAGTGTCATTTTAAAGCACGCTGAGCCGACTTCTAAGTAGACCTTGGGACCATTTTCCATGTTCTAAGATATTCCGACCCGTCGAGATTATTCCCTTAGCTATGTGCGTTCGTAGCTTTTATATTAGCCTACTTGTGCAAGTTGAAAACATACGAGTTATTAAGTGAAGGCTAAGATGAGGCAAGTTCACCGAAACTACCCCACCTGAACGAGGAGTCGTCTCGACCGAGCGAGCCTTCGAGCGGCCGTTGCAAGGCTAAGTCCGAACGCCGTCGGCATTTTGATTCCTCCGATTGACTTTGCGGGACGGGGTACTACAACATACACCAGTCAGAACAAGTCTCGTCCTTGAGAATTTCCTGAAGGGAAGCCATCCTACCATTTCTATGCCAAGACTTATTCGTGCCCAGACTCGGGACTATAGCAGTCGAGCGAGGTATGCCATAATTTATCGTACACACTCTGCCAACGCATTTTCTTGATTCCGAGCTACGCTCACACTAGTATCATTCTTTCCCTTTAACACGATCTCAAATCCTTGTCACTTTCTATTCCTCAAGTCTCGTTTGAATTCAACATATCACTTGGTTGGATCGTGCACGCTTTCCAGGCGTCCCCAAAATACATGCATTCAGCCAAGCCGCATGATAAAGAATTCGTCATTCTCACTTGAGTCGCATCGTGCACATACGCAGGCGTCCCTGAATATATGCATGTCAGCCGAATCTCGTGAGAGGTATACCCATATTCTTGATTCATTATATCCATCCAAACCAATTCTCAAGATCAATCCTCTGTAGAAGCGTAAATAAAATTCGAAGACCAAGTCAAGGAGATTGAGATATTACGCAAGGATAATTCCAAATAAGATTTTATGCAAAAGGTCAAATTGAGTCAAACTCAAAACTCTACGCAAGCCTTACATTCAGACTTTATGCGGAGAGCAGTTTAACTTTCTACGCGAATGAGCTGTCCATGCTGCATTAAATGCATAAAGATTCTGTTCTGACAGATTGATTTTCTGACAAAATAAATACACAGAAGCCAAAGAGTTTGTTGTTTAGCGTGCCAATGGACGGCTTTACGCTTAAGACATAGCTTCCTCTTTACGCATAAGAGTTATTTGAGATTTTACGCTCAAGGCTATCTCAGCTACCCTTTTTTGCACGCGTAGAGTTTATTTGAGCCTTTTACGCTCAAGGCTATTTTTAGCCACTTTACGCAGGAAGCTCACTTTGAGCTATTTTACGCTCGGACATGTTTAAACAACATTTTTTATGCACAGTTTGTCCTGATTATGTGGGAACGTGGTTCTCTGACGTGGCCTTCATGCCACACTTTTCGAAGAACGTATGTACATGCTCTTCTCATTTTATTGGATTATGGGACATGTGTCAACATGCGTAGGTGTTAATTTCTGTACGTGGGTGACAGTTATCCTAGTAGCTTGCGTAGAGACTCAATATTGATGCTTTTTACGCATAGAAGACAAGTCTATATAAAGACTTCTTTTTTAAGAAAGAGGGACAAGATTTTGGAGCCCAGATACTTTCAGAGCAAAGTGATTTTTCCATAGCATTTTTCTTCAACTTTTTTTCAAGAACAGAGTGAAGCAAAGCAGGAAAGCATTCGACTGTGCCATCAGTGCCAATTGTGTCGATACCTTTCTGGTGACTTAGTTCTTTCGGTTGTTCTTCTCCAAGCAGTTCTCTTCTTCATCATCGTGTGGTCTAAAAAATAAAGTGATCGCTCTCAGATCAGACTTCTATAGCAATACTTTCCAGAATTTATTTATACTTTTGTACTTTTTTTATTTTCTTTCAAAAGCCTTTTAAAGGTATTTTGTTAAGTGAAACATCCTTGAATTCTAATTCTTGAAACAGGGGTATCTCGCCTAACCGCTAGGCCATTTCACAAGGCTAAGTCAATGTCAAGATTGGAATCATAGTTCCCCAACAATAATGCCAACACTGACCCCAATCATAGTGTCAAACCATAGTCGGTAGTACGGGGTTTTCTACCCAAGCTCGTGTCACTCAGATTTCTAAACATCGAGCATGATCACCTAATTCGCATCAAGGCACTCGTTGCGCATATTCAAATTCGTTTAATTCACCAATTCTAACCAATTCATGTATTCGATCACGAGGTCGTCTAGCTCGACAATATATTGTGCCCCAATCTCACGCGAGTTCGATTATCCACGGTGGTTCATGAATCACCATACAACGCTCCCGCAGAATAATTATTCTCATCGGGGCGTAACTCTTGTTTGAGTTTAGACTAATTCATTCTCGATACGCGGATTGGACCTACTCAATCCTCAAGTTCAATCATCAAGCACACTGAGTCATTCTCGAGTCCACCTTTGCGTCAAACCATAAATCGAAGTATACAAATTGCCATGCCATACAAGTTCGATCTCCCCCGCTGTATGAATTACCATAACAACGCTCACGCGAAGTGAACGTCCTAATCGGCATGATGCATGTGCGAGGCTGGAGTTGCGCTCGTATAAGACAAGAACGTCAACGTTGTGGTTATCGTCGAAGCAATCCAAACATTTCATTTTTATCCAAGCCAAGATTTCGATTCGATACTTTATTTGTCATTCATTTATCTCGAAAATCCTCGAGTTAAGTCCATCTTTTCTTCGATACATTCTAACATCCCGCGTATATCATCCGACGGAACAATGACATTTTAACACCATCATCGTTCTTCGAATCAGAGTATCCCCGAGTTATCGCACATCGATCTTTGATACGCCTCAATACTATCGATGATGTACGTAACCTGACGATCTTCTTTTTGCAACAAACTCTGAGTCGTGCAACTGATGCTATTGTCCGAATTGGATATACCACAGTTTCATTCGATCAAATCCGAAATAACAAGTGCGATCCTCTAAGTTTCCTCGATCAAGACATTCACTTTTATTCATCGTTCTGAATCATTTTTCTAATTCGCGTTGCCCATTCACAAGTTGTCTGAATGACATCTCGTTCGGGACATTCGAAGTCACGACCAACTAAGCGTGACGCGTTCTAAGGCTTTGCGCGATCGCATCTCCTCGCCGACATGCTCGCCGTTACTTCTAATCCTCAATTTTGCTCGAATGATTTCCAAGACAATCCATACACCACTCAAAATTTGAGCCATCCAATCTAGTCCAAATCACGTTTGCGTTACTCGCTAACACATCTTTCAGATTCGTTCGACGAATCTCTAGCGTAATCGCTCACGTCGTCTCGACGTACTAAGTCATTCACACTATTCCTCAAAATCTAAACCAATCTTTCGTACATGCCTAAGCGTTAGTCCAATAGTGTTTCTATCGATAGACACTCTAAGTGTATTTTCGTTCCCGACCGAGCGATACTTAATATTGCTCGTGACTCGTTTGCACCAAAAGGTTGATATGCGCGACGCGCAGCACAACTTAGCCAAAATGCCATGCGCATAACCATCCCATATGGACTAAACTCCGAGTTTGTATGCTCACTTGATAAGGTCGACGTAGGACTAGTTAGGCACGCACGCGACTTGCTAACTTTAGCGCGTGTTTTCTATCAAGTCAAGTTTGACACCGTTCGGCACAAAAGCCTACCGATGCATCCGGCAATGGCCTACCGATGCATTCGATTGAATGCTTTTTGAAAGTATTTAGACTTATTGTATGGACATGTCGTGGGACATTCGAGAGAAAGCGCACACTTCTTTATCGACGACGAGCTTTCAAAACTGAGAAATTCAACTTGAAGTCTAATGACATAAAGCCGTGCTCTGATACCATTATGTCACACCCCGCTCCCGTAGGAGCGATCGTCCTCGCTAAGGCGTGATGCCGCACGAGCCTAGATTGCACTCGTGCAAGACAGGTTCCATAACGGTCGATTACAGCGGCGGCGACGGGATCGTCGCACAGAGTCCCAAGCAGAAACATTGAACATACAGCAGAAATTTAGTGGCAAAACATAAGTTATTCAAAAGAAATCTTTATTGATCTTGAACAATCAGATTATAATAGGCGCAAGGCCATGATTATAAGTCTCTCGGGCTCACTTTTTTCTCATTTTACAAGTCACTCTGCTCTCTCTCATCTCTCGATTATAATGCTTGAGCCAGCCGAAGCTTCGGAAGGCAATGTCCATACATTATGTCCCATATAAGTCTTGACTTCACGTGGCCTCATGCTTTGTCTCGCCAAAGAACTCTGTGCCTCGACGCATCCAAGCGAGCTCCGCGCCACGAGCTTCTACCTGTGCCTGCACATGAAAACTTTGTGGGTGTCAGTACTCAACTGTACTGGTGGTGTGAGCTCCTCGCCCAACCATACAAAATTGACACGTTCATTTACTTTGTGCAATACAAGTCCCTTTATGATTGTCTTTCTAGTCTTGTCTTAGGATCAGTTTTAAGACTACGACGCTTGACCAAACCGATGTGCCATGACGTGGTCGTGCTATGATGCCAACGTGTGTTTCGATCGAGGCAGTGCCTCATCGCTCAATTGCTTGACCGAACTTCAACTCGAGACGGCAGAGTCGTGCCATACTCTATTTGTGACTTCATATAACCGAGACAGTACTTTGTCGAGGAGCAACTTATGCGAACTCGGTCGTGCCAAGACTTTTACTTAAACTCAAGTCTCTCTAGACCAATTCTCGTGCCAACGACGTCAAGGGGACGACTCGTGCAGGTCGCACCTCTAAACCTTGCTTAGACTTGATCGTGCATCAAGATTAAGGTCGTGCCTCGTAACTTATCAAGACTTATTCATGCTACCGCCTTGCGGCCTTCCTGTTCGACTCATAAACCCACTTAGACAAGACTTGTGAAACATAGTATCGACTTCATGAACATACCGACGCCAAGTATTGTGCCAAGCACGGTGCCTATGCTGCAGTCCAATCTTAGGCCCAAACATTGTGTTACCGACTAGACGTGCTTTCAAGTTCTAGACTCAGTCCAAAGGCATACACGCAGTGTGTCGCTATTCTGCCGACCCATCTAAATGAGTGGTCACTAGCAATATCAAGCTATCTTGTAACTCAGCTCGAGATATCGGCTCATCCCTCCATGGGTAGCTAGCCCCGAAAGCGCCGAGTATCTTCCATGCGGTTATCCAGCATCCTACCTTGAGCCGCCTCGCTTCTTCCGGGCCGACATGATTCCGGCGCCCCGGCAATCACTCGAGAAGACTTCATCTTGTCGACAAGTTATCCAATGACCATGCAGACTCAACTCGATCTATCAAGTCCTTCCTTAACCAAGACCATGCTTTCTCTCTTTCTAACGAGACTCTCGAGTAGCGGGACCGATCTCGTGTATTTTCTTGTCGAGACATAGCGAGACTCCCAAGTAGCAGGACCGATCTCGTGTGCGGGACTTATCGAGACTTAATGAGACTCCCAAGTAGCGGGACTGATCTCGCCACAACCAGTCGTATGGACTTCCTTTGTCCGTGGCATACTCTTCACTAAACCGACCGTGACTCATGCCTTAGACAGGCCTGGTTCTCTAGGCGATGCTATTGCTCAAGTCATATACTTTATACGACGAGCCTTGTTCTTGAGGGACTACGCGACTTGACAACCACAGATAGAGCGAGACAGTACTAGAAATGGTTTCAATAGCCCAACACAACTCTTATCTAACTTATTCGGGCAACGACTCGACGAGCAAAGGCTACGCCGAGCTTCGCATCGAGAGGACGGGCCGTACACGCGTTCGACTTGAACAACCAAGTTCTCAGGTGCCTAGACTTAAGCCAACAAGCCGTGCGAGACGATTTAACCCATGAGACATGCGAAGGCTATGCCAAGCCTTAGACGACAGGACCGTGCATGATTTATCAAACATTCACGCGGGTGACGCCTATGACTTAGGCTAACTCGAGCGTCGTGGCAACTTAGCAACTTAGGCTAACTTTCTTCTCCCAAGCCACGGGACGAAGGATCGAGTGTCATTTTAAAGTACACTGCCGACTTTTAAGCAGACCGTGGGACCATTTTCCATATTCTAAGACATTCTGACCCGTCGGGGTTATTCCCTTAGCTATGTGCGTTCGTAGCTTTTATATTAGCCTACTTGTGTAAGTTGAAAATATGCGAGTTATTAAGTGAAGGCTAAGATGAGGCAAGTTCACCGAAACTATCCCACCTGAGCGAGGAGTCGCCTCGACCGAGCGAGCCTTCGAGCAGCCGTTGCAAGGCTAAGTCCGAACGCCGTCGGCATTTTGATTCCTCCGATTGACTTTACGGGACGGGGCATGTAGCTCCCCTTCCCGGATTTTTTTTAAAATATTTTATTAGTAATTATTATCATTTTTATTCTATTGAGGATATTATTATAATATTATTGGTTATAATATTTCGGTCGGATAAATATTGTAATATATATATATATTCATATTTACATGAATGTAACCTACGCTAGAAATAGATAATATTGAAGTTTTTGGAGATTATTGTATAAATCTATTATATATGTAGGAATATATAAGATATAAAGATATTGGTCTTTTATTGATTTATAGTAATTTAGACTCTGTGAGTTTAAGGATATATATATATTGATTTGTAAGTATATTTATATTTTATTAATATACGTGCATGTGCATGTATGTATAAATATTGTATATGTGCATTTACATATAAAGATATATTATATACTATATATATATATATATATATATATATATATATATATATATATATATATATATATATATATATATATATATATATATAAAATATATATATATATATATATATATATATATATATATATATATATATATATATATATATATATATACGTATAAATGCGTATATAGATATACATGGATAAGTGTATGTATATATGTATATATATATATATATAATAAATAAGTATTGGTGTGTAAATATAAATATATATATGTATATATATATATATATATGTATGTATATACGTATGAGTATTGATGTATATATATATATATATATATATATAGATATATATATATACATATACTAAATTAGAAATATAAAATAGATAACAGAAAAAGAAAAAAAAAATAAGAATAGATGAAGGAATAGTTAACAGCAGCTTTAACCATATATATATATTTGTAAAGACCCGAGCACCCCCAGTTAAGTAGCTAACCCCAACCCAACCCAATGTGACCCCGGGCCAAGCTAGCTCGGCCAGCCCATAGATTCCAAATGACCCCGGCTAAGTTGCTGTGGTTTAGAAACTCAGCAGAGTCTTCACAGACCCCATCAATGCCCAGCCCCATAGCTAAGACCACACCAGCCCACACAGGGGATTTCCCACGCTGAACCCGCGAGGAGAACCAACCGCGCGATATATAGGAAGAGTAGTCGAGAGAGAGTTTTCGCAGCGAAACCCTAAACCCTCGACACGCTACTCTTCCCCAGCCTCGGGGCGGCCACCCGCCGCCGTCGTCGCCGCGCGCGCGACCGGAGGCGGCCAGAGAGTCGCGCGCGCGCGAGTGCGCGCGAGGACAGGGCAAGGCAGCAACGGTTCCGAGCCAACTTCGCGATGTCGCCTCTCCCTGCACACTCGCTCGTTTCGCAAACCGCTTGAACAGGTATGATAACAACCTATACGGGTTTAATCGCCTTCAGATAGTTCTTAAATTAGAGTCCTAGATCGCCCGGAAAATCAGCGCGAACTTTGCCAAAAACTGTTCTTGAACAGAACCATAGGACTGTCCAACTACTCATCTTGGAAGACAAATTATCATCAATCCGTAGTTCGATTCGAGAATCGACTTGAACAGATTTATAACCAACCTATAGGAGATCAAAACCCTTTTTGTAGTTCATAATTTCATCAAGATCTCAGAAAGATATCAGTAGTTAAAAACCGAGAAAAATATGTTTTCCAAAACTAAATTTTTAGGAAAATCGCTCCACACGACTTGCGTCACGCCAATCCGGACGACGTGGTCGCGTACCGAAAGGATCAAAAGCTGCGTAACAGCTTCGTGGTCGTGTGGGCTTTGACGGAATTCAAATTGGTCGCGTGTGCGCGACGAATTTGATGCGTATCCGTCGAAATTCACCGTATCGTGCACGTTGCAAATTCTCCAATTACTTTGTGCACGCTCGTCAGATCGAGACGAAACTTGCGCCAACATGATCGTATCGTTTTTCTGGTCCTGTATGCCAAGTTTGGTCCAATTCTGAGACCGTTGACAAAATCACCGTTTTGCGGGCCCCACGGTTCCACTCAACGGGCGATTTTGTGCACGGCCCGCGGGAATCCAACTTTGGACATACGGTTGGGTTCGTATCGAAAAACTGGATCCGTAGACATGTAGTTTGACGACTTTAGAGACCGTTGACTCTGGCACGCTTTTCGGTGCAAAGCGGGTCCAACGGCGGACACCGTTTTTGCCCGAAATTACCGTTTTGCCCCTGTGTCCAGAATTGGACTTAAGGACAGGCAATCCTAGCTAATTTGACTATTCTGAGAATGTTAGTATTGTCTATTTCAGCATCCGGGGACTGTTGTACGGATTTTGACTATTGTGGCATATTGAGTGATTTGGATCATCGGTTTCACCAGCACAGGACCACAGGCGAGTACAGTTTATTGTCTGCATTTCGATATTGATCTTTACTATATTTCATTGATTAGTCATTGGTTATGTGATATTTTTATACCCTATTATAAATTATTGAGTCGGGAATGAGAAGTACCAAGGATGTGTGATCCGACCGTAGACATTGTAGATCTCGTAGACATTGTAGATCTCGTAGACATTGTTTATTTTTATGCAGTAGATCTCGTAGACATTGTTTATTTTATGCAGTAGATCTCGTAGACATTGTTTACTTTATGCAGTAGATCTCGTAGACCTCGTTTATTTTTATGCAGTAGATCTCGTAGACAGTGTTTAATTTCTGCAAGTAGATCTCGTAGACAGTGCTTATTTTTCTTGCAAGTAGATCTCGTAGACCGTGCGGTGTAGCACCCCAGACCGATCACATGTCAAAGGTACTTCTAACGGTGGAAAGTATATTGGTCTATTTATTACTATTGATTTTTCTTACGGCTTTACTGTTATTTTTAAAACTCATGATTGATGTCTAACCTTTGTCTTATAGTCATTTTCTTTATTTGAAATTGCATTCAGTGAATTGTGCTCGTTCCATTCCTGACTGGAAACCAACATTTTCAGGTTAGCCGAGGATTCACTTAGCTTGGGGAGTGATGGGTATACTTGCAGCCAGAAGCCTAGAGACTAGCTAGATAGTTGAGTTGTAGTCATTCTATAATTGTACAAGTTTATGTTTTATGCAAAAGTAAAACTTGTGATCTTTGTAAATTAAATTAAACTTGTGAATGAGTATTATTTGTGATTTTGATCTTCATGGCCGTGACAGCGTTCTACCGCCGACACTGCGGCGTAGGCTGGCTTGGACACGTCTCGTATCCGTTTAAAAAAAAAATGGGTGCGGGTCGTGACAAGTTTTTGTGGTGGCCCATGCAGGTCAGTCTTCGCAAATCACGCGAACTCGTGATAGTGCTTAAGTTAGATGTACTATTGCGAGCCTGCGACTATAACATGCTCATTCACGAACAAAGATTAATTTAATTTAATTGAATGACTAGGACTAGGAGTCCCTTATACAAATTTACCGGTGGGTAGTCTAGGCCATGCAATTTAGGATGAGGGTTATTAACTTTGATAACTTGTCATATCCCCATAGTCACACTATTACTTTTGAATAGGACAATGTGGTCCAATATGGATATACTATTTGCTTGGAATATTAGGCTTGCCTAGAATTAAGGTGTTAAATTTTTATAAACTGTTCAATTTTCTTTTGCTCTATTAGTTATAAACATCACATCATGAGTTAGGATTGCCTAATTTAGATTCTGTTTTGATGTAAAGAATTAGTTTATGATTACTGATCTTGATATTCATATGCAAGTCAGACTTGATTCAAAGTTCTCCTCAACACTTTGAAATGCATATGAAATAAAGATTTGGATTATTCTTATTTTTCCTCGTCTTCAGTTATTTCCTGCCCGATCGAACCTCTATTTTGAGAGTGGAGACTTATAGGTAGATGCTTACGCTCTCTTTCATAAACAACTAGCTTGAACACTAGCAGCCCCTTGAAGTCTTTAGGAATATAGTTCGAGTAATTAAATGACTGCAATGACTAGACAGCAGCGCACTGTCGCCAATTGTTGAGAATGGATAGTGTGGGTTCACTGCAGCCAGCAGCGCACTGGCGAGGCACAACCCACAAAATTGAAATCATCCCGAAGAACCATAGTCTAAGGAACATTGCAGAAATATGTTCTCGTTGACTTCTTTAGGTCTTAAATACCCTTGTATCAATATAGGTAGAGTGTCTGATAGCCTATCACATTTGAATCACGAAAACAAGGGTTTGCCGTAGCCAGGGTATACGGGCAAGGCGTAATTCTCGGTGAAATAATTTCAGATGTGATTACAAAGCTTAGGGTATTATAGAGAATAGAGACTGCCCTGTATGACCCTAAGATCCAAAAACCAAAACTAGTGAAAGATCTGCCAGCTGAATAGCGTGTCTCCCAACCTGGTCTTCCGTGGTCCTTGTGACCCATTGACGAGGTAATTGGCCGACACTGACAGGTTTACTTAGAATATAGAATTTAGGGTTCCATAACCCATTAGTCGACTAAGGCCAAATGGATAGAAGATAATAGGTTGACTGTATAAACAAGAACACCAGATAAGGATTTGACTTTCTCAAAAACTCAAACTATTGTGCCTCCTTTCCAAAAATCTCGCATATTCATATTTTGACTATCTTAACCAATACTGCTATTACAGCCTAGTTTTGCAAGCTCACTATGTTCTCGAGCTTGATTCAAGACATGTGTTTAGTGGGGACGCCTGCTAACATATTGTCTAATCAGAATCGGTGTATTATGGTCTGATCAACCATGATGCATTTGGTTCGCACTTTATTTAATTACCCTACGTGGATTGAGATATAGATGTCTCTAGGGTCTCATCCACGACTGCATTGACAATTCCTCTTGAATTATATGTTCGCCCTTGAATCACAAAATTGTATTCAGTAACATCTTCCTTGAATTCTTTATTGTTTTTATCTTTCACCGATTTGGAAAGACGAAAGCTCGTGAATGGTAGAGAGATACAGAGTATTTCCATGGCTATGATTATGGTAGGCACAAGTGTAGCTACCAACGGCCAGTCCTGTGATTGAGTTACTCGTTCTCCTCTCGACCCCAAACTGTTATCGGGACTTTCAAGCCATCTGAACTTAAGAATGATTAAGATTTTACCCTTAGTCGAAATGCCTACCTAGGAGACTACCTATTCTTTAGAGACCAAAGGTTGCGAGTCTCTAATTATTTGCTGGAAGCTTGCCTTAACTAGCAACCCTTAAAGCCTTGAACCAACCCTTCCCCGACCGAAGCCCACCGTTAGACATGAGATGAGCGGACAATAGGGTAATCATTTACCGTGACACTCCTTCCGAGATTGGTTTCCAACAAATATTACCCTAGTTATGTAAATATTTTATATTAAGACCTAACTAGTGTTGGAACACCACAGTCACTTGTTTAGCTAATACCATAGATTAAATACCCTGTCAAATTGTGATATACCAGTTGTCAACAACAACGCATGATCACTACAGCCCATACCACTAGAACCCTTATGACAATAGTCTGACAGGTTTGACAACTAGAGATTCACGACTCAGTTGTTAGAAATCTCTTCATAGGACATGCCTTGGGGCTGGTTACCCCGTCGATAACTCTTGTACACTATAGATGGGTATATCCTCTATGTTATCGACCATGTGTTATTGCACACACTCGTTCTCCATTTATTGAGGAACGATCCTTGACTTGACTTATATCTACCGTATTCCGATACGTCGTACCTTATTCTTTATTACCGAGAATCGAGGTGCGATATCCTGACATTGAAATCCTTCTAACCTTATTATTCCTAAGACCATGCCCTAACTTCTAAGGTGGGTAGACTGTGAGCCTTCCAAAATTTTGTGATATACAAGGACTACCGATTGATTTGAATAACTTCCATTAGGATGATGATTAGTGCCCTTGGACTCCCACTTTTCATTTAGATCATTTTGTGTCCCCGGCCGTGTCATTAATATTCGGAGCACAAGGCCAGTTGTTACCTTCCAACAAATTTCACATGCAAGATCTAGACGAGTCCACCTTTACCTAGGTATACCATGTCCCACTCAAATCCGTCCCCTTGTACTCTATTTTTATGGTACGACTTTCGGGACGGAAGGACTAGCTATAACCCTTACCATAATAGCAGTATGTTTCCCGACTTCCATTAGAGTCTCAACCTTGACTCAATTCATTCGACCCAATATATGGTTGTGTTTTACTTGAAGGCCACTACGCACATGTCACTAGTGTGTCACTCAATTGTGTCTTTTCGTGCTATTTAAACACAAAAGCCACGAAAGACGCATTTTTGGGCTTTAGGGACCAAGTTAACCAACTTGACGGGCAACTAGCTCAACCCTTGGATAGAAACCTATTCTAGGTTACCCTAAACTAGTAGACATAGTTTTATCTTGGGATCTTGTTCAGTCCATATAGAGTGAAGTCAAAGGTTCATTCAACCGACGACTGATGTCCAATTGGGGAACCCATTAAGACCCAGTAATACCTATACCACCATTTTTGGACTATAAATTTAACTATTTGAAATAGATCCCCATACCTATTATGTAGCCTCTAAGAAGTCATTCGTAACCCTTGTTCCATCTACCTAGAAGTCGCGATACGACCTTTTATTGTATTTATATCCCTTGCTCGTGTGTTTAAATAACCACGGAAAGATCACACTCTTGATTTCTCAAATTTCGTTCTATTATGGAACCTTGTTTGAATTAGGATTTCGAGAACGAGACTTCTGTATTGCACAGATTGCAGGCCACTCTAAGTGGCGTAGGGTTCTTCGAGGTAGCAAGTGACTAGGCTAGAGTAGTCCAATCTAGTAAATAAGACAGTGGTTCATGAATTTTCTTTCTAGCTGTATCATTGGATACCGGCTACTACTCTTGAAACCTTATTTTACTCACAATTGATCTTCCTTATCTGCATGATCTTCCTATTTTCGGAGCGAAGATGGTCATGCTTATTGGGATGTGTCAATATTTATTAGCGACTTGCGTAAATTTGTTGTATGTTAGATTTGGAGTGGCTTGATAGATACAAGAGGATTTTAGAAACCAGATGCCTAGACATTTGTAGGTAGGATTGTTACCAACTAGTTAGAAGATTATGATATTTGGTTTGAGGAGTAGTGTGACCAAAGGTGGGTAGAAGTCCTCGAGATTTTGCAGTTGCCAAAATGGCCAATGAGAAGGATATAAACTATTTTTGAGGAATTAAATTTAAGGAGTTTAAGGTTAAGGTAGACCTTCCTTTTGTCTTTTAAGGAATAGTTATGAGTTAGAATTTCGAGGACGAAATTATTTTTTAGGTGGGTAGATTTGTAGCTCCCCTTCCCGGATTTTTTTTAAAATATTTTATTAGTAATTATTATCATTTTTATTCTATTGAGGATATTATTATAATATTATTGGTTATAATATTTCGGTCGGATAAATATTGTAATATATATATATATTCATATTTACATGAATGTAACCTACGCTAGAAATAGATAATATTGAAGTTTTTGGAGATTATTGTATAAATCTATTATATATGTAGGAATATATAAGATATAAAGATATTGGTCTTTTATTGATTTATAGTAATTTAGACTCTGTGAGTTTAAGGATATATATATATATTGATTTGTAAGTATATTTATATTTTATTAATATACGTGCATGTGCATGTATGTATAAATATTGTATATGTGCATTTACATATAAAGATATATTATATACTATATATATATATATATATATATATATATATATATATATATATATATAAAATATATATATATATATATATATACGTATAAATGCGTATATAGATATACATGGATAAGTGTATGTATATATGTATATATATATATATATATATAATAAATAAGTATTGGTGTGTAAATATAAATATATATATGTATATATATATATATATATGTATGTATATACGTATGAGTATTGATGTATATATATATATATATATATATATATAGATATATATATACATATACTAAATTAGAAATATAAAATAGATAACAGAAAAAGAAAAAAAAAATAAGAATAGATGAAGGAATAGTTAACAGCAGCTTTAACCATATATATATATTTGTAAAGACCCGAGCACCCCCAGTTAAGTAGCTAACCCCAACCCAACCCAATGTGACCCCGGGCCAAGCTAGCTCGGCCAGCCCATAGATTCCAAATGACCCCGGCTAAGTTGCTGTGGTTTAGAAACTCAGCAGAGTCTTCACAGACCCCATCAATGCCCAGCCCCATAGCTAAGACCACACCAGCCCACACAGGGGATTTCCCACGCTGAACCCGCGAGGAGAACCAACCGCGCGATATATAGGAAGAGTAGTCGAGAGAGAGTTTTCGCAGCGAAACCCTAAACCCTCGACACGCTACTCTTCCCCAGCCTCGGGGCGGCCACCCGCCGCCGTCGTCGCCGCGCGCGCGACCGGAGGCGGCCAGAGAGTCGCGCGCGCGCGAGTGCGCGCGAGGACAGGGCAAGGCAGCAACGGTTCCGAGCCAACTTCGCGATGTCGCCTCTCCCTGCACACTCGCTCGTTTCGCAAACCGCTTGAACAGGTATGATAACAACCTATACGGGTTTAATCGCCTTCAGATAGTTCTTAAATTAGAGTCCTAGATCGCCCGGAAAATCAGCGCGAACTTTGCCAAAAACTGTTCTTGAACAGAACCATAGGACTGTCCAACTACTCATCTTGGAAGACAAATTATCATCAATCCGTAGTTCGATTCGAGAATCGACTTGAACAGATTTATAACCAACCTATAGGAGATCAAAACCCTTTTTGTAGTTCATAATTTCATCAAGATCTCAGAAAGATATCAGTAGTTAAAAACCGAGAAAAATATGTTTTCCAAAACTAAATTTTTAGGAAAATCGCTCCACACGACTTGCGTCACGCCAATCCGGACGACGTGGTCGCGTACCGAAAGGATCAAAAGCTGCGTAACAGCTTCGTGGTCGTGTGGGCTTTGACGGAATTCAAATTGGTCGCGTGTGCGCGACGAATTTGATGCGTATCCGTCGAAATTCACCGTATCGTGCACGTTGCAAATTCTCCAATTACTTTGTGCACGCTCTTCAGATCGAGACGAAACTTGCGCCAACATGATCGTATCGTTTTTCTGGTCCTGTATGCCAAGTTTGGTCCAATTTTGAGACCGTTGACAAAATCACCGTTTTGCGGGCCCCACGGTTCCACTCAACGGACGATTTTGTGCACGGCCCGCCGGAATCCAACTTTGGACATACGGTTGGGTTCGTATCGAAAAACTGGATCCGTAGACATGTAGTTTGACGACTTTAGAGACCGTTGACTCTGGCACGCTTTTCGGTGCAAAGCGGGTCCAACGACGGACACCGTTTTTGCCCGAAATTACCGTTTTGCCCCTGTGTCCAGAATTGGACTTAAGGACAGGCAATCCTAGCTAATTTGACTATTCTGAGAATGTTAGTATTGTCTATTTCAGCATCCGGGGACTGTTGTACGGATTTTGACTATTGTGGCATATTGAGTGATTTGGATCATCGGTTTCACCAGCACAGGACCACAGGCGAGTACAGTTTATTGTCTGCATTTCGATATTGATCTTTACTATATTTCATTGATTAGTCATTGGTTATGTGATATTTTTATACTCTATTATAAATTATTGAGTCGGGAATGAGAAGTACCAAGGATGTGTGATCCGACCGTAGACATTGTAGATCTCGTAGACATTGTAGATCTCGTAGACATTGTTTATTTTTATGCAGTAGATCTCGTAGACATTGTTTATTTTATGCAGTAGATCTCGTAGACATTATTTACTTTATGCAGTAGATCTCGTAGACCTCGTTTATTTTTATGCAGTAGATCTCGTAGACAGTGTTTAATTTCTGCAAGTAGATCTCGTAGACAGTGCTTATTTTTCTTGCAAGTAGATCTCGTAGACCGTGCGGTGTAGCACCCCAGACCGATCACATGTCAAAGGTACTTCTAACGGTGGAAAGTATATTGGTCTATTTATTACTATTGATTTTTCTTACGGCTTTACTGTTATTTTTAAAACTCATGATTGATGTCTAACCTTTGTCTTATAGTCATTTTCTTTATTTGAAATTGCATTCAGTGAATTGTGCTCGTTCCATTCCTGACTGGAAACCAACATTTTCAGGTTAGCCGAGGATTCACTTAGCTTGGGGAGTGATGGGTATACTTGCAGCCAGAAGCCTAGAGACTAGCTAGATAGTTGAGTTGTAGTCATTCTATAATTGTACAAGTTTATGTTTTATACAAAAGTAAAACTTGTGATCTTTGTAAATTAAATTAAACTTGTGAATGAGTATTATTTGTGATTTTGATCTTCATGGCCGTGACAGCGTTCTACCGCCGACACTGCGGCGTAGGCTGGCTTGGACACGTCTCGTATCCGTTTAAAAAAAAATGGGTGCGGGTCGTGACAGGGCACTACAGATATCCCCTACCATGGATCGATGACTTTTTCGATCAACTTAGTGGAACAACAATATTCTTGAAGATTGACTTGCGATCGGGGTACCATCAGATCAGAGTCAGAGAGCAAGACATCTCGAAGACAACATTCAGATCTAGATATGGACATTGGAAGTATCTCGTTATGCCATTCGGAGCGACCAATGTGCCAGCAGTATTCATGGATCTCATGAATCGCATATTCATGCCTTATTTGGATCAGTTCGTGATAGTGCTTATAGATGATATCTTGGTCTATAGCAAGAGTAAAGCAGAGCTTGAGCAGCATCTCCGAGTAGTCCTTCAGATGTTCAGAGAGCACCAGTTGTATGCGAAGTTTAGCAATTGCAAATTTTGGCTTGATCGTATTTCATACTTAGGTCACATCATCACCAGAGGTGGAGTGGAATTGACCCCCAGAAGATAGTGGCTATAGAGTCATGGCTAGTACCTAGCACCGTCGCAGAAGTTTGCAGTTTTCTATGATTGACGGGCAATTACCGACGATTTGTGTGAGACTCGTCTCACAGTATCGGTATTTATATACGGATACGTATTTTGTATTTTCTTGGTTTTCGTAATGCTTTAAAATTTTTTCTAACTTATAGATTTTTTCCTTGGCTGGCATACCGCCAGTATACCGGTGTATACCGACGGCATACCGTCCATACAGACTTTCCACATTTTAGATATTTTTGATTTCAGATATTTTCATGAATAGTATTTTCGATATTTTGATGAATAGTATTTTGGATATTTTGATGAATAGTATTTAGATATTTTCGTGAATAGTGTAGATGTATCCTATTATCCATTGGATATTTGGTTTTGTTTGGATGGCCATGATTGACTTAGATTTTGACATGGATCATGATTCAACGGTTAAGATTAATTTCCCCTTCTATATATACCATTTCACTTTCTCTCTCCTCTCTCTTTTCATTCTCTTCACTCTCTCTTCATTTCTTCTTTTCTTCTCTCCCCCTTGGAGCTTGCCAAGAGCTTGGCCTTGAGGCCTTGAGTGTGGTGTCTAACCTCCTAGGAGGAGGAGTAGAAGATTAGGCTTGGAGCTTAACCTAGGCAAGTTCATCTTGCCAAATCCATGAACCATAATGTTTTTGTTGTCATTTTATTTTCTTTGGTAGTAAATACTTAGAATTATTCTAAACTCATTTTGTAAAATATGTTTTCCTTATGATTCTTGTATATATGCATGTTTCCAAAATTTGTTTAAGCAAGGTTTTGATTTTCTGTTAAAACCCAATATGGACTTAGTAGAAAACTTGGTATCAAGAGTGATACTAGTGTTACCATCATGGATCTTGGTCACATATACATATATGAGGCCCTCACATAGTTTGTATATCATGAATTTTGAGTTTGGTGGCAATCGAAACCCGTTTCGGTGCCCCGAAAACCTATTTTTGGGAGTATTTTGAGATATTGATCTATCAAATATTTTAATTTTCGAAATCTAATAGTTCCATGTTGTAGGAAATTCAATTCTATGCAATTTTTACTTTTGAAAATCCGAATTTCGATTTAAAACAAAGTTTTTATGGCTGAAACAAGTTTTGACAAAAATTTGGATTTTGTTGCTGTTTGGAAAAACGGTATACCGCCGGTATGTCGATTTTTGTACCAGAAACTTTCTGTCTTTAGGCCGGTATACCATCGGTATGCCGCAGTATACCGCCGGTATGCCGTTTTATACTGTTTTAGTCTATTTTTGTCCGTTTCTGCCCGTTTTTGTCCGTTTTTGATATTTTCTTCGATTGTAATAATTTTTTAACATGATTAGATGATCTTGCATAGTTAGAATGATTGTACACCCTATATACACTTGACACTAGCACATGTTCAATCATTTTTCTATGAAATGTACTTAGTTTTAATTATTCTTTCCCACATGCCATGATATGTCTTTGATAGATTCTTTCTTCCAAGCTATGATAATTATTGTCATACCTTCTTTGTCTACTAGATAGTGTTGACCCGTCGTGGTGCACTCTTCTACATGTCTTTCTTTGCTTACATGATAGTGGCCTGTCATGGCGCACTCTTGATTCCAGTACATGTCTTGTTCCTTGATAGTGGCTCGTCGTAGCGCACTCATGGCTTCTTATCTATTATATTTTTCTTGTTGTAGCTTGTTATGGTGCACATTCTCGTTATTGTCCAGTCTCGCATGTCTCATGTCTAGAATGGATTCTGCGGAATGCCACACCTGGAATCCAACAAGAAAATGTTAAGGACTAAACAACTAGCTTGATTACTTAGATCATTAAGAATTTCCCAGTTACCTGTTGCCCCTTTGGTCTTGGCATTATATATATATTCTTGGGATTTGGAGCTATCTGTCATGATGATCACTCTTCCAGCACACCGTCGAGTGGGGCACCTCTTCAGGACACATGTATCTTACTACAGTGTGTCTGCTATACTTCTTTTCTTTTTGGCTTGGACCATTCAGGTAGTAGCAGGCAGGTGCTGGACTTAGAATTCTCAGACTTGTATTTGTTAGTAATTAGGATTGTGACAACCCTAGTTAGCTAATGTATAAAGCCGTACTCATTGCTTGGCCATGACTATTGTATAGAGTCCAGTCTAGTCTAGTTTGTCTAGGCAGTATCCGAATTTATTTATTTTCAGTACATGTTTGTTTATGCTTTACTTTTGCCGGTAAATGATTAGATACTAAAGTTCTGTTCAGGAGAAGGGTTACAACTCCGGTCCTTGTTTGGTTTATGGGTTATAACTTGGGTTCCAGAATAGTTCTTAAGTCATCTAATCATTTGTCGTTCTATATAGACTTAACATGCTCACATGCTCCAGTTATATAACATGCTCACATGCTCTAGTTACATAACATGCTCATATGTTCCAGTAACTAACATGCTCACATGTTCCAGTTATCTTACATGTTCCAGTTATCTAACATGCTCACATGTCCCGGCTACTTAACATGCTCATATGTCTAGTTTATCGTTCATGTTCATATGCTTCCTTTTTCTTACATGTACATAGTTTATATTACGTCACATGTCCTTTACTTTATGCTACATGTTGCCTTACTTATTATATTTCCTATTCTTGGGATAAGTGCATTGGTAGCGCACGAGTCTCGATTTGCTTTTACTTATTTCTGTCTCTATCCGTTGCTATGATTTGCATGCTGGTTTTAGTTCATAATTTGGCTTCCTTTGTGGTACTTGCTATTGGGGGTCTGACCCCACTGGTTTTGTTTGGCCAGATCTGATAGAGGAGCCCGGAGGATCTTCCATACCTTCCACTCGTTGGTGATTACCCAGAGCACCAGAGTACCTTAGTGAATTTTCTATTTCATTCTCCTACTAGTTATGTACATTATTCTTTTGTGGCGTTTAGCCTCTGAGCACGTGTTTGGCTCGTGTTTTGGACTTGACATTTAGCCTACGGGCCAGAACATGATTTGCATATTCTAGACTATAGCTAGAGCTTATCATGTATGACTATTACTGTTGCAAGTTTTCACTATGTATTACTAGCTTCATGATCATTGATATATGATAGTTTGGGACGCTTTACTATTTTATATTCTAGTTGATCTTACTTCTTGTACATTGTTTACTGCCTGTGATTAAGATACCTAGGATTGCTTGACCTAGGATCGACTGTTGGATTGTAGTAGTAACCCCCATGTCTATACAGCTTATACGTTATTTCGGAGTACTGGAGTACTTTGGTATACGTAGCTGGCCTAGTCCGTCCCTACTTGCCAGTATTCTGGTTCTGGGACGCGACATAGGTTTTAGTGGTGGCCCATGCAAGGTCTGATTTATCAGATGTCTGGGGGTTACTGATGTTTAGATATCTCAGTCACAATTCTGCTTTATTGATATCCTTCATGTTATTCTATATCTCTGATCCTTTGACCTGATATCTGCCTTGATCGTTGATCTTTCATGTTCCCTCGATTTGATCCTTGTGTCCTTTAACTTTCAAGGGCACAGTTCTTAATCCTTCCGATTATCTTGTTTGGGTTTTGCCGATGGCAGTCAGCAAACTTCTGTTAGGCCAGTTATGGAGTATCAGCCTCAGCATTCAGGGGCAGAGTTCAGAGTTGACCCAAGGGCGGAGGTGTCAGTTCAGCCTGATCAGCTAGCAGGGATAGTCCTGCCCGAGTCCAGCTTCACCGGCTACCCCGACAGTCCAGCAGTATATGGCTCAGGTACCATTTCAGTAGCAGCCGGTTAGAGCAGCAGTTCCGAGGCATGGGCATGCAGAGTTTAGTATGTCAGAGCAGGTTTTGGCCGAGGATGGTCATATGGTAGGTATTGTCCTATTCTTCTTCCACTCTTATTTATCTCTTGGATTACGCATATTAGGCGAGTTTCTCATCCCCAACTCTTTCGTCTTCGTAGTCGAGGCATGTGATAACTTCATTGGTATCGACTAGGAAGATACGTCCTGGGTAGAGTCATGTCTTGGATTAAGTCATTGGTACCGGCTTATTTTGAGAATTGACTTTTATCTAAGTTGTGGAGTCAGCGTAGGCCTGCTCCTACTCAACTGACTCAGGAGACATATTTATTCATATGCCTCCATCCCTTCTTGATTGTAGTTGTGTTATTGCTTACGCATTTACTTATATTACTGTTGTCTTTATCTTACCAACATGCTATGCTTTGTTTTGACTGATATGATTTTCCAGCTCTTTGGTTTGGTTTTCATGCTTGACTAGATTTAGCAAATTCCAAGGACGGAATTTATTTTTAAGTTGTGGAGAGGTGTGAGACTCGTCTCACAGTATCGATATTTATATACGAATACGTATTTTGTAGTGTATTTTGTATTTTCTTGGTTTTCGTAATGCTTTAAATTTTTTTCTAACTTATAAATTTTTTCCTTAGCCGACATACCGTCGGTATACCGGTGTATACCGACGGCATACCGTCCATACAGATTTTCCATATTTTAGATATTTTCGATTTCAGATATTTTCATGAATAGTATTTTCGATATTTTGATGAATAGTATTTTGGATATTTTGATGAATAGTATTTAAATATATTCGTGAACAGTGTAGATCCACCCTATTACCCATTGGATATTTGGTTTTGTTTGGATGGCCATGATTGACTTAGATTTTGACATGGATCATGATCCAACGGTTAAGATTAATTTCTCCTTCTATATATACCATTTCACTTTCTCTCTCATCTCTCTTTTCATTCTCTTCACTCCGTCTTTATTTCTTCTTCCATTCTCTCCCCCTTGGAGCTTGCCAAGATCTTGGCCTTGAGGTCTTGGGTGTGGTGTCTAACCCCTAGGAGGAGGAGTAGAAGATTAGGCTTAGAGCTTAACCTAGGCAAGTACATCTCGCCAAATCCATGAACCATTATGTTTTTGTTGTCATTTTATTTTCCTTGGTAGTAAATACTTAGAATTGTTCTAAACTCATTTTGTAAAATATGTTTTCCTTATGATTCTCGTATATATGCATGTTTCCAAAATTTGTTTAAGCAAGGTTTTGATTTTCTGTTAAAACCCAATATGGACTTAGTAGAAAACTTGGTATCAAGAGTGACACTAGTGTTACCATCATGGATCTTGGTCACATATACATATATAAGGCCCTCACATAGTTTGTATATCATGGATTTTGAGTTTGGTGGCAATCGAAACCCGTTTCGGTGCCCCGAAAACCTATTTTTGGAAGTATTTTGAGATATTTATCTATCAAATCTTTGAATTTTTGAAATCTAACAGTTCCATATTGTAGGAAATTCAATTCTATGCAATTTTGACTTTTGAAAATCCGAATTTCGATTTAAAACGAAATTTTTATGGCCGAAACAAGTTTTGGCAAAAATCTGGATTTTGTTGCTGTTTGGAAAAATGGTATACCGCCGGTATGCAGGTGTATACCGCCGGTATGCCAATTTTTGTACCAAAAACTTTCTATCTTTAGGCCGGTATACCGCCGTTATGCCGCAGTATACTGTCGGTATGCCGTTTTATGATGTTTTAGTCTGTTTTTGCCCGTTTCTGCCCGTTTTTGTCCGTTTTTGATATTTTCTTCGATTGTAATGATTTCTTAACATGATTAGATGTTCTTGCATAGTTAGAGAATGATTGTACACCCTATATACACTTGACACTAGCACATGTTCAATCATTTTTCTATGAAATGTACTTAGCTTTAATTATTCTTTCCTACATGCCATGATATGTCTTTGATAGATTCTTTCTTACAAGCTATGATAATTATTGCCATGCCTTCTTTGTCTACTAGATAGTGACCCGTCGTGGTGCACTTTTGTACATGTCTTTCTTTTCTTACATGATAGTGGCCTGTCATGGCGCACTCTTGATTCCAGTACATGTCTTGCTCCTTGATAGTGGCTCGTCGTAGCGCACTCCTGGCTTCTTGTCTATTATATTTTTCTTGTTGTGGCTTGTTATGGTGCACATTCTCGTTATTGTCCAGTCTCGCATGTCTCATGTCTAGGATGGATTCTACGGAATGCCACACCCGGAATCCAACAAGAAAATGTTAAGGACTAAACAACTAGCTTGATTACTTAGATCATTGAGAATTTCTCAGTTACCTGTTGCCCCTTTGGTCTTGGCATTATATATATATCCTTGAGATTTGGAGCTATCTGTCATGATGAGCACTCTTCCAGCACACCGTCGAGTGGGGCACCTCTTTAGGACACATGTATCTTACTACAGTGTGTCTGCTATACTTTTTTTCTTTTTGGCTTGGACCATTCAGGTAGTAGCAGGCATGTGCTGGACTTGGAATTCTCAGACTTGTATTTGTTAGTAATTAGGATTGTGACAACCCTAGTTAGCTAATGTATAAAGCCGTACTCATTGCTTGGCCATGACTATTGTATGGAGTCCAGTCTAGTCTAGTTTGTCTAGGCAGTGTCCGAATTTATTTATTTTCAGTACATCTTTGTTTATGCTTTACTTTTGCTGGTAAATGATTAGATACTAAAGTTCTGTTCAGGAGAAGGGTTACAACCCCGGTCGTTGTTTGGTTTACGGGTTGTAACTTGGGTTCCAGAATAGTTCTTAAGTCATCTAATCATTTGTCGTTCTATATAGACTTAACATGCTCACATGCTCCAGTTACATAACATGCTCACATGCTCCAGTTACATAACATGCTCACATGTTCCAGTTACTAACATGCTCACATGTTCCAGTTATCTTACATGTTCCAGTTATCTAACATGCTCACATGTCCCGGCTACTTAACATGCTCACATGTCTAGTTTATCTTTCATGTTCACATGCTTCCTTTTCCTTACATGTACACAGTTTACATTACGTTACATGTCTTTTACTTTATGCTACATGTTGCCTTACTTATTGTATTTTCTATTCTCGGGATAAGTGCATTGGTAGCGCACGAGTCTCGATTTGCTTTTACTTATTTCTGTCTCTATCCGTTGCTATGATTTGCATGCTGGTTTTAGTTCATAGTTTGGCTTCCTTTGTGGTACTTGCTATTGGGGGTCTGACCCCACTGGTTTTGTTTGGCCAGATCTGATAGAGAAGCCCGGAGGATCTTCCGTACCTTCCACTTGTTGGTGATTACCCAGAGCACCAGAGTACCTTAGTGGGTTTTCTATTTCATTCTCCTACTAGTTATGTACATTATTCTTTTGTGGCGTTTAGCCTCCGAGCACGTGTTTAGCTAGTGTTTTGGACTTAACATTTAGCCTACGGGCCAGAACATGATTTGCATATTCTAGACTATAGCTAGAGCTTATCATGTATGACTATTACTCTTGCTAGTCTTCACTCTGTATTACTAGCTTCATGATCATTGATATATGATAGTTTGGGACGCTTTACTATTTTATATTCCAGTTGATCTTACTTCTTGTACATTGTTTACTGTCTGTGATTGAGATACCTAGGATTGCTTGACCTAGGATCGACTGTTGGATTATAGTAGTAACCTCCATGTCTATACAGCTTATACGTTATTTTGGAGTACTGGAGTACTTTGGTATACGTAGCTGGCCTGGTCCGTCCCTACTTGCCAGTATTCTGGTTCTGGGACGTGACAATTTGTATTTGATTTCGCTTGGATTTTAGCGCCCATGACACAATTGACCCGTAAGGATGTACAGTTTACTTGGACAGCAAAGTGTCATAGTTCATTCGAGAAGTTGAAGCAAGGATTGATGACGACACACATTCTCACGCTTCCAGATGGGACGGGAGGATTTTCAGTTTATTGTGATGCTTCAGCAGAGGATTGGGATGCGTCTTAATACAGCATGGCAAGGTAGTAGCTTATACATCATGTCAGCTTCATGATCATGAGAGAAATTATCCAACCCATGACTTAGAGTTAGCAATGGTGGTTTTTGCACTTAGGCTTTGGAGGCATTACTTATATGGAGATCGGGTAGAGATTTTTACCGACCACATGAGTCTTAAGTATATATTTCCCTAGAAGGGTCTTAACATGCGTCAGAGAAAGTGGCTAGAGCTATTGGTAGATTATGACATCAACCTGCAGTATCATCCTGGAAAGGCCAACGTAGTTGCAGATGCGTTGAGTAGAATAGCAGGAGCTTATTTCTTAACAGCACTACCCGAGTTATTAACAGATCTTCAGAAGATGGAGTTATAGATAGTTCTTCCTACCAATGTGGCATTGATGGCCAGTATGCAAGTTCAGCCCAGTATAGTTGAGAGGATCGAGATAACTCAGTCAGCGGATTAATTCCAAGTTTCAGTAGCTTAAGGTAGAATGCGAGACAGAACGAAGACCAGAGTTATGTATTCACGAAGATGGCATACTCCGACATGGAAGGCGTGTTTGTGGACCCAGCAGTGACATCATGTAAGAGATCATGGCAGAAACTCACAGTCGCAGTATTCAATTCATCTTGGTAGCACGAAGATGTATCGTGATATCCGTCAGCATTTCTGGTAGAATGGCATGAAGAGGGAGATAGCTCGGTTTGTCTCTCGTTATTTAGTTTGCCAACAAGTTAAGGCTGAACATCAGAGGCCAGCTGGACTTCTTCAACCTTTACCGATCCCAGAATGGAAATAGGAGCATATTACCATAGATTTTATAACTGGATTACCTAAATCTCCAGCTGGAAGAGATGCTGTATGGATTATAGTTGACGACTTACTAAGGTAGCTCATTTTTTTCTTTCAGAATTGATCAGTTAACGGATCAGCTAGCAGCGATATACCTCAGACAGATAGTCAGATTGTATGGAGTGCTAGTCAGCATCGTGTCCGACAGAGATTCGAGATTTACATCACACTTTCGACAGAGTCTTCAAGAGAGTTTGGGAACTCATCTCAAGTTTAGTTCAGCTTACCATCCGCAGACAGATGGTCAGTCGGAGCGCACGATTCAAACTCTCGAGGATATGTTATTGTAAGCCCCCTGAATTTCCCGAATTATTTTTTTTGAATTTTCTAATAAATTATTTTCAATAATTCATTTCTATATAATTAATTTTTGATCTTTAATGCTCTTTACCGTGACTTGGAATTCTAGAGCATCAGGGATGCCAGTCTTTGGAAACTTCCTTCTTGGAGTTTGTAGTAGACGAGATTATCTTCATTTTGATATATCCTGTCCTACTTGAACTCGTTTTCTTGTGCTCTTTTTGCTTCACGCAAGTTCGGATCAATATTAGACTATTTAATTATTAATTGAATTCCCACTCTTTTTCTTGATCATCATGTGCGCGTTACCATGACTTTTAATTTAGGAGCACCAGACTAGTCATTTTCTCGAAACCAACTTGTCAAGCCTGATCTACTCGAGACGCTCTTCACCCATGACCTTCGTGTCCCACTCAGACACACCCCCTTGTGCTCCATTTCCTTCGCACAACTTTCGGTTCAATTTAGGCCAATTAATTATCTGCCGTAAAACCTGATTTAAATTCCAATTTAATTTCGGGACCCGACATCGACCCAACCTAGTCGACCCCAAATAGGGACATGGTCCACATGAAGCCTACTACCCGCCTGCCACTTGTGTCCCATTTATTTGAGTCCCCACATATTATTTATTTATCCATAATTATAAATTCCTATTTTAATTCAACTGTTGCACCCTGTCCGATTTTGGCCCGACCCGGCTCTACCGAACCCGAACCCAAGCCCCATGTTGCCCTCTCATGACTGCTCAATTACCCCACAAGATTTTCCTATTTTGAAAATATTTCTTTCTCTCTCTACTTATTAAATATCTTAAATATCTCATGTGTATATATATACATATATATATATATATATTTTATGTATATATATATATATATATATATATATATATATATATATATATATATATATATATATATATACCTCTCTCTCTCTCACTCCCATCAAACACACACACAGCCCCCCCTACAGTGGCCGAACACCTCCTCTCTCTATTCTCTATCTTCTAAATATCTCTCTCTCTCTCACTCTTTATATAATATATATATATACACACACATATATATATATATATATATATATATATATATATATATATATATATATATATATATATATATATATATATATATTATAATCTCTCTGCCTCTCTCTCTTCTTTGCCATCAACACAAGCAAAACCCCTCTCTCTCCCGTACTGGTACAGCAACCCCCATCCTCTCCTTCTTCTTCTTCTTCACTTCTTCTTCCCTTCTCCTTCTTCTTTCTCAACTCCTTCTTAGTCTTCTTCTTCTTATTCAAAAGAACACACCACCACCACCTCCACAAATACTACCACCTACATCAACACCACCACCCCCACCGTGCCTCCGCCGTCGCTCCTGTGCCGCTCGCAGCCGCCGCGCCCCCGCGCGGCCACAGCAGCAGCAGCAGCAGCAGTTCACTGCAGCACTGGCAGCGGCAGCAGCATGCGCGTGCGCGTGCATCGGCCGGCCGCGCGCCGCCCCGGCCACCGCCGCCGGCCAGGCCGGTCGTGGCACCCCCCCTGCGTGGCCCCAGGCTGGGAGCACCCATGCGTACCACCCCAAGGCGGCCCCCGTCCTCCGGGACGCGCCGTCGAGGCGATTCGCGAATTTTTCCCGGGATTCCGTCGACGCGCGCGGTGTATTTTGGACAGCAACTTCACGCATGTTTTTCGGGAGATCCGACCGTTGGATCGTCGAATCGTTTCTTCCATCTCAATCTCGGTATATCCCTCTTCACCTCTGTCAAGTTTGAACCGTTAATTTCGTCGTTTGATACATCAAAACCGGCCACCAAGTTGACGTTTTAATTTGTACTGTTTTTGGACAGTTTCGTGATGCCAACTTCGCGGGTTCGTATCTTCGTTGTCGCAGCTCTATTTTGCGCGCAACCAGTTCCGATGCACAGCTGGTATAACCCTCTTCCTTCTCCCTTTAGATTTCATTTCAGTTTGAGCTTGTTAGGTCGGTCGAATTCGACGCCAAAGTTGGCCGTTCGAATTCTTAGTGTTGCACTTGTAAAATTCCATTTTTGAACCCGGAACTCCGGATTCACTTTCTGACACCACCAATAGACTCATGGCATCGTTCTGGTATATTTTCATATAAAGATTGCTTGATTTGGAGAACGTGGGCCTTGGCACGCATTTCGGTGCAAAGTGGATCCCACTTTCTGAGTCACCGGGACTTTTTGACGCCGGCTCATCGGAATCCAATTTCGGATATACCGTTGGGTTCGTGTCATCATTCCGGACTCGTTAACATATAATTTGCTAGATTTTAGTGGACATTGGTTCTGGCACGCATTTCGGTGCAAGTCGGATACCAATATCCGGGCCAACGAGTCATTTTGAGATCGGCTCATCGAAATCCAATTCCGGATACACCGTTGAGTTCGTATCGTCATTCTGGACTCGTTGACATATAATTTGCTGAGTTTTGAGGACATTAGCTCCGATACGCTTTTCCGTGCAAATCGGAATTTCAATGTCCTGGTCAACGGACCAATTTGAGATCGGGTCAACGGAATCCAATTCTGGATATACCGTTGGGTTCGTATCGTCATTCTGGATTCGTGGCCATATAATTTGTTAGGTTTTGTGTACTTTTATTTTGGCACATTTTTCGGTGCAAAGTGTGTCCAACAGCGGACATCATTTTGGCCCAAAATTACCTTTTTGCCCCTGTATCCAAATTAGACTTTTGGACAGGCTATCCTAGCTGATTTGACCATTCTGGACACGTTGGTGATGTTAGTTTCATCATCCGACAACATCTGTATATTTCTTCCCTTTTTGTGTCATCCTATTATTATAATATTTTTTCCTTTTGGTTGTTTTAGAGACCCGTCGATTTCAGTGATTTCTAAATCACCGAAATGCATAAGTTGACCTTGTAGATGTTTATAGAGACTAGCTTTAACCCAGTTTGACCATGGTTGACTACTTTGACTGAACGTCGAAGTAGAGTCAACATTTGACCTAGGTTAGACTAGTTTTGACCTTGGTTGACCACAGTTGACTATTTTGACCAAAAGTCAATCGGAAGTCAACCGTAGCCTAAAATTGACTAGAACTGGACCAGAGTTGACCGGTTGACCCAGAGTCAACTGTACGTCAACCTTGACCCAGTTTGTCTTAGTTTGACTTAGTTTGACCTAGATGTTAGTATGTCTTTTGACCCTAATCAGCTCTTGTATTATTTCATCTTTAGGTCTGTGGCTTTACTCTGAACCCTGATTCATATTGACAGCAGGACCCCAGACGAGTACATTCTCTGATAATATTTTTGTTTTATGATATCGTCTATGTTTCTTGTATTTAGTGTAGATACCCTTGTTCTCTTGACACATTGTTCACACGGATTGGTATTTCCCTGGATCCCGTCATGAGATGTTATTCCTCGCTCTCCTTGGTATATCTTGTGCAAGTCTTTCTTGTTCCTTGTGCATTGTATAGACACGATTCCTGCGAAGGCTAGCTACCCTCTCGGAGAATCGCGTGTCATGATGTGTCATGGTTGAATCCACTATACTAGTCGGGGATGGCGAGTATTAGTATAGATATATGGTCATTAGCCACCTTGTTGTTATTGTAGATCTTGTGAGTGTTAATCATATACCCCACGTATGAGTAACCAGGCCAGTAGACCTTGTACAAGACCCAAGCCGGCCACATGTTGAAACTAGTACTCACACACTTAGATAGATAATTCTTGATTCTTGTACATGCCATGATCAGTTCTACTTGCCTTGTTCTAGCTCTAGATTTACAGCTTACCTTGCCATGATACTCACATGTACATTTTATGATTTCTTGTATATTCTCTCTATCTACTGCTACATGTTCAATATCGTATAATTAGAACTGTTATTTGAGATTTGTGCTCGTTCCATCCTGACTGGATATGTTAACAAAATTTTAGGAGTAGTTGTGCCATATTTGTTGGACTGCAGGATGATTCTAGCTGAGGTGGTTCACACTGTTCCTCTATGTGAGTTGCCTGGTAGTTATTCCTTAGTTAGTCTTGTTGTTCCTTCATTATCTTTCTGTCTTATGATCATTGTAGATTCTAGTTGTTCTAGTGATATTGTTATTATTTCTCGTCTTATCTTCCTTAGTTTCATGATATGACATGAGTACATTTCTAGTTATAGATTCTTAGATGTTGTAGTTAGTATAGTACACTTGACAGCGTTCTACCGCCGATACCGCGGCGTAGGCTGGGCGTAGCCCACGTATTCGTACCCATATATCCGGGTGTGGATCGTGACAGTTATGATCCTGTACACTTGACTTCGGTGGTTCATGGAAAGATCACCTAAAACTAGTGGAGTTCTCCTATAATAACAGTTTCCAGGCCAGTATCCAGATGACACCATTTGAGGCATTGTATGGCAGAAAGTGCAAATCACCTTTAGCCTGGGATGATGTAGGCGAAAGATAGATGCTTAGTCAAGAAATGGTTACTCAGACTATCGAGATGGTCATACAAGTCAGAGATCATCTTTGAGTTGTACAAGATCGTTAGCGCCATTGGGCCGATTCTCATCAGCGTCCTTTTGAGTTTTCTATCGGCGACCACGTATTCCTTAGGATCTCGTCTACCCGTGGCGTCATACGATTTGGCGTACGGGAAAAGCTTAGTCCTAGGTATATAGGGCCGTTTGATATTCTCGAGCGAGTAGGTGATATGTCCTATCGTCTCGCTCTTCCGCCATCGTTACGTGAGGTACATGACGTATTTTATGTATCCCAATTGCGACGGTATATCCCGAATCTGAGCCATATCCTTGATCATTCAAAATTGTTTGTTGGTACCAACCTTTCGTATGAGGAAATGCCCGTATTCGTATTGGACTGAAGTGAGAAAGAACTCAAGAACAAACCTATTAGTTTAGTCTGTATTGTTTGGGGACACCACTCATCGGGTGAGTCAACTTGAAAATGTGAGGATGATATCCGACCACGATATCCACACATGTTTGACTCATAAGATATAATATCTTTCTTATGCCTTATGTTTTTAAATCCTTGCTTGCGTGAATGATTGCTTGATTAACTGCTAGTCGTAGATTGCCTGTAGTTAGTATAGCTTGTCCCGACACCTCTAGCCTCTTAATTAAATTTTGAAGACAGAAGTCTTTTAAGGTGGGTAGAGTTGTCACTTCTGTTTTTTATTATACGTATTTTTAGTATACGTATTCGAATTTCTGACATATGTCAGGTGAACCGTAGTTAGACTTGTCTTGTTTAGCCTAGTCTTGGTTTAATCTTGACTTGATTTGGTTTTTCTTGGTTCAACTTGGTTTAGCTTGGCTTGGCTTGGCTTGGTTTGAGATGGAGAGGTTTGGTATTTATATCAAACTCCTCTCTCTCTCTCTCTCTCTGCTCCATTACTTTTTCATTTACTTCTTCATCTTCTTCATTTACTCCTCACACCTACCAAGCCCTAGGCAAGTGAAACTTGCTTCATGATGGATCTCAAGTTTCAATGTTCTATTCTCTTCTTTGCAAGATTCTAAGTCTCTTTAGAACTTGGTATTTTTGGTTCTGTTGGGTATATTTTGTAGATCTAAGTTTTAATATTTTCTTATTTTTCTTGGTTTTGATCCACTAAAACTTGGTATTTTTGAAAACTAGTTGCTTCATGTTGTAGGAAATCTTGTTCAACCCAATTTTGACCTTTGAAAAGTTAGTTTTTAACTTGTTTTGAGGAAGTTATGGACTTTTGAAGTTCATGGGTTCAACCAAGCATTTTTATGCTGGTTGGAAAGATGAGCAGTGTGCGCGCACACTTTTTAGCGCCGCTCCATCTCGGTTGTGCACGTTCTGGAGCAACCTGACTTCTGGTGTAGCCTGGCTTCTGGCGCAACATGGCTCCTAGCCTGGCACCACTTAACCCCAGGCAGCACTTGACCCCTGGTACTATTTGCCACCTAGCGTCTTTGACCCATGCGCCTTTTCTCGCCAAGAACTTCTTGTTATATTTCCATGATTATTTTGTGTGGTTCTTAGAAGTAATATAATATTGTGATCCTTGTATGTACCATATACTTGACTTGCCTTGTGACGACCCGACTTAATGACTTGTTGAGCATGATAGAGCTTGAGCTTAATAAGATTTGACTGGACTTGACTTGACACGAACTCGGTATGGTATATGACCTGTCTTGGTAATTCTTGATAGTGGCCCATCGAGGCACACTCCTGACAAGTACTCCTGACAAGTGACAAGTATACCTAACATGATATGTATAATCTTGGATGCTGTTGCGACAGCTATTCCTGTCTTGCTAGTATAACTCTTGCCTTGATCCCATGGTTGATTGTGCCTGTACAAGCTACATGTCTCGTCTTGCATCATGTCTAGGACATGAATTTCTGGTTACCACGATCAGGAATTTATAATGAATCTGACTAGGTTAATGACTAGATTGATCAAGTAGTTCATATAGAGAGATTTCTAGTTACAGGCGATCCCGTTATCTTGGCCACACCTGTGGACTTGTAGCATGTCGACGAGTAGGGCACATTTTCAGCACACTGTCATATGTTTCACTTCTTGAATCATAAGCACTACAGTACACCAGTAATCTTGATAACTCTTGTAACCCTTGTAACCCTTGTAACCCTCGTCTGGATGACCTGGATAGTGTACATGACTTGTGACTGTGGGAACATCTTATTACATCTTGTTAGTAACTAAGCTTATGATAACCCTAGTTAGATAACAATAGCAAGCCGTAGGATCTGATTGGCCATGCTTGAATGAATTGTCTCATGATTAACATGAAAATTATATTTCACCTCTTGTTCCTCCTACTGCAAGCTAATATTTTAACTTAGTCTCTCATGTTATTTAACTATGCTCTTTTATCAGTTCTTTTATTATATGCTGGTTTTAGTTCCTAAGTGGAGCCTCCCTTGTGGCACTTGCTCTTTCTGGGGTCCGACCCAACTGGTTTTGTATGGCCAGATTTCGGAGAAGCACCCGAAGATCTACCTACTTTCCAGCCAGATGGTGAACACCAGATGTTATTCTGGCAACGAGTGGGTTTTTTATTTTGTTCTTCCACTCTATTATAAATTATTCTTTTGAGGTGTTTAGCCGCCTAGCCAGTGTTAGCTCGTGTTGAAACTTAATTTCAGTTTGCTTAAGAGCCATAACACGATTGACAAATCCTAGGGTTGATCATGTATAACTTAACTCTTTCTAGCTGTGAAATCTGTAATTTCAGATAATTATTTTTATAATTTAATTAGCTAGTATAATTAATTTTTAATTGTTAATTTAGGAAATTTCATTTTTAGAAAAATTATTAAAACTGAAATTTTTATCAAGACATGTAATTTTCAAATTAATTAATATTAGGCTAAAATTATTATTTTTCAAAATTGGATTTTTGATTGTCAGGCCCAGACCCGAACCCAAAAACATTTAAAACAATTAAAATTAGAGTTACAAAATATTTATTTTTTTCTAAAGAAAAATAATGTATCATTTTATAGCCCAATTATTTTTAGCCATGTCATGTAAAGTTTTTCTTTTAAAACCAAGCCCATTGGTTATAAGCTCAAACCCATTAAGCTTTGGTTATTAAACACATTTAACTTGGAAACCCATTAGCCCTTTAGTATAGCCTTTAACCCATTAGTTATAATCATTCCTTAATTTGAGAGAGAGAGAGAGTTATAACTCTCATTCTCTATTCACCAGCAGAGGAAAAATTCTTTTCTTTCCTATGCAACGGCCAATGGCCGACCCTTTCGGTTCCCACCGCTGCCACCATTACACCGGTGACCGTCGGCCTTCCCGAACGGCCACCCTCTCGTTTTCGTAACTCCAGCACCCTCCATTCTATATAAACCCTCTTTCTTCTCCATCTTCCCCATCACCATTTCCCTTTCCCAAGACCTAACCCCAAACCCTAGCCGACGGGAGTCGATCCCGACCGACGACCTCCGCCTGAGGCTGCCGGCGCCACCCTCCCGAGGTCGTGCCCCCTCTGGCCGAACCCCATCCAGCCCGACGCCACACTTCCCGTGCCCCGATCCGCGTTCTCCGGCGAGATCCTGACCCAACAGCGTCTTCCGCCAGAGTTCGACGCACCCTCCCGGCCGACTTCGAGCCGGTGCATCTTTCGCCGGCCGACCAGCACCGCCGTTTCCCGTGTGCGCCGACCCCGACTCTACTCGGTCGTTTCCGAGCCATCCCGCGCGGCTCCGTCCCACTTGGCCAGCGTGCCTCGACCCAGATCTGCTGCTTCGCTGATTTCCTTGCTGTCCGCGAGTGCTGGACACGTTCCGAGTCTGAAGCTACACTTCAGATTCTGTCAGTATTGGGTAATTTCTGAATATTCAGAGTAGTTCGTCCCCCGTGTCGTGTCTATGATGAATTGGCCCCGATTCCTTCACGGGAATTCGGTCTTTGGTTTACGTCTTGGTTTTCGGATTTTCCGGAAACCATTTTTGGTTCTATGGTTTTTATCGAATTCTCTGAGATTTGATTCGAGAAAATTTTTGGATTTCGGAGTTTCCGTTTAAATTCAAAATTCCGGAAATTTGTTTGGATGGTTTAAATTCGAAATTTCTGAGTTGTCTCGGAAGAGTTCCTGGAATTTTTGGATTAGTTTTTTTATTCGGATTTTTTCGAATGATAGTTTATTTGTTGTGGTTCTGATACTAATTTGGGTTTTCCAAATATTTTCGGGAATGTTTATGTGGATTACGTTATATATAGTTTCTGAAATTATTAATGGGTTTTTCCCTGGTTTGGGACTAGTTGATTGGTTTTTTCTGGCATTCTCCCAGTTTTGGGTTAACCCAAAAATAGAGGGAGTGTTGCCAAAATTTTTATGAATTTATAAAATGGATTTCAAATCAGTTTTCAAAAATATTTATAAATTAGATTTTGGGCGACGACCGTACCGGTCAATGGGCCCTTAGCGAAATGCAAACGAAACCGGTATTACCCGGACGTTGAGGCATTAGCTATGTTGATTATTGGGCCAAATCTGAGACTCATAAAATAAATTCAATTTAGTTTAAATTATTATTTTATTTTATTAAATTGTAGGATAATTTTCAGGACTAACCAAACTTTTATTCTTATTTAAATTCATGTAATTGGTCTGTAAGGGCATAAGCCTATTTAATTATTTTGGTTGTGAGATTGTAATAGCGTAGGTTTTATTTTATTTTTCTTTTATTTTTTTGGATGATTTTGGTCATAGGAACGTAGTATAAAATGGTAATTATTTATTGTATTTTAAAAAGAAAATAATAATAAATGTTTTGTCACTTAGCAATTAAGTTGTAAATTTAAAATAAGAAATTCATGTATTTCTCATTAGAAAGGGAAAATCTTAGTTTTATATTTATATAATTGTAAAATACCAAGTTTTTCCAAATAAATCGATAAATACAATTTTTCTCGAAATTAAATGTAAATTGATGTTTCTTAATTGCAACGCATTAATAAATAGCATTTTGGTTGTGTTAGCTAAATAAAAACTAAAATTGACTAGGACACAACTAGAGATTGCAACTAGTATAGCATCATTGGCAACTTTGGTTTTCTGAGACAAGTTTCCGAATGTAGGATTTTAAGGAAGAAACTGAACTTCCATCCCGACGTATCGACCCGTCCAGTCAAAACATTGAGGCAAGTACATTTTTGTGGTAGATTACAATTAGTTAATAATTGTTTCAATACAAGTTTAAACCACGATACAACACGGAACATTGACTGTAACTACTGTAACTATTGGGAATTGGGGGAGTAGTGTAGTGGATATGACCACATCCAATTAGCATAACTGATTGTATTAGCTTACCCCTCAAACACACGGGGATAAGCCATACCATATCACTAGGATATTACTGTAACAAATCCAATCCGGTCATATTCATTACCTATCCATATCTCACTATTTTAACTGTTGAAAAATTATTTATTTCAAATTGTTTAAAAGTGCATAATTCCATTATTAATTTCAATTGTTAAAATATCATAAATTTGTACTTTGCTCCCTCCTGACTGGAGACTATATTTTAGGTTCTACTGAGGATGCAGAGCTTCTGATTAGTAAGCTATTATGACCCTGAGCTATACTCTGCTGTGCTTCCTGAGGATGGCTTACTTGATGAGGATGTTGCTTTTCTTTAGATGTTATTTTCCAGTTTGTTAGTTTTGTCTAATAACAATGTTATTTAAGTTGGTGGTTTTTGTTTGTACTTTGTACTGAGCAAGTTTTTAATTTATCGAATAATAAATATTGTGGCAAATTTAGTTTGAGTTGTTGATTACCTGCATATGGAAGTTACAGCTTACTGCCGCCGTCTCATCAACGGTGCAGGCTGGGCATGATCCGATTCATTCCAAGTAATTGGGACCGGGTCGTGACATGTTTTTAGTGGTGGCCCATGCAGGTTATATCAACAACTTAGAAAAACCTATCTAGAGACATTTAGAACACTAGAACATTAATTTGTCACAACATAGGACCGAAATATACTATAAGTAAATATTTTGTTTGATTATAGACTGGTAGGCTACCTTGCTTATGTTTATATCCTAAACCTTCCAGAGAATGGCCACTGACAATACCACTCCGGCTGGCGATGGGGTATCTTCACCCTATCATACCCCACCACCCCAATCAAGTCCGGATCCTACACCTCGGCAGCTGGCCGACCGTCCCCATAATACAACGGCGGACCCATCATCCTCCCAGACGGAGATGCAACCCCCTGTGGTTTTGCCCACACCAGCTACCCCACCGGTACCTGTGGACCCCACCGACCTCATAGGTCTGCTAAGAGGAGTACTAGAAGCCAAGAGAACTCAAGCAGAAGCTCATCGCGAGCAGACGGTAATTATGAGAGAAGGCATGGAGAATGCCCATAGCGTGGCAATGGCTGCACTGGAGAGAGGAGAAGCAGCTCAACAGGAACCAAGGCCTGCCAAGGTAAACATAAATCTAAGGATTAATTTATGTAATATTAAGGCCATTTAAATTAATGGGAATCATATTGCCAAGGTGGGCGATATTGAGAGTTTCAAGAAGCAGAACCCTCGACCTTTCAAGGGAACCGAGGGAATCGTCTATGCTGATGAATGGCTCGATAGTATGGAGCGTCTTCTAAGCGTCGCTCGACTTCCAGAAGACCTCAAGGCTGAAGCAGTGGGACTCCAACTGCAAAATGTAGCAAGCACCTGGTATCGGAATGAACCCCGACTCCAGGACAGGCAGATTGACTGGGACACTTTCAAGAGGTTGTTCAAGAGGAAGTTCTTCCCAACATCAGAGTTGCGGGAGATGGAGAGGCAATTTCAGAACCTGAAGCAAGAAAATATGACTGTTGGAGAGTATGCGGCAGAATTCGGCCAACTCAGCCGTTTTGCCAAGAACCTGTTGGCTGACCCTGAAGACCATGCTGAAAGGTTTAGACATGGGCTGAGAGAGGAGATCCGCACCCATGTGATCTCAGGCGGTGCTAAGACCTATGAAAAGATCCTGGAGCGAGCTCAAGATATAGAGAAGAGCCAACCGCTCGCTCAAAGAGGGATTATCCTAGAACTAACAACTTCCAGGGTAATCAGAAGAGGCCCAACAACAACAACAACAACCGGCCTTCCCACCACCAGCAGCAGAACCAACAGGCAAGGAACAATGATAGGGCACCTCAGAGGCAGATCCCTGTCTGCGACTATTGCAAAAGGCCGGGGCATCAAGCAAATATCTGCAGAAAGAGACTAGGACATTGCTTGGTCTGTGGGTCTTCCACACACCAAGTGAAGGACTGCCCCTCGACAGCACACCGGACTGGAGCAACTCAACAGAAAGGTCCTCTGCCCACTCAGCAACAACAATTTGGGCAGCATCAACAGAAGACTGGGCGAGCTTTTGCCCTAGCAGCAGAGGAACAAGAGCCAGAGCAGGAACCTACAGCTGATGTCGTTGCAGGTTTCATTTATGTGCATTCCTATCCTGCCTTAGCTTTATTTGATTCAGGAGCATCACATAGTTTCATATCCACAAAATTCATCTCTGCACACCACATAAATACGTGATTTAGCAAGAAGATATGTAGAGTCATGACCGATGAAGGACCCCTACCCATCACTGAGACCTGTAATTGCCCTATCACAATATCAGGCCACCAATTCATAGCACCTTTGCTTGTGATGCCCTTACCCAACTATGATATAGTCCTAGGGATGGACTGGTTGAGTAAGCAGCATGCGCTGATAGACTGTCACAGAGGATGTGTAGTCTTCAGCCCACCTGGAGAACCAGAGTTTGAAATATCTCGAACTCCGGAGGATATGGAGTGTGTTACCTACACCTCTATAACAGAAGAATCCGGACCTCCCCATCCTATCATAGCAGAATTTATGGATGTCTTCCCTGATAGTCTTTCCGGGTTACCCCCAGACCGAGACATAGAGCTCACCATTGACCTAGTTCCCGGTTCTTCCCCTATTTCTAAGGGATGCTACAGAGTTAACCCGAAGGAGGCCAAAGAGATGAAGGATCAGATCAATGAACTGAAGGCTTTGGGATTTATCCTAGACGGAGCTTCACCCTGGGGAGCACCTGTCCTGTTTGTACCCAAGAAGGACGGAACTGTGAGGATGTGCATCGACTACCGGGCGCTGAACAATATCACCATCAAGAACAAGTACCCTCTGCCCCGGATCGATGACCTGTTTGATCAACTTAGTGGAGCCAAGGTATTCTCGAAGATTGACCTCAAATCCGGCTACCATCAGATCAAGGTCAGGAAGGAGGACATTCCCAAGACGGCGTTCAACACCAAGTATGGGCAGTTTGAATTCTTGGTCATGCCGTTTGGATTGACGAATGCTCCTGCTGTATTATGAACCTTATGAACAAGGTTTTCCATGAATACCTAGATCAGTTTGTCGTTGTCTTCATTGATGACGTTCTGATCTATTCGAAGACTGAAGAGGAGCATGAGGAGCACCTCAGGAAAGTTCTGAGAACTTTGAGGAAAGAGAAGTTATATGGTAAGCTATCCAAGTGTGAATTCTTTCTAGACAAAGTGGATTTTCTTGGCCATGTTGTCACAGGAGAAGGAATTTCGGTAGACCCTAAGAAGATAGCTGCTGTTGAGAAGTGGTCTACCCCAAGCTCAGTTGCTGAAATCAAAAGTTTCTTGGGCTTGGCTGGCTATTACCGGAAGTTTGTGAAGGATTTTGCCAGAATTGCTGAACCAATGACGAAGCTCACTCGGAAGAATGAAGAGTTCATTTGGACGAAAGATTGCCAGGCGACATTTGAGGAGCTGAAGAAGAGGCTTACCACTGCACCAATCCTTGCGCTACCCGCAGGAACCGGTGGTTTCTCAATCTATAGTGATTCCTCTAGAAAAGGACTGGATTGTATTCTTCAACAAAATGGAAAAGTGATTGCTTACGCATCTAGGCAATTACGGAACCATGAGAAGAATTATCCTACACATGATCTGGAGCTTGCTGCAGTCAACTTTGTATTGAAGCTATGGAAGCATTATCTCTATGGAGAGAGAGTGGAAATATATACAGACCACAAAAGTCTGAAATATATTGTCACTCAGAAGGAGCTGAACATGAGACAAAGAAGGTAGCTGGAACTGATGAAGGATTTTGACATCGACCTGCAGTACCATCCGGGTAAGGCTAATGTGGTTGCTGATGCACTTAGTCGATACCCAGTGGCGATGTTCTTGACCAAGGAGCGACACTTGTTGGAGGACATAGAGAAGCTTGGTCTGGAGATTGTACTGCCTGAGGAGAAGATGAAGGAACTGGGGCGAGAAGTTACTGTACCTGGAGCTGACTCAACTATGATGCAGTTGCAATTGCGTTCAAGTCTGATGGACAAAGTCAAGGAGACACAATTCCAAGACGAAATGCTTTGCAAACTCAGAGATGAAGTACTGGCAGAAACACTTGAAGGTTTCTCTATCGCCAGTGACGGAGCATTGAAGAATGGTACGAGGCTGTGTGTACCATCTGGCGAATTGAGGAATGAGCTGATGCACGAAGCGCACCAGTCGCAGTATTCCATACATCCTGGTGCTAATAAGATGTATTGGGATATGCGTACCATCGTTTGGTGGTATAGAATGAAGAAAGATGTATCCAGATTTGTGGCTAGATGCTTAATTTGCCAACAAGTGAAGGCTAGCAGACAGAGACCCGCAGGACTTCTACAGCCGCTGGACATTCTGGAGTGGAAGTGGGAGCATATAACAATGGACTTTGTGTCGGGACTGCCTCGATCCCAAGGAGGGAAGGACGTTATTTGGGTTATTGTGGATCGACTGACGAAGTCGGCACACTTTATTTCCTTCAAGGTTGGTTTATCCACCGAGAAGTTGGCGGCACTGTACATGCGGCACATCTACCGGATTCATGGAGTACCGGTAAGTATTGTATATGACCGAGATACTAGATTTACCTCACATTTTTGGAAGAGTTTGCATGACAGCTTGGGAACAAAACTGAAGTTCAGCACAGCCTATCATCCCCAAACTGACGGACAATCTGAGAGGACCATCCAGACGCTAGAAGATATGCTGAGATCTTGCATCTTGGAATTTGGAGGGTCTTGGAAGGATCACTTGTATTTAGTAGAATTCTCCTACAACAACAGTTACCAAGCTAGCATTGGTATGACCCCATTTGAAGCTCTTTATGGACGTCGTTGCCGCACTCCACTTGCATGGGATGACGTAGGAGAAAGAGCACTACTGGGGCCAGAGATGGTGACTGATGCAGCAGAGAAGGTGAAGGTGATTAGAGACAAGCTAAGGATCGCCCAAGACAGGCAGAAGCATTGGGCAGATAGCAGTTGTCGACCACTGGAGTTTGAAGAAGGAGATAGTGTCTTTGTGAAGATTTCTCCTACCAGAGGAACTATCCGATTTGACAGAGCTGGGAAGCTGAGTCCCAGATATATCGGACCATTTGAAGTTTTGAGCCGAATTTGTGAAGTGGCATATCGGTTAGCTCTACCAGCTAATCTTGAGGGCGTGCACAACGTCTTCCACGTATCACAGCTCAGACGCTACATTCCAGATCCGAGTCATATCTTGGATCATTCGGAACTGGAGATTGGACCGAGCCTTACAGTACCAAAGAAGCCAGTGGCAATTTTGGACAGAGGTGAGAAGAGGACCAGGACTTCAGTGACTCCCATAGTCAGAGTTATGTGGAGGCACGATTCCCCAGGAGAGTCTACCTGGGAGCGAGAAGATGAGATGCGGGAGCAATACCCGTATTTGTTTGAGACCTGAGGCAATTTCTAACCTTATCCTTTAAATTTCGAGGACGAAATTTCTTAAAGAGGGAAGGTTGTGAAACTTGTAATTTCAGATAATTATTTTTATAATTTAATTAGCTAGTATAATTAATTTTTAATTGTTAATTTAGGAAATTTCATTTTTAGAAAAATTATTAAAACTGAAATTTTTATCAAGACATGTAATTTTCAAATTAATTAATATTAGGTTAAAATTATTATTTTTTAAAATTGGATTTTTGATTGTCAGGCCCAGACCCGAACCCAAAAACATTTAAAAAAAATTAAAATTAGAGTTACAAAATATTTAGTTTTTTTTTCTAAAGAAAAATAATGTATCATTTTATAGCCCAATTATTTTTAGCCATGTTATGTAAAGTTTTTCTTTTAAAACCAAGCCCATTGGTTATAAGCTCAAACCCATTAAGCTTTGGTTATTAAACCCATTTAACTTGGAAACCCATTAGCCCTTTAGTATAGCCTTTAACCCATTAGTTATAATCATTCCTTAATTTGAGAGAGAGAGAGAGAGTTATAACTCTCATTCTCTATTCACCAGCAGAGGAAAAATTCTTTGCTTTCCTAAGCAACGGCCAATGGCCGACCCTTTCGGTTCCCACCGCCGCCACCATTACACCGGTGACCGTCGGCCTTCCCGAACGGCCACCCTCTCATTTCCGTAACTCCAGCACCCTCCATTCTATATAGACCCTCTTCCTTCTCCATCTTCTCCATCACCATTTCCCTTTTCCAAGACCTAACCGCAAACCCTAGCCGACCGGAGTCGATCCCGATCGACGACCTCCGCCTGAGGCTGCCGGCGCCACCCTTCCGAGGCCGTGCCCCCTCTGGCCGAACCCCCTCCAGCCCGACACCATACTTCCCGTGCCCCGATCCGCGTTCTCCGGCGACATCCCGACCCGGCAGCGTCTTCCGCCAGAGTTCGACGCACCCTCCCGGCCGACTTCGAGCCGGCGCATCTTTTGCCGGCCGACCAGCACTGCCATTTCCCGTGCGTGCCGACCCCGACTCCACTCGGCCGTTTCCGAGCCACCCCGCGCGGCTTCGTCCCACTTGGCCAGCGTGCCTCGACCCAGATCTGCTGCTTCGCTGATTTTCTTGCTGTCCGCGAGTGCTGGACACGTTCCGAGTCTGAAGCTACACTTCAGATTTCGTCAGTATTGGGTAATTTCTGAATATTCAGAGTAGTTCGTCCCCCGTGTCGTGTCTATGATGAATTGGCCCCGATTCCTTCACGGGAATTCGGTCTTTGGTTTACGTCTTGGTTTTCGGATTTCCCGGAAACCATTTTTGGTTCTATGGTTTTTATCGAATTCTCTGAGATTTGATTCGGAAAAATTTCTGGATTTCGGAGTTTCCGTTTAAATTCAGAATTTCGGAAATTTGTTCGGATGGTTTAAATTCGAAATTTTCGAGTTGTCTCGGAAGAGTTTCTAGAATTTTTGGATTAGTTTTTTTTATTCGGATTTTTCCGAATGATAGTTTATTTGTTGTGGTTCTGATACTAATTTGGGTTTTCCAAATATTTTCAGGAATGTTTATGTGGATTACGTTATATATAGTTCCTGAAATTATTAATGGGTTTTTCCCTGGTTTGGGACTAGTTGATTGGTTGTTTCTGGCATTCTCCCAGTTTTGGGTTAACCCGAAAATAGAGGGAGTGCTGCCAAAATTTTTATGAATTTATAAAATGGATTTCAAATCAGTTTTCAAAAATATTTATAAATTAGATTTTGGGCGACGACCGTACCGGTCAATGGGCCCTTAGCGAAATGCAAACGAAACCGGTATTACCCGGACGTTGAGGCATTAGCTATGTTGATTTTTGGGCCAAATCTGAGACTCATAAAATAAATTCAATTTAGTTTAAATTATTATTTTATTTTATTAAATTGCAGGATAATTTTCAGGACTAACCAAACTTTTATTCTTATTTAAATTCATGTAATTGGTCTGTAAGGGCATAAGCCTATTTAATTATTTTGGTTGTGAGATTGTAATAGCTTAGGTTTTATTTTATTTTTCTTTTATTTTTCTGGATGATTTTGGTCATAGGAACGTAGTATAAAATGGTAATTATTTATTGTATTTTAAAAAGAAAATAATAATAAATGTTTTGTCACTTAGCAATTAAGTTGTAAATTTAAAATAAGAAATTCATGTATTTCTCATTAAAAAGGGAAAATCTTAGTTTTATATTTATATAATTGTAAAATACCAAGTTTTTCCAAATAAATAGATAAATACAATATTTCTCGAAATTAAATGTAAATTGATGTTTCTTAATTGCAACACATTAATAAATAGCGTTTTGGTTGTGTTAGCTAAATAAAAACTAAAATTGACTAGGACACAACTAGAGATTGCAACTAGTATAGCATCATTGGCAACTTTGGTTTTCTGAGACAAGTTTCCGAATGTAGGATTTCAAGGAAGAAACTGAACTTCCATCCCGACGTATCGACCCGTCCAGTCAAAACATTGAGGCAAGTACATTTTTGTGGTAGATTACAATTAGTTAATAATTGTTTCAATGCAAGTTTAAACCATGATACAACACGGAACATTGACTGTAACTACTGTAACTATTGGGGATTGGGGGAGTAGTGTAGTGGATATGACCACATCCAATTAGCATAACTGATTGTATTAGCTTACCCCTCAAACACACGGGGATAAGCCATACCATATCACTAGGATATTACTGTAACAAATCCAATCCGGTCATATTCATTACCTATCCATATCTCACTATTTTAACTGTTGAAAAATTATTTATTTCAAATTGTTTAAAAGTGCATAATTCCATTATTAATTTCAATTGTTAAAATATCATGAATTTGTACTTTGCTCCCTCCTGACTGGAGACTATATTTTAGGTCCTACTGAGGATGCAGAGCTTCTGATTAGTAGCTACAATGACCCTGAGCTATACCCTGCTGTGCTTCCTGAGGATGGCTTACTTGATGAGGATGTTGCTTTTCTTTAGATGTTATTTTCCAGTTTGTTAGTTTCGTCTAAAAATAATGTTATTTAAGTTGGTGGTTTTTGTTTGTACTTTGTACTAAACAAGTTTTTAATTTATCGAATAATAAATATTGTGGCAAATTTAGTTTGAGTTGTTGATTACCTGCATATGGAAGTTACAGCTTACTGCCGCCGTCTCATCAACGGTGCAGGCTGGGCATGATCCGATTCGTTCCAAGTAATTGGGACCGGGTGGTGACACTAGCCTTCATATTTTGTGTGACTAGCTTCATGATCATCTGAATATATAATGTTTGGGATGCCTTACTTTGTATGTCTGATGATCTAACATCTTGTAATAATTACTTGCTTGCTTGAGATTGAGACACTAGCTTTGTTCTTGACCATAAGAGACTGGTGGTGTCACGCCCCGATTCGATATAATCGACAGTCGTCCCCCGGGCGTGATGCCGTGCAAGCCTAAGTTGCGCTTGCATAAGGCGGTTCATAAGGTTATCCGAAACAACAACATTTGTAGAGCACGCAGAGAAGTTGTCCATGACCGTGCTAAGTTAATTGTTATCTCAAGGCACATCTTTATAGTATCGTTGTAACATTCATTTAATCGATTCGTCTTTTCTTAGCACGGTTCTATATAATACGGTAATTGCAAGCACGATAAGGTTATATGACAAGCAGTTATATAGTTCGTGTTCGTGAGACGTCGTGTGACCGTTCATTTGAAATATCATTCATGTTGTTGCATTACATTCTAGCATAACACATGTCTAGTATTAATAATGTATTAGAGAAGAGGGTCGAGGGAAGAAAGGTCAGCCACACACCTTAGTATTTACTTGAGGCGAGAAACTGGTTGGCCGCGCTAGACGTTGCCTAAGCGATCACCTGAAATCGCACAAGCAACCGATTAAAACACTGTGTTGTTCAAGAAAATTCGATACGAATGCGAAGTTCGAAACGTAAGCCATGAAAATCATCAATATTCACGAAAATGCATTCAGAAAACCAAAGCCAAAGAAGCAATTGCGGCATGAAAAGCAGAGCAACGGAAGGTCTCTTCCGACTTAGCCGCAGAGTCTATCCTCGAGGCGCAACCCGCTGAATATGGGACTTGGTTCCGAAGAAGCCACTCCATAATGGAGAATGGATCTTAATTCAACCGTTCCCGTTCGACCGATTCGATCGATCCCGACCTATCGGTCCCGACCAAATCGATAGCGACAGTGTTCCTTTCTCGCGCACCCCGTGGACGGGAAACGGGGCACGATGTAGGGACGGGGCACTACAGGTGGCTTGTAGATAAACCCTCAAGTATCTAGACAGTCGTGACCGTATTTCGTGGTTTGTTTCACTTTAATGTACGTAGCTGTCTGTGTCTGTTTCCCGCTCTCTAGTATTCTAGTTCTAGGACGTGACACACACACACACACACACACAAATATATATATATATATATATATATATATATATATATATATATATATATATATATATATATATATATATATATATATATAAGGCATACGTTCCAAGTGGTCAGGAGATTGATTTCCGGTGGGAGCGTTCGCCACAATTACCTTCTTTATATATACGTATGCCTTATATATATATATATATATATATATATATATATATATATATATATATATATATATATATATATATATATATATATATATATAAAATCAAAGTCCGTGTCAAAGACACCCAGCCGACTTTGGTCCGAAAATCGTGGAATAAATCCACCCAGCCGCCCTCCGTTGGGACTCGATCCCATGACCCCCCCCCCCCCCCCCCCTTTCCCCACATGCCAATGGATTTAGCCACTAGGCTACAAACTCATTGGCATATATATATATATATATATATATATATATATATATATATATATATATCGTCCGATGCTCCTAGCGTAAGTGGCACGTGGGGGGTGGGGTGGGGGGAGGGGGTGGGCTCTCGGCGGGGAGACCCGGGATCGAGCCCCTCCCCCCCCCCCCCCCCCCCCCCCCCCCCCCCCCCCCCCCCCGCACAAGTCGGTTGGGTGGTGTGGCCACGGGCTTGTGTGAGGATGACCGGACATCCAAATATATATATATATATATATATATATATATATATATATATATATATATATATATATATATATATATATATATATATATATATATATTGAGAGAACTATCGGTGCCTAACAGAAAAGTAAAGAAAATCAATAGCCAAGGACCCCTAGTCTAGTGGTAGTGGCAAGGCATGCGACCCGAGTGGTCAGAAGATCGATTCTCCATGACACAATTACCATTTATATATATATATATATATATATATATATATATATATATATATATATATATATATATATATATATAATGCCAATGAGCTCTAAGCTCAAGTGGTTAGAGTGAGACATATCATCCAAGAGGTTGCAGGTTCGAGCAACAAAAAAATCATATTTAATTTCCTGTGGGAAAATAAATGTTAGTGTTAACGAGATGCAGTGTACAAGTGTGGAGCGGGCCGGATGCAGTGGTCTTTGTTATTAAACATTTTTTGAATGTCCACGAAATAGCAACTATTGAATCTGTCTTTCCGGAACATTCAAATTAGTTCCTTAACAATTCAATTTTTTGCGAGATTTTGAACTAAACATGTACTGTCCAAAAAAAAAAAGTAATGTCCAAAAAGACTATATATTAGAGTTATGATGAGAATAAGCAACATAATGGCCTTCCGGTCAAAATTTAAATCCAATACGCTAGAATTGTGAGAAGGGACAAGGATATGTGTTTTATATTATTATAGAACTAGAAGTCACTGCACTAAATATAATTATGTGGAAGTTTGTCTAATAACTGAAGGATAGAATAAGGAACCATGTTTGGTTTGTTCCGAATATGGAGTATTTCCAAATGTTTAGTTTGTTTGGAACAAATGAGAAAGCCACTTTCGTAACTTAATGTAACTTGCAAGATCACCCAACTCCTTTGTTTTTGCTTGCAAACATGCAATATCTAGATTTACAACGAAGTAAACAAGCTTGTCAGTCTCTCTTCCTCCTTGTATCTCACACACACACATCTCTTGTCATATAATTTTTAGTTTATTTGCATTTAGACCCCCAAGAACATGCGAAAATATTTTCGTGAAGTACATCCAGAAAAGACTGTAGTTTTAGTGACTCCCAACAACAAGATGTACCATGTTGACTTCTACAAAGAAACATAAGACAAATGCATAGGAGTAAAGTGATGGACGATAGATTTGGACATGCATGCATGTCTTAATAAACTATGATTTATTACTCTTTCGCTACTGTGGCAACATAGTATTCACCTTTCGGGTCCTTGACAAAATCACATGTTGCAAGAAGATGTATACTTATGGTTCTCATACGGGTGTTAAAACACGATCTATATGAGAACCATCAGGATATGTCTTCTCATAACATATCATTTTGTAAAATACCTTGAATGTTGCCACGGCAACGAAAGACTAATAAACAACAGTCTATTATAAGGCATGCACATGCATTTAGCTCTTGCGTCCATCACTCTACTCCTATGTATATGTCTTCTATTTTATTTTTTTGTAGGAGTCAACATGCCATATTTTACCATTATGAGTCACTAAAGTTACAGTTTTGTCTAACTAGTCCATGAAAATATTCTTCGCAAATCTTAGAGAACTAAATGCAAAAAAATTAGAAATATATTAGGAGGAGAGGAAGAAGAATGCATATATGCACCGGCTTTTTGGCAAAGACGAAAGCATCTATGACACCAACTCCATAGCAAAGGCAAACACAGTCGTAGGTATATTGAATACTTGTTGTATTTGAATAATTATTGTATTTGAACAATTGTTGTATTTGTTCATATTGGATTCATTGTATGAGAATTATTGTATCAACATATCCTCTGTGTATTGTGTACTCTTTGTGTATTGTTTATTATCTATTTTGTATCAATGTACTCTCTTTGTATTGTTTATTATCTATGTATCAAATTTGTTTTTAATTTTTTTGGTATTTAGCGGCGTCTAGCGTCATTTAGCGACGCAAAAGAACATAACTAATTCTATCATTTCTAAATGTACTAGGACGTGGCTGATACGTCGCTATATGGAAGATGAACTGGAAGGATGTATGACCTATAGCGACGTAATATACGTCACTGAATTAAAAATAGACGTAGAAAAATAGAATAAAAAAGTCGCTGCTTATGTTGCTGTTTTGGCGACACATGGCGACTATATTCTGTGTAGCTAATTTTGCGGCATAAGTCGCTAAACGTCACATAATGGTGATGCAATGTTACGTCCTTAAATATGTTGCTACAGTGACATTTGTAACATTTTTCTTGTCTGCAACTAAGTTAAACTTAGTCACGTTAAAATGTCGCTAAGCAATACTAACGACATTTTCTTAATTGGTAGCGACGTTTGTATGTGTCGTAATTCTACTTATTTTTAGTAGTGATTTTTGTTATCAAAAAAAATATGTAACAAAAATAATTCAATTTAGAAAAAAATCATTTCCATCAAATACCAAATAAGATATATGGTTCGCACGTAGTTGGATCTTTCTTCCTTAGTAGTGGGCCCACCTAGAGTACGATTGTTGTTTTGGCCAACCATATAGAAAATCATCGTTGTTAGGGTTGGTAAATATTTTAGAGTTACGTATACGATTAGGGTTAAGATGTTAGGGTTACGGTTTTAGGGTTATGGATTAAGGTTTATGTTTGATAATAAATTAACTAATTTATCAAAGTATAAAGAAATTAAATATAAAAAGTTGCTAAAAAATTAATTTTTTTTTTGAAAACAATTAACTAACCTCATCCTCTCCATTGTTGCTTGCTTCTTGCTCCTTTGCTTCTTGCTCCTTCTCTCTCTTTCTCCTTCATTTTGTGTGTCCACAACCACCCCAATCCCTTTTATTTACAGCAAATCTACCCTCTGCACCCCACGATCCAAAACTCCACTCACGATCCAAATTTTCAACTTGCAGCCAATCATAAATTTCTATTTTAAAGGAACGGAGATGACACTGGACTTGGCCCCCCACTTCTCCCTCTCCAACTGCAGGTGTCAATGGTGTTAGCATCCCATCCTTCCCACTGCAAAATATCAGAACTCGTCCCATATGCTAATTGTCCTAAAATCGTCTCCCCATATGAAATTTTTCGAATTATAATCTCTGAACGGTTTGAGAATCGTTGTTAATATAGGACTTTTTTTTTCCCGAGAATAAAGGTTAGTTTACTTTATTATAACCTTAGTTTTCACACTCAAAGCCTACTTTTTTACTTCCAAATACCTCAATTATTGGGTTGGCCAATCTTTGGCATTCTTGAGCACTAAATCAAAATTTTGCATGGTTTGACAGCATAGGGATCTGATTTTCATTATATTATTTCTTTTAGTAAACATAGATATGTATTAATTGATAACCAACAGAAATTTATAGTTATTTTTCATGTAAATAAAATTTTAGGACTTGATTGTAGCAATATCAAACAATTAGACCAAATGGCTTAATTAGTGTTTTTTTTTTCAATCGAAAAAGTTTTGACAAACAACGTTGTCTGAGAGGGAGATTACATGCGTCAAACTGTACTGACATGATGGTTTTTTATTAGCCAAATATGAACTCCAATGCGAAAGAAGGGAGGCTGGGACCAATGGAGGAAGACATTCCATTCTTTTTTTCCTTTGACAAATTATATAACCATCGAGTGAAATGTCTTTTCTTCCGGCTATTTCAGATTGCTTGTAGCTATAACAGTTTAGTCCATATATTCTGAAAATATGGAAATAGTGAAGAGATGGAAAGATTGATGGATGAGTAAGAGGTGCGTTTGAAGGAAGAATGGACTCGTGACCTTTCAAAATTGTTTGACCTTGAGAGTCATATGCTCCATCTACACTCCTTTCCATGCTCGAGCTTTCTTTCTTTGACTTTATTCATATGGTGACGCATATTGCTTCCTAGTGCATGCTTGCCCTTTCAAGAATTGGTTAATCCTTTTCAAATTCATATATAAAGGCTTTAGATGAAGTTTGGATATAGGTTTTGGTATTTTTAGGAATCCACTTCTCATAAATAAATAAAAAATCTAACATTTATAAACTTGTTTTATTAGGTTAGAAATATACAGCTAGAAAAAAATCGATTTCTTCATTCGCATATTTGATTCAGACAGAAATAAAAATATTAATTTGTTAAATTTTTCATAAATATTCTTTCATTGATTTCAAGAAGTTATTGTTAATTAAATTCAGATGGTATTATCGAAGGTATTATCGTCCAAAAAAATTATAATTAATCCATACAACCAACATTTTCATAAAAATGAAAAATATTTTCAAGGGAACCTTGGGTTTTACTTTGCCACAACTGTGGCAGACTAAAATTCTCCATATTTTTCTTAAATTCTCAATTTAGGACTTACCAAACATGACTGAGAAACCCAAAATATATTTTCAAGTATCCAAAACTTGAACCAAATGCTGATGGTTAGTATCACTTTTTCATCTAACTAAATAATGATGGTTATAATGTTCCGTATTGCAGTGTTCTTACTATATCGTATCATATTCCTGCCCATGCATTCTAATATATGTCGTAATTCTTGAGATAAAATTCAGACCTCATCTTAGTTGACAGCTATGGTAGCGTGTCTTGCATCTACTTGTCCATGGGAGTAGGGGTGAGCGTTCGGTTTATTCGGTTTAAACCGAATCGAAATAATCAATATCAAATAAATCGAAATTCGGTTTATGATCCCGGCTGGATGGTGGAAGATCAATGGATCGAGCCACAGGGACGTATTATTCATTCCATTTATTTGGTGGGAGTTGGAGGTAATGGATCCACCAGACATGCAATACAGCGTGTACAAAGTTCTGTACGTATCGTCGGACAACTAAAAAAAAACTATAATTCTTAAATCGAAAATTTTTAGTATTTTTAAAATAAAATCGAATCAAATTTTCTTCGAACCGAACCAAATCTCTTATTTGGTTCGGTTAGATACATGTTTCGGTGCAAAATCAAATACTGCTCATCCCTCGATGGGAGGAAGCTTGAGCAAAAGTTTGATTGGTATGATGAGATATGTTGAGACATTAATATTATCATGTTAGTGCTAGACATAATGTGTCGCATATGCATCCCTCATCGATCCTAATTTTATAAGTGAAGATTCGTCGTCTGAACTTCCACACCCTTGACAAATTTTGCTACATCGTAAATTTTTTGTTGATTGAAAAAGAGGATACAAAAGGCTCTTAGTGTTTGAATTGTTAAACTAAATATTTTTTTTTTGTTATTATACTTTAGAGGAGAACAAGATAGAAAATATAAAAAAATATTCATTTCACAAACACTCAACAAGAATGGTCCTTTTATAGGCCTACAATAGAATATCAAATGCCATAAGTTACATAAGTTGTGAAACCAAGGACCATGAGTTACATAAGTTATGAAAGACCAAAAGGCATGGGACATCCATATTTACAACACTCCCCCTATGATGTCCAATGGAATATGTCTCGTTAAAACTTTGCCAAGAAAAACTCAATGGGATAAAAACTTGGACGAAAGAAAAAGAGTACATATTCATATAAAATACGTAAGCGTGATAAACTGCCTCGTTAAAACCTTGCCAAAAAAATCCAGTAGGATAAAAACTTGGTCGAAGGAATAAGAGTACAGTGTGAGAATTATTGATCACGCTCCCCCAGATACTGGCAAGAGATCCTTTAGTTGACGCATCCCAATATTCTGAATCATCTTTTTGAATATTGTGGTTGGCAATGCTTTAGTGAATAAATCTGCAAAATTATTACTCAATTGTATCTTCGAACATCAATGTCACCATTCTTCTATAGCTCGTGAGTGTAAAATTTTTTTGGTGATATATGTTTCGTTTTGTCACCTTCGATGTAGCCATTTCTGATTTGTGTAATACAAGCAACATTATCTTCATATAATATCGTCGGAGTATTTTTTGTTGAAGATAACCCACATAATTTTCGGATATGATGAACCATCGTTCTCAACCATATGCACTCTCGACTTGCTTCATGCAATGCCAGAATTTCTGAGTGATTAGAAGAAGTATATATACTAATGTTTGCTTCACCGAACGCCATAATATTGCAGCACCGTCACAAGTAAATACATATCCATTCTGAGATCTTCCTTTATGTGAGTCAGATAGATAATCAGCATCAGCATAACCCACAACTTGTGATTCTAAATTTTTTAGAGTAAAACAAGCCCATGTCGGTTGTTCCGCGAAGATAACGTAATATATGTTTAATACCATTCCAATGTCGTTTTGTTGGTGCCGAGCTATATATTGCCAGTAAGTTTACTGAAAAGGCTATATCAGGTGTTGTACAATTTGCAAGATACATCAAAGTTTCAATAGCACTAAGATATGGTACTTCTGGACCTAATAGTTATTCATTATCCTCTCGAGAACGGAATGAATCTTTCTTTTCATCTAACGATCGAACAACCATGGGGCTACTCAGTGGATGAGCTTTATCCATATAAATTTTTTTAAAAATCTTTTCTGCGTAGGTAGACTGATGGATAAAATTTTTATTTAATAAATGCTCGATCTGCAGGCCGAGACAAAATTTTGTCTTTCCAAGATTTTTTATCTCAAATTCTTTTATAATATAATTAGCGATTTTTGTGAGCTCTTCGGGAGTTCCTACAAAATTTAAGTCATCAACATATACCGCAATAATAGAGAATCTATTTTTAGATCTTTTGATAAAAATACATGGACAAATTGGATTATTTATATATTCTTCTCTAACAAGGTATTCGCTAAGATGGTTATACCACATTCTTTCAGATTGTTTTAATCTGTATATGGATCGTTGTAATTTGATTGAGTATAACCCTTTAGACCTTTTGTTATTTGCTTCAGGCAATTTGATTTCTTTTAGGAATTTCATTTAAATGTCATTATCCAATGACCCATATAAATATGCAGTAACAACATCCATAAGCCGCATATCAAGTTTTTCTGTGACTGATAAACTGAACAAGTATCGTAATATAATCGCGTCGATCACAGGGGAATATGTTTCATCATAATCAATTACAGGTCTTTGTGAAAAATCTTGTGCAACAAGTCGTGCCTTGTATCTCACAATTTTATTTTTCTCGTTGCGTTTTCATACAAACACACATTTGTATCCAATAGGTTTCATACCTTCAGGAGTTTGAACTACTGGTCCAAATACTTCGCGATTTTCTAAAGATTTTAATTCAGCTTGTATACCATCTTTATATTTTGGCCAATCATTTCTATGTCGACATTGTTCAATAGATTTTAGTTTAGAATTCTCATTTACTATATCAAGTGTAACGTCCCAGAACCAGAATACTGGAGAGCGGGGGCGTACATAGCCAGCTACGTATATTGAAGTGCAATCCACCTCGCTATACGGTCACGGCTGTCTAGATACATGAGAGTTTAACTACAAGCCAACAGTCTCTTATGGTCATGAACAAGCCTATTGTCTCAATCTCAAGCAAGCAATAATAGTTACAAGATGTCAGAGCACCAAATATATAATAGCAAGGCGTCCCATATATTACATATTGGATGATCATGAAGCTAGTCGTTACAAAATGTCAGGACTAGCAAGAGTTTAGTCATACATGATCAACCCTAGGATCTGTCAATCATGTTACAGCCCGTAGGAAGACAGTAAATAAAGGTGCAATACGAGCTAACACGTGCTCGCCGGCTAAACGCCTCAAAAGAATAATTTTATAATAAAGTGGGAGGACAAAAAGAAATCCACTCGTTGCCAGGGTTATGCCTGGTGGTCACCATCTGGCTGGAAGACAGGTGGATCCTCTGGTGCTGCTCCGATATCTTGCCACACAAAACCAGCTGGGCCAGACCCCAGAAAGAGCAAGTGCCACAAAGGAGGCTTTACTTAGGAACTAAAACCAGCATATCACAATAGAATATTAAGGATAAATAATAAATAAAGAACTGCTAATAATAAAGATAACAACAATAAACTGAGTACGAAGAAACCATTTGAGTAGCCAGGTCACAACCTTTGAACAAATAAGGATCGGGGTTGCAGTCCTTCACCTGAATAGAAATCCGTCTCAAATACTATTGGTAAGGAAACAAGACAATAAACGAAGAGAGGACACAGAACTGCTTCGGAAGCCAGGTTACAACCCTTAAACCAAACAAGGACCGAGGTTGTAACCCTTCGCCTGAACAGAACTGGACCCCTGATATTTATTGTTAAGGCCGGTATAAATAACCATGATATTGAAGTAAGGTAAAACATGACAAGCATGGCATGGGAAGTAATAAGACAATAAATGAAGAGAGGATGCAGAACTGCTCCGGGAGCCAGGTTACAACCCTTAAACCAAACAAGGATCGGGGTTGTAACCCTTCGCCTGAACAGAACTTGACCCCTGATCTTTATTGCTAAGGCCAACATAATTAATCATGGTATTAAGGTAAGGTAAAACTTGACGAACATGGCATGAGGTTGCAATAAGACAATAAACGAAGAAAGGATACAGAACTGCTCCGGGAGCCAGTTACAACCCTTAAATCAAACAAGGACTGGGGTTATAACCCTTCGCCTGAATAGAACTGGACCTCCGATCGCTATTGTTAAGGCAAGCATCAATAATCATGTCATGTCACAATCTTGCACAGGATCAGGATAAGACTAAGCGGGAATAAACTCCATCCAATCAATCACGGCCAATCAAGAGTACGGCTTGATACTTTTAACTAACTAGGGTTATCACAGGCCTAGTTACTAGCAAGATGCAATGAGATTATCCCAACAGCCACAAGCCCTGCAGACCATCCAGGTTATCCGGGTTGAATGTCCGTTTATGAAGAATGCAACACGTGACTGTGTGCTGGAAATGTGCCCTACTCTTTGGTAGGCTACAAGTCCACTTGAGTGCCCAGATAACGAAATTGCCTGTAGCTGGATAATCTCTTCATGACTACTGGATTATTCTAATTATTAGCCTTAGGTGAATTCAGTAGGTATCCCTGACCGTGGTACTCAGGGATCCCCATCCTAGACATGATGCAAGATAGTACCAGTTTATTTGTACAAACACAATCGCCTACGGTGTCCAGATCTTTCATATTTGTCATGTCAGGCTAGCTGTCGTAACAGCATGCCGAGATATATCAAGTCAGTTTACTTGTCAAGAGTGCGCCACAGCGGGCCACTATCGTGTTTTATTCTTACATTATCATGACTGTGAGAAACTTGCATAAAATAACTAGTGACATATTCTTGATGCCAATGAAAAGATCTACAACTTTCACGTTGGAAGTTGGAAGAAATTTGAGCCACAATTCGGTCAATTAGGACATATAACAGTTAGAAATAGCCAAAATAGGCATTATGCGGCCTATTCTGCGACACCATATGCGGCCAACTGCGACATGCGGCCTATGCGGCCCAACTGCGACATTATATGCGGCCAACTGCGACATGTGCCTTATGCGGCTCATTCGCGACATCATATGCGGCCAACTGCGACATGTGCCTTATGCGGCTCAACTGCGATACCATATGCGGCTCAACTGCGACATGCGGCTTATGCGGCTCAACTGCGACATCATATGCGGCCAACTGCGACATGTGTCTTATGCGGCTCATTCGCGACATTATATGCGGCCAACTGCGACATCTGCCTTATGCGGCTCATTTGCGACATCATATGCGGCCAACTGCGACATACGGCTTATGCGGCTCAACTGAGATATCATATGCGACCAACTGCGACATCATATGCGGCTCATTCGCGACATCATATGCGGCTCAACTGCGACAAGCTGACAGATGAACATAGAAATGACCAAAAATGCCTTTGGTCATAACTTCCTTATCCGAAGTCGAAATCAAGCGAAACAAAAGCCAAAACCGTATGAAATTGAATTCTCTACAACATAGAACCAATAGTTTTTGAAAATAATCAAGTTTTAGAGATCAAAACTAAGAAAACCGAAAGTTACAAACTTAGATATACAAGAACCCATCCATCAAATCCAAAAATGTCAAGTTCTAAAGAGGCTTAGAATCAAGTAAGGAAGAGAATGGAACAATATAACTTGAGATCCATCATGAAGCAAGTTTGCACTTGCCTAGCTCTCTTTTCTGGTAAGTGGAAGAGTAATGGTGGAGAAGAAAAAGTGAAGGAGAAGAATAACTGAAGAAAGAGAGAGAGAGAGAGAGAGAGTTATGTGGAAATATAAATGAGGGTGGTGGTGGTAGGTGGGGGTTCGGTCCACCTAAAATCAAGTCAAGCCGAACCAGCAACAAGTTAAACCGAACCAAGAAGGAAATGACAAAATAACCATATAGGGAAATGCGCAATATGAGTCAAGAATACGTACACGTATACCAAGATACGTAATACTAACCACAGATATTACAACTCTACCCACCTTAAAAGAATTCCGTCCTCGAAATTTAATCAAGAGGCTAGAATTGCAAGGACAAGCTATACTAATCGTAAGCTATAACAAGCAGTCTATCATGCAGTCATTTATTCAAGTAAGGAATTGAAAGCATAAGGCATAAGGAAGATATTATACCTTACGAGTCAAACAGGTCAGGATATCGCGATCGGATATCATCCTCATGCTCCTACGTTGACTCACCCAAAGAGTGATGACCCCAAGCAACTCGGACTAACTTGATAGTCTTGTTCTTGAGTGTCTTCTCTCTTCGATCCAATATAGACACGGGCCTCTCCTCATACGAAATATTGGTACCAACAACCAATTCCGAATGATCCAGGATGTGGCTCGGGTTCGGGATATACCGTCGCAGTTGGGATACAAGGAATATGTCATGCACCTCACGTAGCGATGGTGGAAGAGCGAGACGATAGGATACATCTCCTACTCGCTCCTGAATGTCAAATGGCCCTATATACCTAGGACTAAGCTTTCTCCGTACGCCGAAATGAATAACGTCACGGTTAGGCGAAATCCTCAGGAATACATGGTCGTCGACAGAAAACTCAAGAGGGCGCCGATGAGAATCGGTCCAATGAAGCTGGCGATCTTGGGCAACTCGAAGATGATCTCTGACTCTCCTGACCACCTCAACGGTCTGAGCAATCATTTCTGGACCGAGCATCTGCCTCTCTCCGACATCGTCCCATGCTAGCGGGGATCGGCACTTTCTACCATACAGTGCCTCGAACGGTGCCATCTGGATACTAACTTGGAAACTGTTATTGTACGAGAACTCTACCAGGTGCATGTGATCTTTCCACGAACCACCGAAGTCGAGTGTACAAGATCTCAATATGTCTTCCAAGGTTTGTATGGTACGCTTCTGTCTGTGGGTGATACGCTGAGCTGAACTGGAGGCGAGTCCCTAAACTCTCTTGCAGGCTACGCCAAAAGTGCGACATAAATCTGGAATGTCTGTCCGAGGTGATACTGACTGATACACCGTACAATTTGATAACCTGCAGGAGATACATCTCCGCTAGCTGAGCCATCGACTGACCAACTCTGAATGGGAGAAAGTGAGCCACCTTCGTGAGCCTGTCTATGACAACCCAAATAGCGTCTCTGCCAGCCAGGGATCTAGGCAATCCAGTCACAAAATCTATGGTTATATGCTCCCACTTCCATTCCGAAATCGACAATGGCTGAAGAAGTCCAGTTGGCCTCTGATGTCCAGCTTTAATTTGTTGGCAGACTAAACAACGAGAGACAAACCGAGCTATCTCCCGCTTCATGCCATTCCACCAAAAGTGCTGGCGGATATCACGGTACATCTTCGTACCGACGGGTTGGATGGAATATTGAGAACTGTGGGCCTCTGCCATGATCTCCTATCTGATATCTCCACTGGGTACATAAAGATGCCTCCCATGTCGAAGTGTACCGTCTTCATGGATATATAACTCTGGTCTTCGTTCTGCCTCACACTCTGCTCTGAATCGCTGAAGCTTGGAATCTGCTGACTGCGCCATCTGGATTCTCTCGACTATAGTGGACTGTACTTGCATGCTGGCCATCAATGCCACACTGGTAGGAAGGATAACTTCTATTCCCATCTTCTGAAGATCTGCTAACAGCTCTGGTTGCGCTGTTAGGAAATAAACTTCGGCTCTCCTGCTCAATGCATCTGCTACAACGTTGGCCTTCCCTGGATGATACTGCAGGTTGACATCATAATCCACAAGTAGCTCTAGCCACCTTCTCTGACGCATGTTAAGATCTTTCTGAGTGAAAACATACTTCAGGCTCTTGTGGTCGGTGAAAATCTCCACCCTATCTCCATACAAGTAGTGCCTCCACAACTTAAGTGCAAATACTACCACTGCCAGCTCTAAGTCATGGGTTGGGTAATTCTTCTCATGATCACAAAGTTGTCGTGACGCATAAGCTATTACCTTTCTATGTTGCATCAGAACACATCCTAAACCTCTGCCCGAAGCATCGCAATATACTGAGAATCCTCCAGTTCCATCTGGAAGCGTGAGAATGGATGTCGTCATCAAGCCTCGCTTCAACTTCTTAAAAGAATCCTGGCACTTTGTTGTCCAAGCAAACTGCACATCCTTGCGGGTCAACTGGGTCAATGGCGCTGAGATCCGAGCAAAGTCCGAAATAATTTGCCGGAAGTAGCCGGTCAAGCCAAAAAAATTATAAATTTCTGCCACTGTGCTGGGCACTGGCCACGTTTTAATAGCCACGATCTTCTGGGGATCTACCTCCACTCCTCCTCTGGTGATGATATGACCCAAGTACGAAATGCGATCGAGCCAGAACTTGTATTTACTGAACTTGGCATACAACTGGTGCTCCCTGAGAATCTGGAGGATGATTCTGAGATGCTGCTCATGCTCCGCCTCACTCTTGCTGTAGACCAGGATGTTGTCTAGGAACACAATCACAAACTGATCCAAATAAGGCATGAATATGCAATTCATGAGGTCCATGAATACAGTCGGCGCATTGGTTGCTCCAAATGGCATAACAAGGAACTCCCAATGCCCATATCGGGATCTGAATGCTGTCTTTGGAATGTCCTGCCCTCTGACTCTGATCTGATGGTATCCTGACCGTAAGTCATTCTTCGAGAACACTGCTGCCCCGTTGAGTTGATCAAACAAGTCATCTATCCTCGGAAGAGGGTATCTGTTCTTGATTGTCACTGAGTTCAAGGTACGATAATCTACACATAATCTGGACGTACCATCCTTCTTTTTCACAAGAAGCATCAGGGCTCCCCAAGACGATCCACTAGCACGAATGAATCCCTTGGTTCTGAGTTCTTCAATCATCTTGTACAATATCTCTAGCTCTGACGGTGCCATCCTGTAGACTCTTTCTGATACTGGGGCTGTCCATAGAATCAAGTCGATGGTAAACTCAATCTCTCGCTCTGGCGGTATCCCTGGAAGCTCTTCTGGGAAAATATTTGGAAACTCTTCGACTATCCGAGGTAACTGTACTACTGCTACTGCCATCTGCAATACTAGAGGAGAAGGTTCAACTTCGCCTCGGGAGAAGGAAAACTCCGGCTCGCCTGGAATGCTAAAGATAATCCTGCCAATGTGGCAGCCTATCCTAGCATACTGGTCCTTCAACCAATCCATCCCTAAGAGCACATCATAATCGGCCATCGGAAACTCTATCAATCTAGCGGAGAATTCTCTACCGCTAACTACGATCCGACACGAGGAAAACACTCTATCTACTCCCACAAGTCCGTTACCAGTAAGTATATTGAGCCTTATTGATAATGACTCGGGCTCCAGTCCTAGCCGTGTCGTAAATCGTGTAGACATAAATGAATGCGAGGCACCAGAATCAAATAATACTGAAGCTGGAAAGGTGTTGACGAGAATAGTACCTGCCACCACCTCACCTGGTGCTACTCCTTCCTCTCCTATGGTCAAAGCCAGCACTTGACCATGCCCTCTGGGTGCGGGTCTCTTCTGCTGAAAATTCCTCTGCCTGCTCTGGATCAGGGCTTGGGCTTGGGCATACTGCTGCGGTCTCTGCTGCTGGAATACCTGGGCCTGCGTCGGCAATGGCCTCGGGAACGGGTACTGCAGCTGTTGCTGCTGCTGGACTGGTACTGGTCCTCTAACTGAAGGACTAGAGAAGGCCGATGAACTCCTCCTGTTCGGGCAGTTCCTAATCCTGTGGTCCGGGGCACCACAAACCAAGCACAAACCCTGTGCTCTGTGACACTCTGATACCACATGCCCTGGCTTTCCGCAGTGTGAACATCCCACGACGGAAGACTGCTTCTGCTTCTGCTACTGAGGGTGCATCGGGGTGGAATGCTGAACTGACGTCACTGAGACTGCCCACCTCGGAGCTCCAATAGTCAAAGCCTTGGCTGCCGGGGCTGGTGCTGATAACTGATTCATCTGGCCGTGAAATCGCTTCCGACCTCCGGTCCTATCCACGATCCTCTGGGAGGTATACTCATGCCTCCGGGCTGCTCTCAACACTGCATTAAAAGTCTGATGCTCAAACTGCTCCACCGCCAATAAAATCTCTAGGTGGAGCCCTTGCTGGAACCGCTGGGCTCTATCGAACTCGGTCGCCACCAAAATGGGAGCAAACCGACTAAGCATGGAGAACTCGGTCGCATATCCATCGACCGTCCTGCCCATCTGCTTCAGATTGGTGAACCTCGTCTGTAGATCATACCGAGCTACAGTATTAAAATACTTGGTCTGGAATCTCTCTCTAAATACTGCCCATGAAATAGGGGCCACTAATCCATCGGCCTGCACTGCCCACCAGCTGCGGGCAAGATCTAGTAACTGCAGGCGTACTATAGCCATCTTCTCGTTCTCTAGAGTCCTGGCTGCTTCTAGAATCACCTCTGTATCCTGAAGCCATGTATCTGCAGCGATCGCATCTTCACTGCCGTCGAAGAAGGGAGGGTTCAAGCGCTTGAAGCTGTTGGCCATGCTATTACCCTGATGAACTCCTCTGGTCAAAGCATCTGCCACCGCCTGGTGCAAGGCATCTCCGCAACGATCCTGGGAAGCTAATAGGGACCTGATGAGACCCACCAAAGTGCCATCATCCGGCTCTGTAGGCTGGACGGGCTGAATTGGTGGTTCTCCTCCGGTAGGCACGACTCTGGAGGCTACTCCTGAATGCTGGGCTTGATCTCCAGGTTGTGGTTGGTCCACGAGAGGTGCTACGCCTTGCTGATCGACAGGTCCAGGAACAATGCCGCTGAAGAAGACGACATAGGGAACAATAAGGAAAGACTAGGACAGATCAACGATACAAGCATATGATCAGGTCAAGATTTTCGGGGATTTGAAGATACGAGCAGAGATCAAGGGCGAATACTGATTGAGACATCTATTCAGTAAACCCTCACATATCTTGATTTACAAGACCTGCATGGGCCACCACTTAAACCATGTAACGTCCCAGAACCAGAATACTGGAGAGTGGGAGCGTATATAGCCAGCTACGTATATTGAAGTGCAACCCACCTCGCTATACGGTCACGGCTGTCTAGATACTTGAGGGTTTAACTACAAGCCAACAGTCTCCTATGGTCATGAACAAGCCTATTGTCTCTATCTCAAGCAAGCAATAATAGTTACAAGATGTCAAAGCACCAAATACATTATAGCAAGGCGTCCCATACATTACATATTGGATGATCATGAAGCTAGTTATTATAAAATATCAGGACTAGCAGGAGTTTAGTCATACATGATCAACCCTAGGATCTGTCAATCTTGTTACAGCCCGTAGGAAGACAGTAAATAAAGGTGCAATACGAGCTAACACGTGCTCGCCGGCTAAATGCCTCAAAAGAATAATTTTACAATAAAGTGGAAGGACAAAAAGAAATCCACTCGTTGTCAGGGTTACGCCTGGTGGTTACCATCTGGCTGAAAGACAGGTGGATCCTTTGGTGCTGCTCCGATATCTGGCCATACAAAACCAGCTGGGTCAGACCCCAGAAAGAGCAAGTGCCACAAAGGAGGCTTCACTAAGGAACTAAAACCAGCATATCATAATAGAATATTAAGGATAAATAATAAAAAAGAACTGCTAATAATAGAGATAACAACAGTAAACTGAGTACGAAGAAACCATTCGAGTAGCCAGGTCACAACCCTTGAACCAAACAAGGACCGGGGTTGCAGCCCTTCACCTGAATAGAAACCCGTCTCAAATACTATTGGTAAGGTAACAAGACAATAAACGAAGAGAAGACACAGAACTGCTCCGGAAGCCAGGTTACAACCCTTAAACCAAACAAGGACCGGGGTTGTAACCCTTCGCCTGAATAGAACTGGACCCCTGATCTTTATTGTTAAGGCCGGTATAAATAACCATGATATTGAAGTAAGGTAAAACATGACAAGCATGGCATGGGGAGCAATAAGACAATAAATGAATAGAGGATGCAGAACTGCTCCGGGAGCCAGGTTACAACCCTTAAACCAAACAAGGACCGGGGTTGTAACCCTTCGCCTGAACAGAACTGGACCCCTGATCTTTATTGCTAAGGCCAGCATAATTAATCATGGTATTAAGGTAAGGTAAAACATGACGAACATGGCATGGTGTTGCAATAAGACAATAAACGAAGAAAGGACACAGAACTGCTCCGGGAGCCAGGTTACAACCCTTAAACCAAACAAGGACCGGGGTTGTAATCCTTCGCCTGAACAGAACTGGACCCCCGATCGTTATTGTTAAGGCAAGCATCAATAATCATGTCATGTCACAATCTTGCATAGGATCAGGATAAGACTAAGCGGGAATAAACTCCATCCAATCAATCACGACCAATCAAGAGTACGTTTTGATACTTTTAACTAACTTGGGTTATCACATGCCTAGTTACTAGCAAGATGCAATGAGATTATCCCAACAGCCACAAGCCCTGCAGACCATCCAGTTATCCGGGTTGAATGTCCGTTTATGAAGAATATAACATGTGACTGTGTGCTGAAAATGTGCCTTACTCGTCGTTAGGCTACAAGTCCACTTGAGCGCCCAGATAACGGGATTGCCTGTAGCTGGAAAATCTCTTCATGACTACTGGATTATTCTAGTTATTATCCTTAGTTGAATTCAGTAGGTACCCCTGACCGTGGTACTCAGGGATCCCCAGCCTAGACATGATACAAGACAGTACCAGTTTATTTGTACAAACACAATCGCCCACGGTGTCCAAATCTTTCATACTTATCATATCAGGCTAGCTGTCGTAACAGCATGCCGAGATATATCAAGTCAGTTTACTTGTCAAGAGTGCGCCACAGCAGGCCACTATCATGTTCTATTCTTACATTATCGTGAATGAGAGAAACTTGCATAAAATAACTAGTGATATATTCTTGATGCCAAGGAAAAGATCTACAACTTTCACGTTGGGAGTTGGAAGAAATTTGAGCCATAATTCGGTCAATTAGGACATATAACAGTTAGAAATAGCCAAAATAGGCATTATGCGGCCTATTCTGCGACACCATATGCGGCCAACTGCGACATGTGGCCTATGCGGCCCAACTGCGACATCATATGCGGCCAACTGCGATATGTGGCTTATGCGGCTCATTCGTGACATCATATGCGGCCAACTGCGACATGCGGCTTATGCGGCTCAACTGCGATATCATATGCGGCCAACTGCGACATGTGCCTTATGCGGCTCAACTGCGACACCATATGCGGCTCAACTGCGACATGCGGCTTATGCGGCTCAACTGCGACATCATATGCGGCCAACTGTAGCATGTGCCTTATGCATCTCATTCGCGACATCATATGCGGCCAACTGCGATATGTGCCTTATGCGGCTCATTCGCGATATTATATGCGACCAACTGCGACATGCGGCTTATGCGGCTCAACTGCGACATCATATTCGGCCAACTGCGACATGTACCTTATGCGGCTCATTCGCGATATCATATGCGGCCAACTATGACATCATATGCGGCTCATTCGCGACATCATATGTGGCTCAACTGCAACATACTGACAGATGAACATAGAAATGACCAAAAATGCTTTTGGCCATAACTTCCTCATCCGAAGTCGAAATCAAGCGAAACAAAAGCCAAAATCGTATGAAATTGAATTCTCTACAACATAAAACCAATAGTTTTCGAAAATAATCAATTTTTAGAGATCAAAACTAAGAAAATCGAAAGTTACAAACTTAGATCTACAAGAACCCATCTATCAAATCCAAAAATGTCAAGTTCTAAAGAGGCTTAGAATCAAGTAAGGAAGAGAATGGAATAATTAAACTTGAGATCCATCATGAAGCAAGTTTGTACTTGCCTAGCTCTCTTCCCTGGTAGTTGAAAGAGTAATGGTGGAGAAGAAAAAGTGAAAGAGAAGAATAAATGAAGCGAGGGAGAGTTAGGTGGAAATATAAATGAGGGTGGTGGTGGTAGGTGGGGGTTCGGTCCACCTAAAATCAAGTCAAGCTGAACCAGCAACAAGTTGAACCGAACCAAGAAGGAAATGCCAAAATAACCATGCAGGAAAATATACAATACGAGTCAAGAATACGTACACGTATACCAAGATACGTAATACGAACCACATGCATTACATCAAGTGCGACACTGTAAGCAAAAATATTGTCTATAGTAATTTTTCTGTCTATCTCAGCTTTCTCTTATACTCGTATAATTTAAATAGATTTCTTTTGAAATTTGTTCATCTCATGTCTCTTCAGAAGCTACCTTGGACTGGTCATTCAAAATTTCTATATTGCTTTCATGTTTTGAAACTATTTTCTCTTCAGGAGTAATTACTTGTACCTTTTTCTTTCGAGGGTTTTTATCTTTAGCGCCAACAGGACGTCCATATTTCATGCATGATTTTTGTGTGCCATTATGTTGTCCTTCAGGGATATCAATCCGTGCTGGTGTATTTACTGTCGATATATGAGATTTCGTCACTTTCTTAATATTAATGAATGCATCTGACAACTAATTTGCGATATTTTGTAAATGAATAATCCTTTTCACTTCTTACTCACATCTACTTGTGCGTGGATCAATAAAAGATGGTACATTTCCATTTACTTTCCTGTCGTTGTACAAGAAGTGACATTTTATCTCCCCTAACGGCGGAAAAAACTGACTCATCAAAATGGCAATAAGCAAACCTTGTCTTAAATAAATAGTCCGTCAGGGGCTCAATGTATTTTATTATTATAGATGGGGAATCAAAACCAACATAATTCTAAGACATTTTTTGGGGCCCATCTTTGTCCGTTTAGTTGGAGAAATGGAGACAAAAACTGCACAACCAAAAACTTTTAAGTGTGAAATATAAACCTGCTTGCCAGAAACAACCTGTAATGGTAAATAATGATGAAATGAACTTGGTCGAATACGGACCAATGCAGCTGCATGTAAAATTGTATGTTGCTAACAGAAGTGGATAAACTAGATCTTAAAAGTAAAGGTCTGGCAATCAATTGCAACCTTTTTAATAAAACACTCTGCAAGTCCATTTTGAGTATGCACATGTGCAACTGAATGTTTGACATTAATACCAATTGACATGCAATAATCATTTAATGCTTGAGATGTATATTCACCGGCCTTATCAAGACGAATAGTCTTGATGGAATGATCAGGGAATTGATCCCTTAATCTTATAATATGAGCAAAAAGTTTGTCAAAAGCAACTATTCGTGTTGATAGTAGACTTACATGTGACCATCTAGATGGTGCATCTATCAAGACCAAAAAGTAACAAAATGGTCCACAATGTGGATCAATAGGTCCACAAATATCCTCTTGTATTCTTTGTAAAAACATAAGGGCTCAAGATTAACTTTCATTGAAGATGGTCTTACAATTAATTTCCCTTGCGAGCATACAACACACACACAATCACGAGGTAAAATAATCATTTGGTTCTTTAGAGGATGTCCACGTGAGTTTCTAACTATTCAATGCATCATACTTGATCCAGGGTGGCCAAGTCGATCATGCCAAAGCATAAAAAGTTTTAGATCATTGAACTTCTGGTTTATCGTAGAGTTAGATTATATGACACTTATGTTTGCATAAAACAATCTTGATGAGAAAACTAGGAGTTTTTCTTTCATATGCTTCTGACAAGAATCATTGGATGTAATACATAGATATTCCATATTTTTCTCATTCATAGTCACGATATGGAAACCATTGTGTCATGCCCCAGAACCAGAATACTGGAGAGCGAAAGACAGACACAGCCAGCTGCGTACATTGAAGTGCAATCAACCTCGCAATACGGTCACGACTGTCTAGATGCTTGAGAGTTTATCTACAAGCCATCAGTCTCTTATGGTCAAGAACAAATCTAGTGTCTCAATCTCAAGCAAGCAAGTAAATGTTACAAGATGTTAGATCATCAGACATACAAAGTAAGGCGTCCCAAACATTACATATTCAGATGATCATGAAGCTAGTCATACAAAATATGAAGACTAGCAAGAGTTAAGTCATACATGATCAACCTTAGGATTTGTCAATCATGTTACAGCCCTTAGGTAAACAGAATTTAAGTTTCAACACGAGCTAACACTTGCTCGACGGCTTAACGCCTCAAAAGAATATTTTACAATAGAATAAAAGAGCAAAATAAGAAATTTACTCGTTGCAAGGATTACGTCTGGTGTTCACCATCTGGCTGATAAGCAGGAAGATCCTCGGGTATGTAACGCCCCAGAACCAGAATATTGGAGAGCGGGGGTGAACATAGCCAGCTACGTATATTGAATTACAACCCACCTCGCAATATGGTCACGGCTATCTAGATACATGAGGGTTTAACTACAAGCCATCAGTCTCTTAAGGTCATGAACGAGCCTATTGTCTCAATCTCAAGCAAGTAATAACAGTTACAAGATATCTGAGTACCAAATATACAATAGTATGGCGTCCCATACATTACATATTTGGATGATCATGAAGCTAGTCGTACAAAATGTCAAGACTAGCAAGAGTGTCAGTCATACATGATCAACCCTAGGATCTGTCAATCATGTTACAGCCCGTAGGCAGACAGTAAATAAAGGTGCAATATGAGCTAACACGTACTCGCCGACTAAATGCCTCAGAAGAATATTTATACAATAAAATAGGAGAACAAAAGGAACCCACTCGTTGCCAGGGTTACGTCTGGTGGTCACCATCTGGCTGGAAGATAGGTAGATCCTCTGGAGCTGCTCCGGTATCTGGCCATACAAAACCAGCTGGGTCAGACCCCAGAAAGAACAAGTGCTACAAAGGAGGCTTCACTTAGGAACTAAAACCAGCATCACATAAATGGATATTAACGATAATTATAAAAGAATTTGATAATAACAGTGACAACAACAGAGGATTGAGTACGAGAAAACCATTCAGGTAGCCAGGTCGCAACCCTTAAACCAAACAAGGACCGGGGTTGTAACCCTTCACCAGAACAGTAACCCGTCTCAAATTCTTATTGGTAAAATAAAACATGACGAGCATGACGTGGGGTACAATAAGATAATAAACGAAGAGAGGACACAGAACTGCTCCGGGATCCAGGTTACAACCCTTAAACCAAACAAGGGCCGGAGTTGTAACCCTTCGCCTGAACAGAACTTGGCCCCTGATCATTATTTTCAAGGTAAGCATAAATAATCATGTTATTGAAGTAACCAGGTACCGAAACAGGGCAAGACTTAGACTCCATTCAACATTCACGGCCAAGCAACAAGTACGGCTTGATACTTTAACTAACTAGGGTTATCACAGGCCTAGTTACTAGCAAGATGCAATGAGCTTATTCCAACAGCCACAAGCCTTGCAGACCATCCAGGTTATCCAGACGTAATTAGGGGATTAAATTCATGTGGGTACCTCATCCAAGAAACGCATGTACCCTTAAGTAACTTGAAGGGGGCAACACATGACAGTGTGCTGGAAATGTGCCCTACTCGACGGCAGGCTACAGATCCCATGATGGGGCGCCCAGATAACGGGATTGTCTGTAGCTGGGAAATCTCTCCATAACTACTGGATTTTCTAGTTATTAGCCTTAATCAATTTCAGTAGGTACCCCTGACCTTGGTATTCAGGGGTCCCTATCCTAGACATGATGTAAGACAATACTGGCTTATTTGTACAAACACAATCGTCCACGGTGTCCAGGCCAATCATTCTTGTCATGTCAAGCTAGCTGTTGTAACAGCATATCATGGTATATCATATCAGGTTTACTTGTCAAGAGTGCGCTACGACGGGCCACTTATCGTGTTCATGAAACATATCAGAATTTACATGGCATAAGCATAAATGTAACAACCCAATCGTAATAATAATAATAATAATAATAAAAGAGGACAAGGGCTATGGAAAGAGTCGTGCGGCTAAAGGAAATAAGCTCATGCGGCTAGGAAAGGAAAGGGGCTCATGCGGCCAAGGAAAAGAGCTCATGCGGCTCGGGAAAATGGGTTCATGCGGCTGGGAGAACGGGGTGCATGCGGCTGGAGGATGCGGGCTCATGCGGTTAGGAGAACGGGGCGCATGCGGCAATGAGCGCCTATGCGGCTAGGAAAGGAAAGGCTCATGCGGCTAGGAAAGGAAAGGCCCGTACGGCCTGGGTCAAATGGGTTCATGCGGCTGAAGGAATCGAGTATATGCGGTAGTAGAGAAATGGGTTCATGCAGCTCGGAAAATCCCAGGAGTTCATGCGGCTGAAGGCAACAAAGCCATGCGGCTGAAGGCCATGCGGCCAGGAACAAGATGGGCTCATGCGCCGAGGGGGAACTGTCGTATGAAAAGCCATACGACAAGCACTGTTCTTCTTCTCCACTTTTCGAGAAGAAGAGCTATCGAAAGCCATGGCTTCCAAGCTCCATTAAACCTTCATTCAAGGTCAGAATCTGGACTTCTATAGGTCAAAATGGAGGAAAAAGAAATTCTCTACAACATGGCACCATCAAAACTTAAAAATAGCAAGGTTAGATAGAGCAAAACCCAAAAAAATCCAAAAATGTAACAAGCTTAGATCTACAAGAAATGAACCATGGAAATTAAAAATTCTAAGTAATAAAGTGTCTTAGAATCTCGTGAAGAAGACAATGGAACAATAAAAACTGAGTTCCTCCATAAAGCAAGCTGCACTTGCCTAAGCCTCCTGTTAGGTGGAGGAGTAATGGAGGAAGAAGAAGAATTAATGAAGAAGTAAATGAGGAGAGAGAAGGGATATGCGGCTAATAAAGGAAGAGAGGGGTCGAAGGTGGGGTTGGTCCACATGTAACAAAATCGAACCAAGCCAAACCGAACCAAGTAAATGAATGCCAAGATAAACCATGCAAGGAGACATACAAAAATACGTACATGTATACCAGAATACGTAATACAAACTATGGTCGTTACAGGGTATCACTCCAAAATCTGACAAAACCAGCTGGGTCAGACCCCAGAAAGAGCAAGTGCCACAAGGAATGCTTCATTAAGGAACTAAACTAGCAGATAATAAAATAGAAAAATAAATAAATGAACATGCTTAAATGACAAGAAGATAGGGTTAGAATAAAACATTAGCTTGCATTAAGAGACGAAATATAATTTTTATGCTAATCACGAGCAAGCATTCAGGCACGGCCAATCAAGTCATACGGCTTGCTATCATTAGCTAACTAGGGTTATCACAGGCCTAGTTACTAGCAAGATGCAATGAGATGTTCCCGCAGTCACAAGCCCTACAGCTATCCAGGTTATCCAAACGAGGTGATTTACAAAAGTTACAAGAGTTATCAAGATTACTGATGTACTTTCAGTACTTATGTTTTCAAGAAGTGCCCCACATGACAGTGGGCTAGAAATGTATCCTACTCATCGGCAAGCTACAAGTCCCTCAGGTATGGCCGGGATAACGGGATAACCTATAACTGGGAAAAATCTCTCTATATGAACTACTTAATCAATCTATTCATTAACCTAGTCATAATTATTATGAATTCCTGACCGTGGTAACCAGGAATCCATGTCCTAGACATGATGCAAGATGAGACATGTAGCTTATACAGGCACAATCAAGATAATCAACCACGGTGTCATGACAAGAGTTACTTAGCAAGTCAGGATAGTTGTCGCAACAGCCTTTCAAGATTATATATGTCATGTCAGGTTACTTGTCATGTCAAAAGTACTTGTCTGGAGTGCGCCTCAATGGGCCACTTATCAAGATTTATCATGACGGGTTCATATTATCATGTTCAAGTCAGGTTCAAGTTACTATCTTAAGACTATCAAGTATCAAGTCGGGTCTTCACAATTTAGGCCAAGTATAGAAAAACATGCAAAGAAGATCGAGAACACCCATGTGTGATTGAAACTATAAGTCACATATGAACTCTGACTAAAGTAAGACAGGAAGATTCTTGAAGCCAAGACAAAGATCCACAACTTTAATGTTTTGAGTTTTTTAAGATTTTAGCTACAAAATAGTTTAAACGGGCAAAAATAGTCATTTAGAGTGATTCGCGCACGGACAAAAGGCGCACTGCGTAAGGTACAGGACGTGCGAGGTGCAAGGTGCACGAGGTATAAGGTACGCAAGGTGTATGGTGCATGAGGTGTACGAGGTACAAGGTGCACGAGATGCACAAGGTGCTTGGTGCACGAGGTGCGTGAGGTGCAAGGTGTACGAACCAAAAGGTGCGCGAGGTGCAAGGTGCGCAGACCAAAGGTGCACGAGGTGCAAGGTGCGCGAGTTGCAAGGTGGTCAAACCAAAAGGTGCGCGAGGTACCCGGTGCGAAGACCAAAAGGTGCACGAGGCGCACGATGCGCGCGAGGTATCGTCCCTACCAGCAAACTTTTGGCCATATAGTTTTAGAAATTTTCAATATCCATAACTTGGGCTAAAGGACTCAAAATTGGGAAAAATAAAGGTCTAAACTGAATGAAATTGAATTCTCTACAACGTGGAACAAGTAGTTTTTGAAATAACAAAGTTTAAGAGATTAAAACCATAAAAAATCAAAAAAAACTATAACTTAGATCTACAAAAATATAACCATCAAAACCAAAATTTCTAAGTTCTAAAGAGGCTTAGAATCAAGCAAGGAAGACAATAGAACAATAAAATTTGGGGTCCATCATGAAACAAGTTGTATTTGCCTAGGGCTTGGTAGGTGGGAGGAGTAAATAAAGAAGATGAAGAAGTAACGAGAAATAATTGAGGACAGAAAGAAAGAGGAGTTAGTTTTTAGACAAACCCTTCTCATCTCAAACCAAACAAACCAAGTCAAGCCAAGCCAAGTTGAACCAAACCGAATTAAACCAAGACAAGATTAAACCAAGACTAGGCTAAGCAAGACAAGTCAAAATATGGGTCACCTGAAAAAAGTCAGAATTCCGTACACGTATACTAAAAATACGAATAACGAAAAACAGGAGTGACAACTCTACCCACCTTAAAATAATTTCATCCTCAAAATTTAATTAAGAGGCTAGAGATGTCGGGACAAGCTACAATAACCACATGCAATCTACGACTAGCAGTTAATCAAGTAATCATTCATGCAAAAAAGTAACTAAAAGTAAAAGGCATAAGAAAGACATCATAACTTTTTAGTCAAACAGGTGTGGATATCCTGATCGGATATCATCCTCACGTTCCCAAGTTGACTCACCCAAAGAGTGATGACCCCAAGCAAATGAATGCCAAGATAAACCATACAAGGAGACAAGCAAAAATACGTACACGTATACCAGAATACGTAATACGAACTATGGTCGTTACAACTCTACCCACCTTAAAAGAATTTCGTCCTCAGAATTTAATTAAGAGGCTAGAGAGGCAAGGACATGCTATATTAATCACAAGCAAGTTATAACAAGGCAAGCAATCATGCAATCATTCATTCAAGCAAGGAACTGAGAGTATAAGGCATAATGAAGACATTATACCTTACGAGTCAAACATGTCAGGATATCGCGATCGGATATCATCCTCACGCTTCCACGTTGACTCACTCAAAGAGTGATGACCCCAAGCAACACGGACTAACTTAATAGTCTTGTTCTTGAGTCACTACAATAAAAAGACCTATTAATGATGCTTGATAAGTGGTTTTCATGACGGCTGATGTGGAAGCGTCATCAAAGTTCAGCAAGACTAGAATCTATGACGGTTTACATTAAAAACGTTATTAATAGTGCTCCAGAGATACGAGCGTTATAAAAAAGCACAAAAATTTAAGTCGAACCCTCGACTCCCCCGTAATTATCCCGCACTTAAGAAAAATTCTAAACCCTCTCTCTTTCTCCTTCTCCTCCCGCTCCCCAACTCCCTTCAGCTCACTCCCCGCTCCCCAACTTCCCTCAGCCTACTCCCCGCTCCCCAACTTTCCTCAGCCCGTTCCTTGCTTCCCTCGATTACAGACTCCACCGCAGAGGAAAGGTTGTCACCGGCATAGCCTTCACCACCGGTTTGTCCTAAAATCTCAATTATTGCTTATTTTATGCCCTAAATTCTACCTCGACATGATTTTAGTAAAATCTCATAATTTTTGACAACCATATATGCATCCATCTCTCCAAAATTAGGGTTCTTTTAGGGTTTCCTGACGTCTCCGTCCACGTCGGCGATGATCAGAAAAAGGGCTGCATCATCGTTGACTTCTCTTGATTAAGTGAGCGATTTTTGATTTTAATTTTTTTCTCTAAAAAAGATTTTGTTGGGAATTATTCTATGTGCGCTTCATGTTCGATGAAATAATTGTAAGTACCAAATGCTTGTGTTCTTTGATTTTTTTCTGTTATTTTTGTTCAAGGGAGTGTAATTGTATTTGGGAGCCGAGTCCGAAGCCTCTCCACAGTCACAAGCCGCGACCCGGCAAGGTGTTGTGCGTGCCTGCGAGCTGAGTCCGAAGCCTCTCTTCAGATTCTGATACTAAATTCTGGGGTATAAATTCTAAACTCTTGATTGATTTCAGTTTCTGGATTTATTTTGTTTGTCGATGATGTTGTTGGATCTCGATTCCTACAAAAAAGGGTTTCGATCGACTGATACGTGTTGGGTTCAATTTTGGCTTGACGATCCTACGATTGTCTTTGTTTGTGAAGCGCGAATGATCTTTAGATCATGTTCGGTTCTTTACTTGCTGTTGGATCATTTTCGATTTCGGGTTACCTAGCTGCTGTTAGAATTATTTGTGATGCATGTATTGTTGGTTTAGATTTCTTGTATAAATTGTTGCTTGGGTTCTCCTTCCTATACTTGCTGTAGGATGTTGGTTTAGGTTTTCCTTATTATACATGTTGGGTTGGGAAAGATTTCTTTGCTGTAGGAGATGTTTTGCTATTTGGATTAAAATTGTTGGTTGGGTATCTATTATGCATGAGGGATTTAACTTGGTACTGTGGGTGTTTTTGTTGGAAGCTTTTCGATATAAATCACATGCGGGTATATATTAGTTGGGAGTATTTCTATTTTGGGATTGACATCTCCATTAGCATGCATGCGTCGTTGATTTTAGGACTACGTCCACTATGTCATGCCTGGATGTTTTACTTTATTTGTCGGTTTCGGTTTTTATTAGAGTACTCTGATACTCTTGGTGATGGTCGTTCGGCTAAATGAACCAAAGCGTTGCAGATAGTATCGGATACACTAGCTCCGTGTTGGGACGTGTCCTATACGTGTTATGGCACGCTAGTACAGCAGATGATGATTGATCCTTATCTGAGACATCTTATATATCTCATTTCGTTTCTTGTCGTTGGTCGTAGTTTGTATGTTGGTACTGTTGGGTTGTTCATTCTGGGTGCAGATACGCTCATGTTTGTACGAGTCGATACTGGACACGGATGTGAGGATACCTTCGTGTCGATGATGTAGCCTCTCCACAGTTGCAGCCGCGACCCGACGTGGTGCTGTGCGTGCCTGCGAGACGAGTCCGAAGCCTCTTTTCGAATTTTGACACTAAATTCTGGGATATAAAATCTAAAATCTTGATTGATTTTAGTTTCTTAGTTTATTTTGTTTGTCGATGATGTTGTTGGATCTCGATCCCTACATAAAAGGGTTTCGATCGACTGATACGTGTTGGGTTCGATTTTGGCTTGATGATCCTACGATTGTCTTTGTTTGTGAAGCGCGAATGATCTTTAGATCATGTTCGGTTCTTTACTTGCTGTTGGATCACTTTCGGTTTCGTGTTACCTAGCTGTTGTTGGAATATTTATGATGCATGTATTGTTGGTTTGGGTTTTTTGTATAAATTTTTGCTTGGGTTCTCCTTCCTATACTTGATGTGGGATGTTGGTTTAAGTTTTCCTTATTATACATGTTGGGTTGGGAAAGATTCTTTGCTGTAGGAGATATTTTGCTATTTGGATTAAAATTGTTGGTTGGGTATCTATTATGCATGATGGGTTTAACTTGGTACTGTGGGTGTTTTTGTTGGGAGCTTTTCGATATAAATCACATAGGGTATATATTAGTTGGGAGTATTTCTATTTCGGGATTGACATCTCCATTAGCATGCATGCGTCGTTGATTTTAGGACTACGTCCACTATGCCATGCCTGGATGTTTTACTTTATTTGTCGATTTCGGTTTTTATTGGAGTACTCTGATACTCTTGGTGATGGTCGTTCGACCAAATGAACCAAAGCGTTGCAGATCGTATCGGATACACTAGCTCCGTGTCGGGACGTGTCATATACGTGTTATGGCACGCTAGTACAACAGATGATTGATCCTTATCTGAGACATCTTATATATCTCATTTCGTTTCTTCGTTGGTCGTAGTTTGTATGTTGGTACTGTTGGGTTGTTCATTTTGGGTGCAGATACGCTCGTGTTTGTACGAGTCGATACTGGATACGGATGTGAGGATACTTTTGTGTCGATGATGTAGCCTCTCCACAGTTGTAGCCGTGACCCGGCGAGGCGCTGTGCGTGCCTGCGAGCCGAGTCCGAAGGCTCCCTTCGGATTCCGACACCAAATTCTGGTGTAAATTCTAAACTCTTGATTGATTTCAGTTTTTGGGTTTATTTTGTTTGTCGATGATGTTGTTGGATCTCGATCCCTATAAAAGGATTTTGATCGACTGATACGTGTTGGGTTCGATTTTGGCTTGACGATCCTACGATTGTCTTTGTTTGTGAAGCAGGAATGATCTTTAGATCATGTTCGGTTCTTTATATGCTGTTGGATCATTTTCGGTTTCGGGTTACCTAGCTGCTGTTGGAATTATTTGTGATGCATGCATTGTTGGTTTGGGTTTCTTGTATAAATTATTGCTTAGGTTCTCCTTCCTATACTTGTTGTGGGATGTTGGTTTAGGTTTTACCTATCATACATGTTGGGTGGGAAAGATTTCTTTGCTGTAGGAGATGTTTTGCTATTTGGATTAAAATTGTTGGTTGGGTATCTATTATGCATGATGGGTTTAACTTGGTACTGTGGTGTGTTTTTGTTGGGAGCTTTTCGATATAAATCACATGCGGGTATATATTGTTGGGAGTATTTCAATTTTGGGAATGACATCTCCATTAGCATGCCTGCATCGTTGATTTTGGGACTACGTCCACTATGCCATGCCTAGATGTTTTTTTATTTGTCGGTTTCGGTTTTTATTAGAGTACTCTGATACTCTCAGTTTTCGATATAAATCACAGACTCTAAAATTGACAGACTCTAAAAGTGAGGGTTTTGCTTTCTTTTTCAGGGTTTGCTATACGTACATGTGCTATGGACAGTTCATATGACCAAGTTGATGCGTTATAAGTGTGCTTTTTCGCTACAATATCTGTGAGTTTTTAATGTCGATAGTTTTGATATAGCTAAAGTGTACTCTTATTGGATACTCTATATATTTGAGAAGATGTATATAATAAATGGAGAAATGTAGAATGGTAGCTAAAATACACTATTTTGAGACAATAAAATGGAGAATGGTACTTTATATTATATTTTAATGCTTTATTGTGAATAGGTTCCAAGTGGTTGTTTTCGAATTGAATTGATCAGCGTTTGGAATGTATAACATGCAGTATAGAGCATTATAAATGTGATATAACGACCATATACAGCGGTTTTTCATAACTATCCATAACGCTTTGAAAATAAAACGTAGCAGAAATTCAACGTATTACTGGCGGTTTTGGATGAATTATCTATAACGCTTTTAAAACATTTATAACACCCGATTTCATAACGCTTGGACTGAGAAAAAAAGCGTCATGATTTGCAATTAATGACACTTTTTAGCCGTCATTAAAAGGTATTTTTCTTGTAGTGAGTATCTTCTCTCTCCGGTCCAATATAGACACAGGCCTCTCCTCATACGAAAGGTTGGTACCAAACCAATTTCGAATGATCCAGGATATGGCTCGGGTCCGGGATATACCGTCGTAGTTGGGATACATGGAACACGTCATGCACCTCACGTAACGACGGCAGAAGAGCGAGACGATAGGACACGTCTCCTACTCGCTCCAGAATATCGAACAGCCCTATATACCTAGAACTAAGCTTTTCCCGTATGCCAAATGAATGACGCCACGGTTAGGCAAAATCCTCAGGAATACATGGTCGCCGATAGAAAACTCAAGAGGACGCCGAGGAGAATCGGCCCAATGACGCTGGCGATCTTGTGCTACGCGAAGATGATCTCTGACTCTCCTGACCACCTCAACCGTCCGAGCAATTATTTTCGGACCGAGCATCTACCTTTCACCAACACCATCCCATGCTAGCGGGGATCTGTACTTCCTACCATAAAGTGCCTCGAACGGTGCCATCTGGATACTGGCCTGGAAACTATTGTTGTACGAGAACTCTACCAGGTGCAGGTGATCTTCCCACGAACCACCGAAGTCGAGTGTGCAAGACCGCAACATATCTTTCAAGGTTCGTATGGTATGCTCTGACTGACCATCTGTCTGCGGATGATAAGCTGAGCTGAACTGGAGGTGAGTTCCCAAACTCTCTTGCAGACTGCGCCAAAAGTGCGACGTAAACCTTAAATCTCTGTCCGAGGTGATACTGACTGGTACTCCATGTAACGTGACTATCTGCCTGAGATACATCTTTGCTAGCTGAGCCGTCGACTGACCAACTCTGAATGGTAGAAAGTGAGCCACCTTCGTGAGCTTGTCTATAATTACCCAAATAGCATCTCTACCGGCCGGGGACCTAGAAAATCCAGTCACGAAATCCATGGTTATATGCTCCCACTTCCATTCTGGAATCGGCAAGGACTGAAGAAGTCCAGCTGGCCTCTGATGTTCAGCTTTAACTTGTTGGCAAACCAAACACCGAGTGACAAACTGGGCTATCTCCCTCTTCATGCCATTCCACCAAAAGTGCTGACGGATATCACGATACATCTTCGTACCACCAGGATGAATGGAATACTGCGAACTGTGAGCTTTTGCCATGATCTTCTGTCTGATATCTCCACTGGGTACACAAAGATGCCTCCCATGTTGAAGTGTACCATCCTCATGGATACATAGCTCTGGTCTTCGTCCTGCTCCACTCTGCTCTGAGCCGCTGAAGCTTAGAATCTGTTGACTGTGCCATCCGGATCCTCTAAACTATAGTGGACTGAACTTGCATGCTGGCCATCAATGCCACATTGGTAGGAAGGACAACTTCTATACCCATCTTCTGAAGATCTGCTAATAACTCTGGTTGCGCTGTAAGAAAATAAACCCTGGCACTTCTGCTCAATGCATCTGCAACAACGTTGGCCTTCCCGGAGGATATTGCAGGTTGACATCATAATCCACAAGTAGCTCTAGCCACCTCCTCTGACGCATGTTAAGATCCTTCTGAGTGAACACATACTTCAGGCTCTTGTGGTCGGTGAAAATCTCCACCCTATCTCTATACAAGTAGTGTCTCCAAAGCTTAAGTGCAAATATACTGCTGCCAATTCCATGTCATGGATTGGGTATTCTCATGATCACGAAGTTGTCGTGACACATAAGCTATTACCTTCCCATGCTGTATCAAAACACATCCTAACCTCTGCCTGAAGCTTCATAATACACTGAAAATCCTCCGTCCCATCTGGAAGCGTGAGAATAGGAGTCTATCATGCCTCGCTTCAACTTCTCAAAAGAATCCTGATTCTGCTGTCCAAGCAACTGCACATCCTTGCGGGTAACTGGGTCAATGGCGCTAAAATCCGGGCAAAGTCTGAAACAAATCGCTGGTATAGCCGGCCAAGCCGAGAAAACTGCGAACTTCTGTAACTGTGCGGGTACTGCATGTCTCAATGGCCACTATTCTGGGATCCACTTCTACTCCTCCTCGGTGATGATATGACCTAAGTAGAAATGCGATCGAGCCAGAACTCGCATTTACTGAACTTGGCATATAACTGGTGCTCTCTGAGAATCTGAGGACAACTCTGAGATGCTGCTCAACTCCGCTTCACTCTTGCTGTAGACTAGGATGTCATCGATGAACACAATCACGAACTGATCCAAGTAAGGCATGAAGATACGATTCATGAGGTCCATTAATACGGCCGACGTATTGGTTGCTCCAAATGGCATAACAAGGAACTCCCAATGCCCATATCTAGATCTGAAGGCTGTCTTCGGGATGTCCTGCTCTCTGACTCTGATTTGAGGGTATCCTGACCGCAAGTCGATCTTCGAGAATACTGCTGTCCTCTTGAGTTGATCAAACAAGTCATCTATCCTCGGGAGAGGGTATCTGTTCTTGATTGTCACTGAGTTCAAGGTACGATAATCTACACATAACCTGGATGTACCATCCTTCTTTTTCACAAGAAGCATTGGGGCTCCCCAAGGTGATCCACTAGCACGAATGAATCCCTTGGTTCGGAGTTCTTCAATCATCTTGTACAATATCTCTAATTCTGATGGTGCCATCCTGTAGACTCTCTCTGACACTGGGGCTATCCCTGGGATCAAGTCTATGGTGAACTCGATCTCTTGCTCTGGCAGTATTCCTGGAAGCTCTTCTGGGAAAACATCTGAAAACTTTTCAACTATCCGGGGCGCTGCACTGCTGCTACTGCCAATAAGATATCTAGATGGAGAACCTGCTGGAACCGCTGGGCTCTGTCGAACTCGGTCGCTACCAAGGTGGAAGAAAACCGACTAAGTCTCGAAACTCGGCCGCATACCCGTCGACCGTCCTGCCCATCTGCTTCAGATTGGTGAACCTCGTCTGTAGATCATACCGAGCTACAGCATCGAAGTACTTGGTCTGGAATCTCTCACGAAATACTGCCCAAGCAATAGGTGCCACTAATGCAACGGCCTGCGCCGCCCACCAGCTGCGGGCTAGATCCAATAACTGCAGGCGTACGACGGCCACCTTCTCGTCTTCTAGAGTCCTGGCTGCTTCTAGAATCACCTCTGTATCCTGCAGCCAAGCATCTGCGATAATAGCATCTTTGCTACTATCGAAGAAAGGAGGGTTCAAACGCTTGAAGCTGTTGGTCGCACTGTTACCTTGATAACCTCCTCTGGTCAGAGCATCTGTCACTGCCTGGTGCAATGCATCACCTCGACGATCTTGAGAAGCTAACAATGTCCTGATGAGACCTACTAAGATGCCATCATCAGGCTCTACAGGCTGGACGGGCTGAACTGGTGGTTCTTGACCCACAGTAGGCATAACTCTGGAGGCTACTCCTGAATGCTGGGCTTGATCTCCAGGTTGCTGCTGGTCCACGGGAGATACTCCGCCTGACCGATCGGTAGGACCAGGAACAATGCCGCTGAAGAAGACGACATAGGGAACAATAAGGAAGGACCAGGACAGATCAAAGATACAAGCATGTGATCAGGTCAAAAATCCAGGGATTTAGAGGATACGAGTAGAGATCAAGGGTGAGTGCTGATTGAGACATCTATTCAGTAAACCCTCACATATCTTGATTTACAAGACCTGCATAGGCCACCACTTAAACCATGTAACGCCCCAGAACCAGAATACTGGAGAGCGGGGACGAACATAGCCAGCTCCGTATATTAAAGTGCAAGCCACCTCGCTATACGGTCACGGCTGTCGAGATACATGAGGGTGTAACTACAAGCCATCAGTCTCTTAAGGTCATGAACAAGTCTATTGTCTCAATCTCAAGCAAGTAATAACAGTTACAAGATGTTCGAGCACCAAATATACAATAGTAAGGCGTCCCATACATTACATATTTGGATGATCATGAAGCTAGTCGTACAAAATGTCTAGACTAGCAAGAGTTTCAGTCATACATGATCAACCATAGGATTTGTCAATCATGTTACAGCCCGTAGGCAGACAGTAAATAAAGGTGCAATACGAGCTAACACGTGCTCGTCGACTAAACGTCTCAAAAGAATATTTATACAATAAAGTGGGAGAACAAAAGGAACCCACTCGTTGCCAGGGTTACGCCTGGTGGTCACCATCTGGCTGGAAGATAGATAGATCCTCTGGAGCTGCTCCGGTATCTGGCCATACAAAACCAGCTGGGTCAGACCCCAGAAAGGGCAAGTGCCACAAAGGAGGCTTCACTTGGGAACTAAAACAGCACAACATAAATGGATATCAACGATAATTATCAAAGAATCTGATAATAACAGTGACAACAACAGAGGATTGAGTACGAGGAAACCATTCAGGTAGCCAGGTCGCAACCCTTAAACCAAACAAGGACCGGAGTTGTAACCCTTCACCTGAACAGAAACCCGTCTCAAAATCTTGTTAGTAAAATAAAACATGACGAGCATGGCGTGGGGTGCAATAAGACAATAAACGAAGAGAGGACACAGAACTGCTCCGGGATCCAGGTTACAACCCTTAAACCAAACAAGGACCGGGGTTGTAACCCTTCGCCTGAACAGAACTTGGCCCCTGATCATTATTGTCAAGGTAAGCATAAATAATCATGTTATTGAAGTAACCAGGTACCGGAACAGGGCAAGACTTAGACTCCATTCAACATTCACGGCCAAGCAACAAGTACGGCTTGAAACTTTAACTAACTAGGGTTATCACAGGCCTAGTTACTAGCAAGATGCAATGAGATTATTCAAACAACCACAAGCCCTGCAGACCATCCAGGTTATCCAGACGCAATTAGGGGGGTTGAATTCATGTGGGTACGTCATCCAAGAAACGCATGTACCCTTAAGTAGCTCGAAGGGTGCAACACTTGACAGTGTGCTGGAAATGTGCCCTACTCGACGGCAGGCTACAAATCCTATGATAGGGTGCCCAGATAACGGGATTGCCTGTAGCTGGGAAATCTTTCCATGACTAGTGGATTTTCTAGTTATTAGCCTTAGTCAATTTCAGTAGGTACCCCTGACCGTGGTATTCAGGGGTCCCTATCCTAGACATGATGCAAGACAATACTGCTTATTTGTACAAACACAATCGTCCACGGTATCCAGGTCAATCATTCTTGTCATGTCGAACTAGCTGTCGCAACAGTATATCATGGTATATTATATCAGGTTTACTTGTCAAGAGTGCGCTACGACGGGCCACTTATCGTGTTCATAAAACATATCAGAATTTACATGGCATAAGCATAAATGTAACAACCCAATCATAAGAATAAGAATAATAATAATAATAATAAAAGAGGACAAGGGTTATGGAAAGAGTCGTGCGGCTAAAGGAAATATGCTCATACGGCTAGGAAAGGAAAAGGCTCATGCGGCCAAGGAAAAGAGCTCATGCGGCACGGGGAAATGGGTTCATGCGGCTCGGGAGAACGGGACGCATGCGGCTGGAGGATGCGGGCTCATGCGGCTGGGAGAACGGGGCGCATGCGACTGGAGGATGCGAGCTCATGCGGCTGGAAGAACGGGGCCCATGCGGCTGGAAGGGAACGGGGCGCATGCGACAATGAGCGCCTATGAGGCTAGGAAAAGAAAGGCTCATGCGGCTAGGAAAGGAAAGGCTCATGCAGCCAGGGTCAAATGGGTTCATGCGGCTGAAGGAAGCGAGTATATACGGCAGTTGGGAAATGGGTTCATGCAGCTCGGAAAATCCCAGGAGTTCATGCGGCCAGGAACAAGATGGGCTCATGCGGCGAGGGGGAACTACCGCATGAAAAGCCATGCGGCAAGCACTGTTCTTCTTCTCCACTTTCCGAAAAGAAGAACTATGGAAAGCCATGGCTTCCAAGCTCCATTAAACCTTCATTCAAGGTCAGAATCCGGACTTTCATAGGTCAAAATGGAGAAGAAAGAAATTCTCTACAACATGGCACCATCAAAACTTAAAAATAGCAAGGTTAGATAGATCAAAACCCAAAAAATTCAAAAATGCAACAATCTTAGATCTACAAGAATTGAACCATGGAAATTAAAAATGCTAAGTAATAAAGTATCTTAGAATCTCGTGAAGAAGACAATGGAACAATAAAAACTGAGTTCCTCCATGAAGCAAGCTACACTTGCCTAAGCCTCCTGTTAGGTGGAGGAGTAATGGAGGAAGAAGAAGAATGAAGAAGTAAATGAGGAGAGAGAAGGGATATGCGGCTAATAAAGGAAGAGAGGGGTGAAGGTGGGGTTGGTCCACATGCAACAAAATCGAACCAAGCCGAACCGAACCAAGTAAATGAATGCCAAGATAAACCATGCAAGGAGACATGCAAAAATACGTACATGTATACCAGAATACGTAATACAAACTATGGTCGTTACAGGGTATCACTCCAAAATCTGACAAAACCAGCTGGGTCAGACCCTAGAAAGAGCAAGTGCCACAAGGAATGCTTCATTAAGGAACTAAACTAGCAGATAATAAAATAGAAAAATAAATAAATGAACATGCTTAAATGACAAGAAGATAGGGTTAGAATAAAACATTAGCTTGCATTAAGAGACGAAATATAATTTTTATGCTAATCACGAGCAAGCATTCAGGCACGGCCAATCAAGTCATACGGCTTGCTATCATTAGCTAACTAGGGTTATCACAGGCCTAGTTACTAGCAAGATGCAATGAGATGTTCCCGCAGTCATCACAAGCCCTACAGCTATCCAGGTTATCCAAACGAGGTGATTTACAAAAGTTACAAGAGTTATCAAGATTACTGATGTACTTTCAGTACTTATGTTTTCAAGAAGTGCCCCACATGACAGTGGGCTAGAAATGTATCCTACTTATCGGCAAGCTACAAGTCCCTCAGGTATGGCCAGGATAACGGGATAACCTATAACAGGGAAAAATCTCTCTATATGAACTACTTAATCAATCTATTCATTAACCTAGTCATATTTTGTGAATTCCTGACCGTGGTAACCAGGAATCCATGTCCTAGACATGATGCAAGATGAGACATGTAGCTTATACAGGCACAATCAAGATAATCAACCACGGTATCATGACAAGAGTTACTTAGCAAGTCAGGGTAGTTATCGCAACAGCCTTTCAAGATTATACATGTCATGTCAGGTTACTTGTCATGTCAAAAGTACTTGTCTGGAGTGCGCCTCAATGGGCCACTTATCAAGATTTATCATGACAGGTTCATATTATCATGTTCAAGTCAGGTTCAAGTTACTATCTCAAGACTATCAAGTATCAAGTCGGGTCTTCACAATTTAGGCCAAGTATAGAAAAATATGCAAAGAAGATCGAGAACACCCATGTGTGATTGAAACTATAAGTCACATATGAACTCTGACTAAAGTAAGACAGAAAGATTCTTGAAGCCAAGACAAAGATCCACAACTTTAATGTTTTGAGTTTTTCAAGATTTTAGCTACAAAATAGTTTAAACGGGCAAAAATAGTCATTTAGAGTGATTCGCGCACGGACAAAAGGTGCACTGCGTAAGGTACATGACGTACGAGGTGCAAGGTGCACGAGGTGTAAGGTGCGCAAGGTGCATGGTGCATGAGGTGTACGAGGTACAAGGTGCACGAGATGCACAAGGTGCTTGGTGCACGAGGTGCGTGAGGTGCAAGGTGCACGAACCAAAAGGTGCGCGAGGTGCAAGGTGCGCAGACCAAAGGTGCACGAGGTGCAAGGTGCGCGAGTTGCAAGGTGGACAAACCAAAAGGTGCGCGAGGTACCCGGTGCGAAGACCAAAAGGTGCGCGAGGCGCACGATGCGCGCGAGGTATCATCCCTACCAGCAAACTTTTGGCCATATAGTTTTAGAAATTTTCAATATCCATAACTTGGGCTAAAGGACTCAAAATTGGAAAAAATAAAGGTCTAAACTGAATGAAATTGAATTCTCTACAACGTGGAACAAGTAGTTTTTGAAATAACAAAGTTTAAGAGATTAAAACCATAAATAATCGAAAAAAACTATAAACTTAGATCTACAAAAATAACCATCAAAACCAAAATTTCTAAGTTCTAAAGAGGCTTAGAATCAAGCAAGGAAGACAATGGAACAATAAAATTTGGGGTCCATCATGAAACAAGTTGCATTTGCCTAGGGCTTGGTAGGTGGGAGGAGTAAATAAAGAAGATGAAGAAGTAACGAGAAATAATTGAGGACAGAAAGAGAGAGGAGTTAGTTTTTATACAAACCCTTCTCATCTCAAACCAAAACAAACCAAGTCAAGCCAAGCCAAGTTGAACCAAACCGAATTAAACCAAGACAAGATTAAACCAAGACTAGGCTAAGCAAGACAAGTCAAAATATGGGTCACCTGAAAAAAGTCAGAATTCCGTACACGTATACTAAAAATACGAATAACGAAAAACAGGAGTGACAACTCTACCCACCTTAAAATAATTTCATCCTCAAAATTTAATTAAGAGGCTAGAGATGTCGGGACAAGCTACAATAACCACATGCAATCTACAACTAGCAGTTAATCAAGTAATCATTCATGCAAAAAAGGAACTAAAAGTAAAAGGCATAAGAAAGACATCATAACTTTTTAGTCAAACAGGTGTGGATATCCTGATCGGATATCATCCTCACGTTCCCAAGTTGACTCACCCAAAGAGTGATGACCCCAAGCAACACGGACTAAACTAATAGTCTTATTCTTGAGTATCTTCTCCCTTTGATCCAATATGGATACAGGCCTTTCCTCATAAGAAAGGTTGGTATCAACAACCAATTTCGAATGATCAAGGATATGGCTCGGATCCAAAATATACCGTCACAATTGGAATACATGGAATTCGTCATGTACCTCACGTAACGACGGTAAAAGAGCGAGACGATATGACACATCACCTACTCGCTCGAGAATACCAAATGGTCCTATATACCTAGGACTAAGATTTTCCTGTACGTCGAATCGAATGACGCCACGGGTAGGCGAGATCCTAAGGAATACGTGGTCGCCGATAGAAAACTCAAGAGGACGCTGATGAGAATCAGCCCAATGGCGCTGACGATCTCGTGCAACTCGAAGAAGGTCTGTAACTTGTCTATCCACCTCGATAATCTGCATAATTATTTCTGGACCAAGCATCTGCCTCTCGCCTACATTACCCCAGGCTAAAGGTGATCTGCACTTTCTGCCATACAGTGCCTCAAACGATGCTATCTGGATACTGTCCTAAAAACTGTTATTGTAGGAGAACTCCACAAGATGCAGGTGATCTTCCCACAAACCACCGAAGTCAAGTGTACATGATCGCAACATATCTTCAAGAGTTTGAATCGTACGCTCTGACTGACCATCTGTCTGCAGATATTACGCTGAACTAAACTTGAGACGAGTTTCCAAAATCTCCTGAAGACTCAACCAAAAGTACGAAGTAAATCTTAAATCTCTGTCCAATATGATACTGACTGGCACTTCATGCAATCTGACTATCTGTCTAAGATACATCTATGCTAGCTGATCCGTTGATTGACCAATCCTGAAAGGGAGAAAAAAGCTACCTTGGTGAGTCGTTCAACTATAATCCATATAGCATCTCTTCCAGCTGGGGATTTAGGTAACCTAGTTACAAAATCTATGGTAATATGCTCCCACTTTCATTCTAGGATTGGTAAAGGTTGAAGAAGTCTAGCTGGTCTCTGATGTTCAGCTTTAACTTGTTGGCAAACTAAATTTGGCAAACTAAACAATGAGAGACAAACCGAGCTATCTCTCTCTTCATGCCATTCCACCAGAAATACTGACGAATATCACGATACATCTTCGTACCACCGGGATGAATTGAATACTGCGAACTGTGAGCCTCTGCCATGATGTCATGCCTGATGTCACCACTGGGTACACAAAGACGCCTTCCATATCGGAATGTACCATCTTTGTGAATGCATAACTCTGCTCTCTCCGTCCTGCTTCACATTCTGCCCTAAGCCACTGAAGCATATAATTCGTTGATTGAGCTATCTTGATCCTCTCAACTATACTGGACTGAACTTACATACGGGTCATCAATACCATATTGGTAGGGAGAACTATCTTTATTCCATCTTCTGAAGATCTGCTAATAACTCTGGCTGTGCTGTTAGAAAATAATCTCCTGCTCTTTTATTCAACGCATCTGTAACTACGTTGGCCTTCCCAGGATGATACTGCAGGTTGAAGTCATAATCCACCAATAACTCTAACCATTTTCTCTGACGCATGTTAAGATCCTTCTGGGTAAACACATACTTAAGACTCTTGTGGTTGGTGAAAATCTCTACCTGATCTCCGTACAAGTAATACCTCCAAAGCTTAAGGGCAAAAACTACCGCTGCTAACTCCAAGTCATGGGTTGGATAATTTTTCTCATGATCATGAAGTTGATGTGATTCATAAGCTACTACCTTGCCATGCTGCATCAAGACGCATCTTAATCCTCTGCTTGAAGCGTCACAATAAACTGATAATCCTTCAATCCCATTTGGAAGCATGAGAAATGGGTGCCGTCATCAGTCCTTGCTTCAACTTTTTGAATGAACTCTGACACTCTGCTGTCCAAGAAACTGCACATCCTTGTGGATCACGTTAATGGTGCTAAAATCCGAGCAATGTTTGACACAAATCATCGGTAATAGCCGAACAATCCTAGGAAACTGCAAACTTCTGCGACGGTGGTAGGTACTGGCCATGTCTCTATAGCCACTATCTTCTGGGGGTCCACTTCTACTCCTCCTCTGGTGGTGATATGACCTAAGTACGAAATACGATCAAGCCAAAATTCACACTTACTGAACTTCGCGTACAACTGGTGCTCTCTGAGAATCTGAAGGACTATTCGGAGATGTTGTTCATGCTCTGCTTCATTCATGCTATAGACAAAGATATCGTCTATGAACACTATCACAAACTGATCCAAATAGGGTATAAAGATACGATTCATGATATCCATGAATACTTGCTGGCGCATTGCGCTCCGAATGACATAACGAGAAACTTCCAATGTCTATATCTAGATTTGAATGCTGTCTTCAGGATGTCTTGCTCTCTGACTCTGATCTGATGGTACCTGAGCGCAAGTCAATCTTCGAGAATACTGCTGTCCCACTGAGTTGATCGAATAAGCCATCTATCCTTGGTAGGGGATATCTGTTCTTAATTGTTACAAAATTTAAGGTACGATAATTAACACGTAATCTTGACGTACCATCCTTCTTCTTCATAAGAAGCATCAGGGCTCCCCAAGGTGATCCACTAGCACGAATGAATCCCTTGGTTCTGAGTTCTTCAATCATCTTGTACCACTACAACAAAAATATCTTTTAATGACGGCTAAAAGCGTCATTAATTGCAAATGATGACGCTTTTTTTCTCAGTCCAAGCGTTATGAAATCGGGTGTTATAAATGTTTTTAAAAGCGTTATAGATAATTCATCCAAAACCGTCATTAATAGGTTGAATTTCTGCAACGTTTTATTTTCAAAGCGTTATGGATAGTTATGAAAAACCGCTGTATATGGTCGTTGTATCACATTTATAACGCTCTATATTGCATGTTATACATTCCAAACGCTGCTCAATTCAATTCGAAAACAACCACTTGGAACCATATTCACAACAAAGCATTGAAATGTAATATAAAGTACCATTTAATGTAATATAAAGTACCATTCTCCATTTTATTGTCTCAAAATAAAGTATTTTAGCTACCATTCTATATTTCTCCATTTCATTATATACATCTTCTCAAATATATAGAGTATCCAATATAGAGTACACTTTAGCTACATCAAAACTATCGACATCAAAATCTCACAGGTACTGTAGCGAAGAAGCACACTTATAACGCTTCAACTTGGTCATATAAAGACTGTCCATAGTACATGTACGTATAGCAAAATCCTGAAAAAGAAAGCAAAACCCTCACTTTTAGAGTCTGTCAATTTTAGAGTCTGTGATTTATATCGAAAAACCGAGAGTATCAGAGTACTCTAATAAAAACCGAAAACGACAAATAAAGTAAAACATCTAGGCATGGCATAGTGGTCGTAGTCCCAAAATCAACGATGGAGGCATGCTAATGGAGATGTCATTCCCGAAATAGAAATACTCCCAACTAATATATACCCGCATGTGATTTATATCGAAAAGCTCCCAACAAAAACACCCACAGTACCAAGTTAAACCCATCATGCATAATAGATACCCAACCAACAATTTTAATCCAAATAGCAAAATATCTCCTACAACAAAGAAATCTTTCCCAATCCAACATGTATAATAGGGAAAACCTAAACCAACATCCCACAACAAGTATAGGAAGGAGAACCCAAGCAACAATTTATACAAGAAACCCAAACCAGCAATGCATGCATCACAAATAATTCCAACAGCAGCTTGGTAACCCGAAACAGAAAATGATCCAACAGCAAGTAAAGAACCGAACATGATCTAAAGATCATTCCTGCTTCACAAACAAAGACAATCGTAGGATCATCAAGCCAAAATCGAACCCAACACGTATCAGTCGATCGAAACCCTTTTATGTAGGGATCGAGATCCAACAACATCATCGACAAACAAAATAAACCCAAAAACTGAAATCAATCAAGAGTTTAGAATTTATAATATCCCAGAATTTGGTGTCGAAATCCGAAGGGAGCCTTCGGACTCGGCTCGCAGACACGCACAACGCCTCGCCGGGTCGCGACTGCAACAGTGGAGAGGCTACATCATCGACGCGAAGGTATCCTCACATTAGTGTCCAGTATCGACTCGTACAAACACGAGCGTATCTGCACCCAGAATGAACAACCCATAAAAACTATGACCAACGACAAGAAACGAAATGAGATATATAAGATGTCTTAGATAAGGATCAATCATCATCTGCTGTACTAGTATGCCATAACACGTATAGGACACGTCCAGCTGACACGGAGCCAGTGTATCCGATACGATCTGCAACGCTTTGGTTCATTTGGTCGAACGACCATCACCAAGAGTATCAGAGTACTCTAATAAAAACCAAAACCGACAAATAAAGTAAAACATCCAGGCATGGCATAGTGGACGTAGTCCCAAAATCAACGACGCATGCATGCTAATGGAGATGTCAATCCCGAAATAGAAATACACCCAACTAATATATACCCGCATGTGATTTATATCGAAAAGCTCCCAACAAAAATACCTACAGTACCAAGTTAAACCCATCATGCATAATAGATACCCAACCAACAATTTTAATCCAAATAGCAAACATCTCCAACAGCAAAAAAATCTTTCCCAATCCAACATGTATAATAAGAAAAACCTAAACCAATATCCCACAGCAAGTATAGGAAGGAGAACCCAAGCAACAATTTATACAAGAAACCCAAACCAACAAAACATGCATCACAAATAATTCCAACAGCAGCTAGGTAACCCGAAACCGAAAATGATCCAACAGCAAGTAAAAAACCGAACATGATCTAAAGATCATTCGCGCTTCACAAACAAAGACAATCGTAGGATCGTCAAGCCAAAATCGATCCCAACACGTATCAGTCGATCGAAACCCTTTTTATGTAGGGATCGAGATCCAACAACATCATCGACAAACAAAATAAACCCAAAAACTGAAATCAATCAAGAGTTTAGAATTTATACCCCAGAATTTAGTGTCAGAATCCGAAAGGAGGCTTCGGACTCGGCTCGCAGGCACGAACAGTACCTCGCCGGGTCGCGGCTGCAACTGTGGAGAGGCTACATCATCGACACGAAGGTATCCTCACATCCATGTCCAGTATCGACTCCTACAAAACACGAGCGTATCTGCACCCAGAATGAACAACTCAACAGTACCAACATACAAACTACGACCAACGACAAGAAACGAAATGAGATATATAAGATATCTCAGATAAGGATCAATCATCATCTGCTGTACTAGCGTGCCATAACACGTATAGGACACGTCCCGACACGGAGCCAGTGTATCCGATACGATCTGCAACGCTTTGGTTCATTTGGTCGAACGACCATCACCAAGAGTATCAGAGTACTCTAATAAAAACCGAAATCGACAAATAAAGTAAAACATCCAGGCATGGCATAGTAGACGTAGTCCCAAAATCAACGACGCATGCATGCTAATGGAGATGTTAATCCCGAAATAGAAACACTCCCAACTAATATATACCCGCATATGATTTATATCGAAAAGCTCCCAACAAAAATACCCGCAGTACCAAGTTAAACCCATCATGTATAATAGATACCCAACCAACAATTTTAATCCAAATAGCAAAATATCTCCTACAACAAAGAAATCTTTCCCAACCCAACATGTACAATAAGAAATACCTAAACCAACATCCCACAGCAAGTATAGGAAGGAGAACCCAAGCAACAATTTATTTAAGAAACCTAAACTATATGCATCACAAATAATTCCAACAGCAGCTAGGTAACCCGAAACTGAAAATAATCCAACAACAAGTAAAGAACCGAACATGATCTAAAGATCATTCGTGCTTCACAAATAAATACAATCGTAGGATCGTCAAGCCAAAATCGAACCCAACACGTATCAGTCGATCAAAACCCTTTTTATTTAGGGATCGAGATCCAACAACATCATCGACAAACAAATTAAACCCAGAAACTGAAATCAATCAAGAGTTTAGAATTTATACCCCAGAATTTAGTGTCAGAATCCGAAGGGAGGCTTCGAACTCGGCTCACAGGCACGCACAGCACCTCGCCGGATCGCGGCTGTTGTTTCACTTAACAAAATGCCTGGAAGTCGGATTTTGAAAATAAAACGAGAAAAAGTACAAGAAGTACAAATTTGATTCTGAGAAGTATTGCTATGGAAGTCTGATCTGTAAATGATCACTTTGTTCCTTGGACCATACGATGATGATGAAGATCACTGCTAGAAGATGAACAATTGGAAGAACTAAGTCACCAGAAAGGTATCGACGCACTTGGGCACTGATGGTGAGGCCGAATGCTTTCCTGCTTTGCTTCACTCTGTTCTGGAAGAAAAGTTGAAGAAGAATGCTCCGAAAAATCAAAGTCTCTGGGCCCTGATCTCTATGTATTCTCTCCTCTCTCTCTGTCTGTTTATATGAGAAAAATTAGTCTATTTATAGACTTGGTTTCTTGTGCGTAAAAACTCAGCAAAAGTTCCGTCTTTACGCTGACAACTGACACCCATGACCAAAGTCATCCTCAGCATACGTTGACACGTGTTCCATCATTTCAATAAGAATAGGATGCACGTACACACGTTCTTCGAGATGTGTGGCATGAAAGCCATGTAGGCACACTACGTTCTGAATTGGAATAGGGCGTAAAACAACCCAAATATACCATGAGCGTAAAGTAGTAGACTAGGCGTATAATAGCCTTGATGTAGACTTCCCGCGTAAAGTGGTTGTTAAATAACCTTGAACGTAAAAGTAGCCCAAATAAACCTTACGCACATGTCAACCGTTGAGCGTAAAAACTCGTATAGTCTCCGTGCGTAAAAGTAGCCATATTATGAGCGTAAAGTGGCTCAGTCCACATACTAAACGACAAATGGGCCTCTGTGTAAAAACAAATCCCATTGATTTCTGTGATATATGCCATCATTAAATCTTCATGTCAGGCTTTGTATTAAATGCAAGACTTGACAGCTTTGTCCAGCGTAAAAGTGGCTAGCTTGTCTTTGGGCGTAAAATCCTTAACTTTGACCCGGGCGTAAAATGATTAGCCTGCTTCGGGCGTAAAGTGATTAGCCACTCTTTGGCGTAAAGTGGATCGATTTGAATGGAATGATCCTTATCTTTGACTCATTCTTAGGAAGCACTTTTTACGCTCCTACAAGACCCCCTTCAAAGTTTTCAAATATCTTCAAAGTTTGAAACACTTTGAACAGAAGCGTAAAAGTTGAGATTTGACCAGTCAGCGTAAAATTCGAGATACTCAACAGTCATCCGCGTAAAGGTGGAGATATCCAACAGTCGTCGTAAAATCAAGAAATAATGTCGGTCAACACTTAACCGTCACAATAAATTTTCTTCTCGAAACTTTCGAATGACTTTTCGCCTCCACGAGTTTGCATTAATAATGAGCAGTTTTCCATAAGGAATATGAAGAGTTGATTTGATTGTATAAATAAAGAGGAATTCTTCATTCTTGCCATTCATCTTCATAGTAACATGGCGCCAAAGAAAGAGATTAACAATGAAGAGGCTTCTAGCTCCATGATTTGTATCTATCCAAAAGTAGTATGGACATGATAGATAATAAAGTCTTGTTTTCTGTTTAGAGTATACAATACTATCAGAGGTATTATGGACATGACAGCATGTAAGAACTCAGAGAAAAGTAGATTAATATCTATGCAGAGGTCGAATGGAAATAATAGATAAGAAAAGTAAGTGGATTTAATATTTATCCAGAGGTCATGAAAACATGATAAATAACGAATCCCATTTTTTTATCAATTGATAAAATAGAAGATTTAAAATTCCTCTCCAAGGAAACAAGAAATTAGCTTAACCAAACCTTGGTAGCTGGAGAATAAGGAGACAGACGTCATGAGCATATATGTCCATATTAATGGATGAATGAACCAACATAACTTTTCGGGAAAAGAAAATATTGATTCAATTCCGTAATTAAATGGATGAACCTGATAAAAATGAAGAACAGACCTTTTCGGGAATAAAAGGTTGTTTTCAAAGACCAGTTCATCAACAGATCTCTCCTATTACATAGGTGAGAAATCTTTGTAACTTTTTATTCTTATTTCCACTCCTCTATTGGAAATGTCTTCCAAGGATATGCAGCAAAAAAATGAAGTCTCCAAGAAAGTTGAGAACATCATTGAGACGTGTCCCATTGAACCAATTGTGACAGGTCCAACCGAAATAGGCGAAAGCTCTTCAACTCCCAAGCCACCACAAGACATCCTTGCTTTCTTAGTAGAGCCAGGGAAAACTCCTGAAGAAGAAATGCTGAGGATAGCTGCCTGCAAGTTTTTTATGAACTCCGGCAACGATGCCTTCGAAGCATTGGCTGACTATGTATTCAATAAGGAAGGCAGTGGTCCTCGTCCTTAATCCGTTATTCAGAACAAAAATAAAAATAAAATAAAAAATTTATTTTCATTCTGTCTCATTTTTTTAATACATAATACTTCTTAAGAAATTTACCATTGATCGGCATCATGAGTAGATCTCCATTAGGCTTTGATAACCGGTAGGCACCATTAGAAAATACGGTCTCAATTACATAAGGACCTTCCCATTTCGCTTGGAATTTTCCTTTGCTTTTGTGAGTCATAATCATCGGTCTTTATACAGCTAATACTAACTCGCCAATCTTGAATACCCTCTCTTTAACTTTATGATTGAAAGTTCGAGATATACGGGCTTGATATAGTTCAATATGCTGTTGTGCTTGAAGACGCTTCTCGTCCAATCCTTCAAGTTCTTGGAGTCGTAAGCGATTATTGTTCTCTATAGTTAGCTCATTAGCAATAGCTATTCGAAGAGATGGAATCTGGATTTCCAAGGAAAGAACAGCCTTACATCCATAAACCAATAAAAATGGTGTAAAACCAGTAGGAGTTCGGACTGTTGTTCGATAAGCCCATAAACATTCTCCAAGTTTCTCATTCCAATCATGTTTATTAGAAGAGATAAACTTTTTGAGAAGTTTAATAATAGTCTTATTGAAGACTTCGGCTAGACCATTAGCAGTTGGATTATAAGTCGTAGAAGCCAAATTTTGAATTTGATTCTTATCACAGAACTGATAAAATGCCTGACTGGCAAATTGTGGACCATTATAATGAATTATCCGTTGAGGAATCTCGAAGTGATAAATGACATGATGTTTGATGAAGCTGATCACATTAGATATTTTTACTTCGGCAAGAGGAACTGCTTCTGTCAACTTAGAAAAGTAATCGGTTATAGCTAATATGAACCGATGTCCTTTAACAGAAGGAGGGTTAATAGGGCCAATAACATCCATACCCCAAGCTACGAAGGGCCAAGAAGCTGCTGTAGGATATAGAAATTTAGAAGGTTGGTGAATAAAATCGGTATAAATCTGACATGCTTTACACCTTCTGGCGTAATCCACAGCATCTGCTATCATGGAAGGCCAATAGTATCCCATCCTTCGAATGCGATCCTATAATTTTGGACCTGGTTGATGAGCACCACAGACACCATCATGAGCCTCACGGAGTATCAGTTTAGCTTCACTTTCTGAGAGACAACGCAGTAAGAGTCCATCATATGAGCGACGATATAACATATGTAAAGATGAATCATAATAGAATCGAAATGATCGTCTTTTAATTGATGCAGCTTCTTTTGGATCTTCAGGTAAAATACCATGAACCGCGTAATCAATAAATGGAGTTCTCTAATTCCTTTGCTGAGAGCTTGATTCTGTAGTATAACTCTGTTCAATACACAAATTATTCTTGACACAGAATAAATCTCGGTCCAACAAAGTAATTGTATTCTGCCTTTGGATTGGAACAGCCAAATCTGCAGCTAGGCTAGCAAGAGCATCAGCCTCTACATTCTGAGAACGTGGTACGAATTCAATAAAGAATCCTTTGAATAAAAGGACCAATTCGACTACTACTTGATGATAAGGGATGAGATCAGCTAAGAGTCTCCATAGGCTTCCAGAAATTCAATATCCAATTGTTTTGCGACTTGGAGACCAATCAATAGAGCATTATATTCTGCTACATTATTGGAGCATGGTTCATTGAGAGAATAGGCACGGTATATGACCATTTTGTCAGGAGAGACCAAGACGATTTCTACCCCAGAGACAATATTACCTTTAGGTCCAATCCATGATGCTCCGTCAAAATATAATTGCCAAATATCATTTTTTAAAGTCATATTGCAATCTAGAACTTCATCTAGAATGTCCTCATATAACTTTGATGTTTCCGGTATAGGATGAGTAGCTAAGAAATCAGCTAATGCTTGACCCTTCACTAATTTTTGAGGTATATAAACCATGTCATAAGGGGTGAACAGCATCGCCCAGGTAGCTAACCTAGAGTTAAGAATGCTTGGCTTTCTCATCAATACCCAAATGGGGTTTATTCTGGAGATGACATGGATAGTCTGTCCTGTCACATAATGTCTTATCTTTTGGACAGCAAAAACCAAGGCCAGACATTCCTTTTCTACAGGAGTATACCTGTGTTCTGCTCCGATCATCATTCGACTAAGATAATAAATCGCTTGTTCATGCCCTATATCACTTTTTTGTGCAAGAAGAGCACCAAGTGAATGATCCAACGCTCGAACATATAACAAAAATGGTCTTTCTATCACTGGAGGTACCAAAACAGGTGGATTTGTAAGATATTGCTTGATGTCATTGAAGGCTTTCTGACATGCCTCATCCCAAACAAATGATACACCCTTCTTTAATAGACGGGTGAAAGGCTAGCATCTTCCAGAGAGATTGGATATGAACCTCCTGATATATGTAATGCGACCTTGGAAGCTACGGAGTTCTTTTAAATTGCGTGGAGGACGTATTTCAAGAATTGCTTTAACCTTATCAGGATCAACATGGATACCCTGAGAAGTAATAACAAATCCTAAAAACTTGCCACTAGAAACCCCTAAGAAAGACTTAGTAGGGTTCATTTTCAATTGATGTTGGCGCATCAATTCAAATACTGTCTTCAAGTCTTGAATATGATTATCTTTTGACCGACTCTTAACAGCAATGTCATCTACATAACATTCTACTGTCTTCCATAGAAGTTCTTGAAAGATGTTGCTCATGGCCCGTTGATATGTGGCACCGACATTTTTAAGACCAAACGGCATCACCGTATAGCAGTAAACCCCAAAGGGTGTACAAAAAGCGGTATGCTTCTCATCTTCTGGATGCATCTTAATTTGATTATATCCTGAGAATCCATCCATGAAAGACATGTGTTCAAAACCACATGTATTGTCTATCATGACATCAGTAATTAAAAGTGGAAATTCGTCTTTTGGACAAGCTGCATTAAGATCTTGAAAATATATGCAAACTTGGACTTTTTCGTTCTTCTTTATAACATGAACAATGTTAGCAACCCAATCGGGGTGTTGTTCTTCACGAACAAAACCACACGTGATCAGCTTTTTGACTTCTATTTTAATTGCATCCAGCATGTCTGGCCGAAAATGCCGTTGCTGTTGTTTTACAGACTTAGCATTAGGAAGAATATTGAGTTTATGAGTAGCAACTTTGGGATCTAAACCTGGCATATCCTCATAACTCCATGCAAAAATATCAATATATTCTTTAATTAGTTTTATCAATTCTTCCTTTTCATCTTCAGAAAGATTCTTACTGATGAATATTGGTTTGGGCGTAGTTCCATCTCTAACGTCAATCTGGACAATCTCGCCCTCTGTAGGTGGTTGTCGTTGTTCGAAACGAAGTTTTCATTGGGTGTCCATCTGTTGAGCCCAAGGATCATTCTCAAATGGCTCGGATTCATCATCAATTTGAACCATGTAAGCTGAAAATATTTGCTCAGATTCATCATCATAGTCTCCTTTAACACACGAGGAGTGAGAAATATCGGATTTAATGAATTGGACTTCTTCTGAATCTGATGATTGTGAAGAGCTAGAAGAGAATTCTTATTGTATATCGTCATTAAACATATGGGACGGATCATATCCCAATCCATGACGAGTTTTCTGGTAAAACGGATCACCACATAATGGTAGTCGTCTACCTTTGCCTTGATTGAGACCTTGCATAGTCTTTAAATCATATCCTATATTCTGGATAATTTTGAGAGATTGTTGACTATATCTGTCAATTCGGATTCTTCCTTTATCTTTATCTCTCAAGTCATCTATCTGAGCAACAGGGATATTTCTAGCCAGGCCAAACACAATTTGGCGCTTGTTTTTCTTATTAGACGGAACCACGAAATAAGATTCTTTGTGACGTCTATAAGTTACACTAGCTTGCAATGAAGCGGCTACAGGAAGAAGATAGGGAGAAGATGTTAGAAACCTTTGAGCATAAGGTCCGACATCGACATGAGGAGAAAAAGAATTTTCCTTATTGTCAATGTATAAGGTTTCCTCTGTCTCTATGTCGTCTTTATATTGATGACTTTTATTATCAGAAGATAAAGTCATTCTTTCAATAAACTTGACAGCCATATACTCGAAAAGGAAATCTTCATTGATATTAAAAAGTATAGAATGATCAATATTTACATCATTTACAATTTGACTACTACGCTTCGGATTAATCACTAGTGGATTATCATCCGTCTTTTGCGTAGATTTGCCAAGATTGACAATCAGAGGAGGTTCTGGATCATTCTTACGAAATATATGCCCTTTGACTTTGATCACAAGAGGTTGAACTTGGCTTTTAACAGGAACATTTACTGATTCCTCAGATGAAGCTTGAGTTCTTCCTTTAACCTTGATCATCAAAGGTTGATTGTTGACAGATTGGGGTTGGATTCGCCCTTTGACTTTGATATTCAAAGGTTGCTCTTCTGGCGGATCTTCGTTAATAGACTGATCTTCAGCAGATGATTGATCTTCAGCCATATCTGATATCTCTTTCATATGCTCTTGTTTGTAAAGCCTTGAGTCAAAAAAATAGGCTTCAACACCTTTGAAAGGATTGATATCAGCAAACTCAGTCTTCACAACCCCTTGGGGATCCACATACTTGAAGCATTGGTGGAGAGTCGAAGGCACGATGTTATGCTCATGTAACCATGGTCTTCCAAGAAGAATATTGTAGAATACGTCTGAGTTAATAACATAAAATGTTGCCATAGTTCGAAGATCACCAATCTGAATCTTCAGACGAATCTTCCCTAGTGGTTTACTCTTTCCAGAGTTGAAACCAACTATTGTGGTACTAGTGTAAGTCAGATCACTAGTAGGAATCCTTAATGGTCTTAGCATACTTTGAAGAATTATGCTAATGGAAGACCCAGGATCAATGTAAATTCTGTCAACTTCAATGGATTCGATATACCCAATGTAACACAGAGGCCTATCATACTTGTTATGCTTCAACAGCATATCCTTTTGTGTGAAGGTGATATTGGGAATTGCTTCCATCACACTATGACATTGCGGGCATGATACTGGTATATTGTCAGGAGTCTTGAGTTGAGCTAAGCAGGAATCAGCTTGTAGCAAAGCTTCAGTCAAAGTTTCGCGACTTTCTCTAGAATGGCGAAGCAACTCAAAAATAGATAATCTAGCCGGAGTATTAGCTAACTGGGCTAAAATATCAAATTTATAGGGTTTCATCACCACCCCCTGACTGGAAGTAGACTTCAACGGGACATCAAAGCGTACCGCTTTCTGTTTTCCCTTTTCAACCACAGCAGGAGCAAGAGACGGTTGAGTTGATGGTGTTTCAACATTCTCAGCTTCCTTGGAGGATCCACATAATCTTTGTGGTACTCTTTTCCAGATCTTGTACCAGCAAAAGTTTCTTCTTCAGACTCAGAAGAAGGAAGTACCATATTGCAGGATTTAATCTTCCTTTCTTTAGCCTTCTTCTTGTGAGGATTGTTATGAGGAACCTCAGAACCCAATCCAACAGTGGATTTTTGATTTTGAATTTGTAAAGGAAGTCGTATCCCTTTATCATAATTCAAACCTTCTGCCTTTTGAAAATCATAACCCATCTTCTTCATGAGAAGGATAGATTGTTGACTGTACAAGTGAGTAGGCAGTGGACTTTCAACAGGTGGTTCCATAGAGGAAGAAGAAGAAATCTCTGTAACTACAAGAGAATGAGGAATAACCATCTCTGTAGCTATGGGAGGAAAAGGATTCGAGATACGAGGAAAAATCCCTGTATGAGCCTTTTCATAAGCAGCGAAGACTTGTTGTGCCATGTATAAGGGAATACTATTCATGGCTAGCCACTGCGGATGAGTAAGCTTGAGCTTGGCAGGAGGAGCCAGACTCGGAGGACATATGTTCAATCCTCTCAGTCTATCTTCCAAAGAAATGCCGTCCCATAGATGATCCAAATCATCAGGCTCTGGAATAACATGAGAAATCATGTTGCAGGTTTTGACTTTCTTACCTTTCTTCGATTTTAAAGTTTTACCTTCATCTTCCATTTCAGGTATTAAGTCAGGATGTACCCACATAATCTCACCATTCTTTAATGTAAGAGGCAACAATCCTTCATTTTCCTCCCTGGCAGGCGGGATATTCAAAATCTTCATCGTCGCCTTCGAAATTGGGACAATTCCATCTGGTACTTATTGTGGAGAAAAATCTCCAAATTGAAGAGAAACCATATTGGTTGTAACCGTATGGTCATCATTGGTTAAAGCAATGGTGCCACCATTTATCAGCTCTTGGATTTTCTTCTTCAAAACATAGCAAGCACTGGTAGGATGATTAATGTATCTATGATAGATACAATATTTGGGATTATCAGTCAGATTTACCTCATTGGGCCTCTTTGGCTCTGGAATCTGAAGTTTGCCACTCTTCACCAGACATTGAAATATTCCTGGGATATCACTTTCGTCAAAAGAGTATTCTTCTTTTGACCTGGAAGATTCCTGATTATTCGGTATCGTTTTATTCTTGGAAAGATTGACCATAAGAGTGTCTTTTCCTTTCATATTACGATTGCCGGAATTATTACCAGGATTACTTTTCTTTTCTTTATCCTCAGAGGCAAAAATCATCCCATGTTCACGAGCCAACCTACCATTGGTCTCGGCAGAAACTGCTGCTATGATAAACGAAGCCTAATCTGTGAATTGGGAACCCGTGAAGACAACGATAGATGGTCGCAGATTCATCTTATATGTATCAATCAGTACTGAATCTGGCATGCCAGGGGGCATCTTTAAAGTTGCCTGTCGGAAACGTTCAATGAACGTCCGAGTATCTTCTTTCTCCTTTTGCTTGATTTCTATTAAGGAGGACATGTTCATGTCCATACCTCCTTCATAGAAACGGGAGAGAAAAATTGCCTTAAATTCGTCAAAATATGAAATGCAATTGTCGGGTAAATTACGATACCAGTCGTAAGCTGAACCCATCAAGCATCCAATGAATACTCTAGTGAGAAGAGCATCATTTTTCTGCAAATGTACAGTCATAATATCAAAGTAATTGATATACTGACTAGGAGAAGCCTTTCCATCAAACAATACCATGGACTGTGGCTTAAATTTCGGTAGAAAAGGTACATCATTCCAATGAGGAGGATAAGGTTGCTTAATCCCTAACCTCTGGAGTTGATCCTTTTGCTTCAAAACTTCAAACTGTGCTTTGAGCTCACGCACAGCTTGAATGGCTTCACTGGTTTGTAGAAGCACATTTGATTGAAAAGTTGTTGGTTGTACCGTAATCCCGACCGGAGATGGTACATCTTCTGGAATGATGGGATCTGGAGATGCAGAATTTTGGTTAACAGTAGGCTCTTGGTTATTCAAAGGTATATCAGCCCCTTGGCTATCTTGAGTTGGTGCTGCTGCCTGAACCGGTGTTACAATTGTTGGTTGAGCAGTTTGCTGAGCTGTTATTATCTGGTGCATGCTTTGCATCATGTAAAGCATGTCTTTCAATGATTGCTCAACAGCAGTGAGACGTTGTTCTGTATTAACTGATGACCTCTCTGGTTCATCTCCAATAGCGTAGGATTCAACCTCTCTTGAAGAAACAGAAGGATTGGTATAGAAGTATGAATCAACACTATCAGTTTCGGACTCAAGAGCCCCAGCTTCAGAATCAGAAGTCTGCAATTGTCTTTGTCTTCTTGATCGAGTATTCTGATATACTCCTTCAAAAGAATCAAGAAGTCTGTTGAATTGTTGTTGACCTGGGGTTTGGGACGTGTTTCGTCTAGGACGTCGTCCTCTGTTGGTGTGAGATGCCATGTTGACTGACGCATATGACAACTCATCGGCTTGTTGTTGGGGTGCATTAAAATTCAATCGATCAAAAACTGACCGTCTGGAAGCCGAGCAACAACATTTGATCACAATCTGGTGACACTCACAGTGATGATTTTTTTGGGGGAGCGTCACGAGAGATTGTCTATTTTTACGCTTTTGCATTAGCAATTCACGTAAATCAGAAGGAGTAGAAGGAGTAGTCTTCTTTATTACATTTGGGGTAGCAAAACGTTTAATCCCTTGTGTATAAAGAAGATTACTGGCTGCATTCGCAGAACCAAACTGTACATTTTTACGCATTTGGAGTTGTGTACGCAAATCTTGAGATTTTTAAGCACGAAGGACTCCATTTTCATTACGTGTGATTTGTAGGTTTGGTACTTTGCGTAGAGCAGTATAAGAAGGCTGTTGGTGTAGAACTGAAGCTTTACCAACAACATTTTTATGCTGTATGCATTTAGGTACATTCACATTAGATGTAAAAATATCGTTGCGAATTTTATCTACACTGTCACAGATATGAGACTTACCTTTATGCGTAGAGCGTAAAAATTGATTATCTACCTCGTCACAGACGGGAGATTTTCCTTTACACGAAGAGCATAATTTTTGTTTGCCTACCACGTCACAGACGGGAGACTTATTTTTACACTTCAAAGCACAAGCATTAGAGTCTGCCTCATTACAAATAAGAGACTCGTTCTTATGCACTGAGCGTAAAATTTAGTTTTTACCCACTGGGCGTAAAACATGATTATCTTCATCGTCACAGACGGAAGATAACTTGCCACACTTAGAGTGCAACGCTGAAGTAAGGACTGCCTCGTTACGAACGGGAGCTCCTACGACAGGAGTGGGAAGAATTCCCTTGCCCTCAGAAGCAACAGAGAGATCAGAAGCTATTTTGGATTTAGGAATCCAAACTTTTCGTGCTTTGCGAGATTTTTGAACATTGGAGCGGCGAGAACCACCCCCAGTTCGGAGCATTTCTTCATAAGCAGTCTGGTCGAAGTGTACAACCAGAGTCTTCTTTGTCGATCCAATCGACACATCATCGTATTGAGCAATTGCCTCCTCATCAGAGGAGAAGGTCGTCCCCAGCAGAGTCGCCATTTTTGTTTCACTTAACAAAATGCCTGGAATTCTGATTTGTAAATGATCACTTTGTTCCTTGGACCATACGATGATGATGAAGATCACTGCTAGAAGATGAACAATTGGAAGAACTAAGTCACCAGAAAGGTATCGACGTACTTGGGCACTGATGGCGAGGCCGAATGCTTTCCTGCTTTGCTTTACTCTGTTCTGGAAGAAAAGTTGAAGAAGAATGCTCCGAAAAATCAAAGTCTCTGGGCTCTGATCTCTATGTATTCTCTCCTCTCTCTCTCTGTCTATTTATATGAGAAAAATTAGTCTATTTATAGACTTGGTTTCTTGTGCGTAAAAACTCAGCAAAAGTTCCGTCTTTACGCTGACAACTGCCACCCATGACCAAAGTCATCCTCAGCATACGTTGACACGTGTCCCATCATTTCAATAAGAATAGGATGCACGTACACACGTTCTTCGAGATGTGTGGCATAAAAGCCATGTAGGCACACCATGTTCTGAATTGGAATAGAGCGTAAAACAACCCAAATATACCCTGTGCGTAAAGTAGTAGACTAGGCGTACAATAGCCTTGATGCAGACTTCCCGCGTAAAGTGGTTGTTAAATAACCTTGAGCGTAAAAGTAGCCCAAATAAACCTTACGCACACGTCAACCGTTGAGCGTAAAAACTCGTATAGTCTCCGTGCGTAAAAGAAGCCATATTATGAGCGTAAAGTGGCTCAGTCCACATACTAAACGACAAATGGTCCTCTGTGTAAAAACAAATCCCTTTGATTTCTGTGATATATGCCATCATTAAATCTTCATGTCAGGCTTTGCATTAAATGCAAGACTTGACTGCTTTGTCCAGCGTAAAAGTGGCTAGCTTATCTTTGGGCGTAAAATCCTTAGCTTTGACCCGGGCGTAAAATGATTAGCCTGCTTCGGGCATAAAGTGATTAGCCACTCTTTGGCGTAAAGTGGATCGATTTGAATGGAATGATCCTTATTTTTGACTCATTCTTATGAAGCACTTTTTACGCTCCTACAGCTGTGACTGTGGAGAGGCTTCGGACTCGGCTCTCCAAATGCAATTACACTCCCTTGAACAAGAACAAACAGAAAAAAATCAAAGAACACAAGCATTTCGTACTTACAATTATTTCATCAAACATGAAGCGCACATAGAACAATTCCCAACAAAATCTTTTTTTAGGGAAAAAAATCCAAATCAAAATCACTCGCTTAATCAAGAGAAGTCAACGATGATGCAGCCCTTTTCGGATCATCGCCGAGTGGACGGAGACGTCGAGAAACCCTAAAAGAACCCTAAAATTGGAGAGATGGATGCATGTATGGTTGTCAAAAATTAGGAGATTTTACTAAAATCATGTCAAGGCAGAATTTAGGGCATCACTACCAAAATACAGTCAATTAGCGACGGATTGTTAGCGACAAAATTTTTTTGTCGGCGTTAGCGACGGATTTGCGGCAAATAGCCGACGGAGTACCGACGACATGCCGATACATTTTGTATTTCATTTTTAGGGGGAGAAAAAGTCGCACATCCGTCGCTAGGTCGTCGGAGACATAGCGACGGATGCACAACCGTCGCTATGCAGTCGATTATTTGGCAGGAATTGTTGGGAGAAGTGGCGGGATAATTCTTCGACTACGTAGCGACGGATAGTCCGTCGGCAAGTATTAAATAGAGCGACGGATTAGCGATGGATAAAATTCGATGCTAGTCCGTCGCTAAATAAAGAGCCCAGACTTAAATTGAAACGACGGAAGAAACTTTTCATTCTCCCCAAATTTCATTCTCTCTCCTCTCTATCTCTCTTCCGCGGTGGTCGGCGACCTAACTCTCCTCTCTCTCTCCCACGACTGTAATCGGCGACCTCTTCTCTCTTTCTCCCAAAGCTAATCTCTCTCTCTCTCTCGGTGCTCGTGATGGGCTGCCGGAGGCGTCGTGGGGCAGCGCGTGCGGGGGGCAACGCGGGGCTGCGCGGGGCTGCGGCAGGCTGTGGCGTCCGCTGGGCAGTGCGGGGCTGCGGCGGCCGCGCGCGGGGCTGCGGCGGGCGGCGGGGGGCAGCGCGCTCCTGGGTAGCGGGGGGCGATGGGGGTGGCGCGTGCGGGGCAGCGCAGGGCTGCGGCGGGCGGCGGTGGGCAGCGCGCTCCGGGGCAGGGGGGCGGCGGGGGTGGCGCGCGCGGGGCAGCGCGCTCTGTATACATATTTTCAATATAATGTATATTTGAGTGTTGTTTATAATATGTATATAAATGCATATGCATTTGTATTATTGTTATTATTATTATTATCGTTATTAATAGTATTATTTATTTAGAAATTATATAAAAGTATTAGGGTTAGTGTTTACTGGGAGCGGTGGAGAAGAAGCGTAGGGTTAGGTTGGATTTCTTGTGCGACTGTAAGGAAATTAGCGGTGAGAGAGAGAGTTAGGTTATAAGGCTAGGTTTTGTGATGGGCCGGGTTGGTTGAGGGTGTCGGAATCGGTATCGGTATCGGTATATATATATTTAACTAGTAAATGTTAGTTAGTTAATTTTAGCTATATATATATATATATATATATATATATATATATATATATATATATATATATATATCAAGGTTCAAGGTTCAAAGTATCGGTATCGAAATCGGTATCGGACTTTTCCTATGAGTATTGGTATCGGCGATATCAGTAGTATCGGCAGTTTCGGATCGGAGTATCAGATTTTTTTGGTATTGGGAAACATAATTATCGGTAGTATCGAATTCTTTTACATACTTTTACAACCTTATTATGCTTTCAACCTAGGTTCACAATATAGGTATCGGAATCGGTATCGGACTATTCCTATGCTGTTTAATTTTCTTTGCCGAATTGACCGGAACAAAGACCCCCAATGTCGGCATCGGTCAATATTTGGTATCGGTCGGTATCGGATCGGAACATGCCAAACCGTATCGGTATCGGCCGTATCGGATCGGTATCGGCCGATACTTTAAACCGTGAATTATATATATATATATATATATATATATATATATATATATATATATATATATATATATATATATATATATATTTACTGACTCGACAAGTTGAACCATGTATAACATGCTCGACGCTTAAGAGGAATCATTTGGACTTAGTGGTATCGGTATCGAACTATCGGTATCGGTATCGAACTATTGGTATCGGTATCGAACTATCGGTATCGCTAGCGGACTATCAGAATCGGTATTGGTATCGAACTATCGGTATCGGTATCGAACTATCGGTATCACACTATCAGTATCGGTATCGGTATCGCACTATCGGTATCGGTATCGAACTATCGGTATCGGTATCGGTATCGGTATCGGTATCGGTATTCGTATATACTTTGTATCGATCGTAGCAGATTAGTATCGGTATGTCGGTTTGGTATGGGTCGTATCGGATGATATTGACCTTAGCGAATTGGTATCGTCCTATCCGATATGTATCGGCCGTATAGCTAGGATTCGTACCAGCCTTATCGATTCGGTATCGGCCATATCCGATAGGTATCAGCCGTATCAGATATGTATCGGCCGTATCAGATTAGCATGGTGGAAGGTTCTGTACTTAGATTTTTTTTTCTCGAGCTAGAATACCACTACAAGAGAGTCACGAGAGAGTAAAAAAATTCTCCTACATATTGATGTTTACGAGAGTGATTGGCCAATTACAGTAACACACATGCTGCATTTTCCATCAGGGAAGGAGAGATTGAAGGCAATAACATATAGAGTTGTATTTCGGAAGAAGACGAACTCCTATAAACTCTTTGTTCACAAAACAAGCTATAGACGAACTACTATAAACTCTTTGTTCTGTATTCTCTATAGCTTGTTTTGTGAACAAAGAGTTTGTACGAGTTCTTCTCCCGAAATACAAGTCTATATGTTATTGCTTTCAATCTCTCATTCCCTGATGGAAAATGCAGCATGTGTGTTACTGTAATTGGCCAATCACTCTCGTAAACATCAATATGTAGGAGATTTTTTTACTCTCTCGTGACTCTCTTATAATGGTATTCTAGCTCGAGAAAAGAAAAATCTAAGTACAGTTTGCCACGACCCGCACCCATTTTTTTTTAAACGGATACGAGACGTGTCCAAGCCAGCCTACGCCGCAGTGTCGGTGGTAGAACGCTGTCACGGCCATGAAGATCAATACAAATAATCCAATGCTCATTCACATAAATTAATTTAACTTACAATGATCACAAGTTTTATATTTGTAGAAGAATATAAACTTGTACAGTGACTACAACTCATCCATCTAACTAGTCTCTAGGCTTTTCGTCTGCAAGTACCCCCGTATCTCCCATGCTAAGTGAGTCCACGGCTAACCTAAAAATGTTGGTTTCCAGTCAGGAATGGAACGAGCACAATCCACAGAATGCAATTTCAATAAAGAAAATGACTATAAAACAAAGGTTAGACATCAATCATGAGTTTTGAAAATAAACAGTAAAGCCGTAAAAAAACAGAAAATTAATAGTAAATAAATAGACACACATACTTTCCCCACTATTAGAAGTACCTTTGACATGTGATCGGTCTGGGGTACTACACCGCACGGTCTACGAGATCTACTGCATAAAGTAAATAAGGTCTACAAGATCTACTGCATGAAAGTAAACAAGGTCTATAAGATCTACTGCATGAAAGTAAACAAGGTCTATAAGATCTACTGCATGAAAGTAAACAAGGTCTACAAGATCTACTGCATGAAAGTAAACAAGGTCTACAAGATCTACAATGTCTACGAGATCTACAAGGTCTACGGTCTGATCACACATCCTTGGTACTTCTCATTCCCGACTCAATAATTTATAATAGAGTATAAAAATATCACATAACCAATGACTAATCAATAAAATATAGTAAAGATCAATATCGAAATGCAGACAATAAACTGTACTCGCCTGTGGTCCTCTGCTGGTGAAACCGACAATCTGAACTACTCAATGTGCCACAATAGTCAAAACCCGTACAACAGTCCCCAGAAGCTGAAATAAACAATACCAATAATCTCAGAATAGTCTAATTAGCTAGGATTGCCTGTCCTTACGTCCAATTCTGGACATAGGGGCAAAACGGTAATTTCGGGCCAAAATGATGTCCGCCGTTGGACCCGCTTTGCACCGAAAAGCGTGTCAGAGTCAACGGTCTCTAAAGTTGTCAAACTATATGTCTACGGATCCAGTTTTCCGATACGAACCCAACCGTATATCCAGAGTTGGATTCTGGCGGGCCGTGCACAGAATTGCCCGTTGAGTGGGACCATGGGGCCCGCAAAACGGTAATTTTATCAACGGTCTCAGAATCGGACCAAACTTGGCATACAGGACCAAAAAAATGATACGGTTCTGTTGGCATAAGTTTCGTCTCGATCCGATGAGCGTGCACAAAGTAATTGAGAAATTTGCAAAGTACACGATACGGGGAATTTCGACGGATACGCATCAAATTCGTCGCGCACACACGACCAATTTGAATTCCGCCAAAACCCATACGACCACGAAGCCGTTACGCAGCTTTCGATGCTTTCGGTTCGTGACCACGTCGCCCGGAATGGCGGGACGCACGTCGTGTGGATGGTTTTCAATGTTTTGAAAACAGGTTTTTTATGATTTTCAACTTCGAATAACTTTCTGTAAACTAAATAAAAAAATCAATCTATCTGAAGGGTTTCGATCCCCTACATGTTGTCTAAATAATTGTTCAAACAGAATTCTAAACTGGTCATTGGTTTGACCAGAAACGGCCTCCCAACATGGGTATTTGGACTGTTTGGAAATTGTTCCTGGAACAGTTTTTTTCGGGATTTTTACGACGATTTTCTGATCGATCTAATCGAGTAGAAATATTTCTATATGAACAGGATTATAGAGGGTTATGTCGGGATCGTACCGGAGAAAATGGCTCGCGACGACGTCGAGTGTGGAGGAAGGATACTCGTCGCGAAGTGGCATTCGTTGTTGCACTGCTGTTGTTGCTGCGTCCGCTTTGGTCGACCGCAACTGGGTCCAGGCGGCGCTCCGGCTTGCCGTGGCCGCGCGCGGTGGCCAAGGGGGCGTGCGCGCGGGGTGGTGCGCCCAGGGATGTTGGCGCGCGGCGTGGGGTGAAGGTGCTCGGGATTAGGGTTTTGGTGAACGCGTATATATATACACGAAGGTTGTGGGGAAAAACCGTTCTGTTCTGAACGTAAGGGGGGGCTTTCCTGTAACGCAAAGGTTGTGGGGAGCTCAGGCCTGGGCTGGGCCGTGGGGAGCTCGGGCCTGAGCTGCCACTGCTGTTCCATTTTTTCTTTTTCTTTTTTTTTTCTCTTTCTTTCTATATATATATACAATTACGTATGTACATATATACATATATTTTACACACCTTTATTTTATATACATACTTATTATCCGTACACACACATTTATATATAATTATATATTTATATATATTCACACACATTTATGTCTCTATATATTTTTACCCAAAAATTTATATATCTATATATTTTCCTATATGTATACATATACTATATATATTTTTATATATACACACATACAATTTATATATATTTAGAATTTACCTATACACAATTCACTTATATCTATATATAGAAAAACAAGTTTATATCTACATATATATATATATATATATATATATATATATATATATATATATATATATATATATATATATATATATATATATATATATATACATATGAATATAAACTTGTAATAATATAAATATATATATATATATATATATATATATATATATATATATATATATATATATATATACATATGAATACTAGTAATAATATCTATAAAAATCTAATTAAAAACCCAAAATTATCTATCCCCAGATTATGGCCTATTTTCTATGAATATGAACACCTATATTATAACGTTTATTCGACACAATACTATAATCCAATATAATAAAATAATATTATCTAGTAATAACCTTAATAAAATTGATAGTAAGATAATTAATAAAAATATTTCAAAATTTTGGGAAGGGGAGCTACAAATCTACCCACCTTAAAAATAATTTCGTCCTCGAAATTCAAATCTATAATTATTCTTAAAATTCAAAGTCTAGTATTCCTTAATCTTCTCAAATTTAATTCCTCGAAAATAGCTTATATCCTCCTCCTAATCATTCTGTAACTACGAAGTCTTGAGGACTTCTACCCACCTTTGGTCACACTACTCCTCCAAATACGGTCACTAAAGTCTTCTAACTAGTTGCTAACAGGTCTTTCAATGTATATCTAGGGCGTGTGGCATCTATAATCCTTATATCTATAAACAACCAATATTCAATAGTCCAGCAATCTATACTATAATTTAGGAATCTCTGATGAATCCTAGATAGCACGATTGTTCGTCACCTCGAAATAAAAGTGACGAGAATCAATGGTACGGAAAGACGAGGTAGAATTACTGAGAACAAGTACGAAGTTTCAAGAGCGGTAGAGGATATCAAATGATACCGATAAAATGGACCTTATTAACCATTGGCTTATTAGCTAGATTGGGGCTACTCCGTTCCAATCACTGGCTAACTCCGAAGAGACCCTTCGTTTCTCAGAGAGCTTGTAATCCATGCAATACAGAAATTTTGTTCTTGAAGTTCTAAACAAGATTCCAAAATAGAACGGAAATTAAAAAAATCAAAATTGTGATCTTTCCCGTGGCTATTTAAACACAGACAAAGGATATAAATGCAATACAAGATCGTATCGTGACTCCTAGGTAGACGGAATAAGGGTTACGAATGACTTCACATTCTACGAGATGGAGACTACATAATCGGTATAGGGACCTATCCAAATAGTCCGATTTTATAGCCAATTATGGTGGTGTGCATGGATGTGTTTAACTGGGTCTTAATGGGTTCTCCGATTGGACACCAATCTTTAGTTGGATGAACCCTGGATTTCAATCTATACTGACTGAACAAGGTCCCAACGATAAACTATTTTTACTAGGTTAGGGTACCCTAGAATAGGTTTCTATCCAAGGGTTGAGCTAGTTGCCCGTCAAGTTGGTTAGCTTGGTCCCTAAAGCCCAAAAATGCATCTTCCGTGGCTTTTGTGTTTAGTAGCCCGAAAAGACACAATTGAGTGACACACTAGTGACATGTGCGTAGTGGGCTTCAAGTGAATCACAACCATATATTGGGTCGAAAGATTTGAGTCGAGGTTGAGCCTCTAATGGAAGTCGGGAAACCTTCCGCTATTATGGTAAGGGTTATAGCTAGTCCTTTTTTACCTGAAAGTTGTACCCTAAAAATAGAGTATAAGGGGACGTGTTTGAGTGGGACATGGTATACCTAGATGAAGGTGGGCTCGTCTAGATCTTGCATATGCAGTTTGTTGGAAGGTAACAGCTGGTCTCGTGCTCCGAATATTAATGACACGGTCGGGAACACAAAATGATCAGTGGGGGTCCCTGGGCACTAATCATAACCCTAATGGAAATTATTCCGATCAGTCGGTAATCATCATATATTCTAAAGATATTTCAGAAGGCTTACAGTCTACCCACCTTAGAAATTAGGACATAGGTTTAGGAATATCGAGGTTAGAAGGATTCCAAAATCCGTATACTGTACCTCGACTCTTGTTAATAGAGGATAAGGCACCGCGTAACGGAATACAGTAGATATAAATCATATCAAGGATCGTTCATCGATGAACGGAGAACGAGTGTGTACAATGACACATGGTCGATAAAATAGAATGACCTACTCGTCCACAGTATATAAGGGTTATCGACAGGGTAACCAACTCTAAGGCACATCTTACAAAAGATTTCCTAGCAACTGAATCGCAAATTTTCTATTGGGGTCAAACCTGCTAGACTTTTGTCACAAGGGTTCTGGTTAAGGCAAGCTTCAAGCAAATAATTAGAGACTCATGCCATTTGGCTCTCTTGAATAGATAGTCTCCTGGGTTGGTATTCCGACTAAGGGTAAAACCCTCATCATTCTCAAATTCAGATGGCTTGAAAATCCCGATAACAGTTTGAGGGTCGATGGGAGAACGAGTAACTCAATCACATGACTGGCCGATGGTAGCTATATTTGTGCCTACCATGATCACAGCCATGTAAATACTCTGTATCTCTCTACTATCACGAGCTTTCGTCTTTCCAAATCGGTGAAAGACAAAAACAATAAAGAATTCAAGGGAGATGTTACTGAATACAATCACATGATTCAAAGGCGAACGTATAATTCAAGAGGAATTGTCAAAGCAGTCGCGAATGAGATCTTAGGTACCTGTATATCTCCATCCACATTGTGTAATTAAACGAAAGAGCGAACCAATGTATCATGGTTGATCAGACCATAATACACTGATTCTGATTAGACAATAAGTTAGCAGGCGTCCCCACTAAACATATGCCTCAAATCAAGCTCGATTAAAAGAGTAAGCTTGCAAAACTAGGCTGTAATAGCAGCGTTGGTCAAGATAGTCAAGATACAAGTACGCAAGATTTTTGAAAAGAGGCACAAGTAGTTCGAGTTTAGAGAGAATCAAAACTTACCGGTGTCCTTGCTTATACAATCTTTCTAAAATCTTCCTGTCCATAAGGTCTTGGTCAACTAATGGGTTATGGAACTCTGGATTCTATATTCTTGGTAACTTATCAGTGTCGGTCAATTACCTCGTCAATAGATCACAAGGACCACATAATGCTAGGTTGGGAGACATGCTACTCAACTTACAGAACTTCCACTAATGTTGGCTTTGGATCTTATGGGACATACCTGGCATTGTCCTATCCTCCATAGTATCTTAAACCTGTAATCACGTTTGAAGTCATTTCACCGAGAGTTACGTCTCGTCCGTATACTCGTACGATGGTAACCCTTGGTTCCGTGACTCAGAGGTGATATCCTATCAGATACTCTACCTGTCACAAGGGTAACTACGATCAAAGAGTACCACTAGCCATATCTCTAGCAAATTCTATAACCGATATTTTCCTAATCTCATCTCAACTCTAGGGGTCGTGTCTTGCCAGTGCGCTGCTGGCTGCAGTGAATCCCTAGTCTCCAAAATTTCAAATAAATGGCGACAGTGCGCTGCTGTCCTGCCATTATGAGTTAGCTAATATTCCTTTAACTAAAACTGTGAAAATTTCTAGGCTTCTAGAGATTCAAACAAGTCGACTAGGCAATAAGGCGTAAATTTTTGTCCTACCAGTCACAATCCTTACAATAACAGATCTAATCATGGAGGAATAACTAAAGGAAAAAGGATTACAACATTCTAGTGTCTATTCCATGTATATTAATACCTTTGAGGAGAACTTTGAATCGAGACTAACTCGAGGTTCGTTCATGGGTAACATAATCAGAAATTATATAAAAATAATTCTTAGGACAAAAATAGGAACTAAACAGGCAATCCGGGCTAAGATATGAGGATGATGTCTAAGGTGTAAGGAATTGACCAATTTATCAAGGTTAGATCAATAATTCTATGAAGCCCTGTCTTACCAAGCGAATAATCTATTCACCTTGGATTACATCGTCATATCAAGAGATAATAGTGTACCTATGGGGGTTTGACAAACTATCAACCTTAATAACTCCTCATCTAAACTGCATGGCCTAGACTACCCATCGGTCAATTTGTATAAGGGACTCCTAGTCCTAGTCATTCTCGTAAATTAAATTAATTCTTAATCTGTGAATGAGCATTTATTAGGCACAGGCTCGCAATAGTACAACTAACTTGAGTACTATCACGAGTTCGTATGATTTGCAAAGACTGACCTGCATGGGCCACCACAAAAACTAGTCACGACCCAAACCCATTTTTTTTTAAACGGATACGAGACGTGTCCAAGCCAGCCTACGCCGCAGTATCGGTGGTAGAACGCTGTCACGGCCATGAAGATCAATACAAATAATCCAATGCACATTCACATAAATTAATTTAACTTACAATGATCACAAGTTTTATATTTGTAGAAGAATATAAACTTGTACAGTGACTACAACTCATCCATCTAACTAGTCTCTAGGCTTTTCGTCTGCAAGTACCCCCGTATCTCCCATGCTAAGTGAGTCCACGGCTAACCTGAAAATGTTGGTTTCCAGTCAGGAATAGAATGAGCACAATCCACTGAATACAATTTTAATAAAGAAAATGACTATAAAACAAAGGTTAGACATCAATCATGAGTTTTGAAAATAAACAGTAAAGCCGTAAAAAAAACAGAAAATCAATAGTAAATAAATTGACACACATACTTTCCCCACTATTAGAAGTACCTTTGACATGTGATCGGTCTGGGGTACTACACCGCACGGTCTACGAGATCTACTGCATAAAGTAAACAAGGTCTACAAGATCTACTGCATGAAAGTAAACAAGGTCTACAAGATTTACTGCATGAAAGTAAACAAGGTCTACAAGATCTACTACATGAAAGTAAACAAGGTCTACAAGATCTACTGCATAAAAGTAAACATGGTCTACAAGATCTACAATGTCTACGAGATCTACAAGGTCTACGGTCTGATCACACATCCTTGGTACTTCTCATTCCTGACTCAATAATTTATAATAGAGTATAAAAATATCACATAACCAATGACTAATCAATGAAATATAGTAAAGATCAATATCGAAATGCAGACAATAAACTGTACTCGCCTGTGGTCCTCTGCTGGTGAAACCGACAATCTGAACTACTTAATGTGCCACAATAGTCAAAACCCGTACAACAGTCCCCGAAAGCTGAAATAAATAATACCAATGATCTCAGAATAGTCCAATTAGCTAGGATTGCCTGTCCTTACGTCCAATTCTGGATACAGGGGCAAAACGGTAATTTCGGGCCAAAACGATGTCCGCCGTTGGACCCGCTTTGCACCGAAAAGCGTGCCAGAGTCAACGGTCTCTAAAGTTGTCAAACTACATGTCTATGGATCCAGTTTTCCGATACGAACCCAACCGTATATCCAGAGTTGGATTCCGACGGGCCGTGCACAGAATTGCCCGTTGAGTGGGACCATGGGGCCCGCAAAACGGTAATTTTATCAACGGTCTCAGAATCGGACCAAACTTGGCTTACTGGACCAAAAAAATGATACGGTTCTGTTGGCACAAGTTTCGTCTCGATCCGATGAGCGTGCACAAAGTAATTGAGAAATTTGCAAAGTGCACGATACGGGGAATTTCGACGGATACGCATCAAATTCGTCGCGCACACACGACCAATTTGAATTCCGCCAAAAACTATACGACCACGAAGCCGTTACGCAGCTTTCGATGCTTTCGGTTCGCGACCACGTCGCCCGGAATGGCGGGACGCACGTCGTGTGGATGGTTTTCAATGTTTTGAAAACAGGTTTTTCATGATTTTCAACTTCGAATAACTTTCTGTAAACTAAATAAAAAATCAATCTATCTGAAGGGTTTCGATCCCCTACATGTTGTCTAAATAATTGTTCAAACAGAATTCTAAACTGGTCATTGGTTTGACCAGAAACGGCCTCCCAACATGGGTATTTGGACTGTTTGGAAATTGTTCCTGGAACAGTTTTTTTCGGGATTTTTACGACGATTTTCTGATCGATCTAATCGAGTAGAAATATTTCTACATGAACAGGATTATAGAGGGTTATGTCGGGATCGTACCGGAGAAAATGGCTCGTGACGACGTCGAGTGTGGAGGAAGGATACTCGTCGCGAAGTGGCATTCGTTGTTGCACTGCTGTTGTAGCTGCGTCCGCTTTGGTCGACCGCAACTGGGTCCAGGCGGCGCTCCGGCCTGCCATGGCCGTGCGCGGTGGCCCAGGGGGCGTGCGCGCGGGGTGGTGCGCCCAGGGATGTTGGCGCGCGGCGTGGGGTGAAGGTGCTCGGGATTAGGGTTTTGCTGAACGCGTATATATATACACGAAGGTTGTGGGGAAAAACTGTTCTGTTCTGAACGTAAGGGGGGGCTTTCCTGTAACGCAAAGGTTGTGGGGAGCTCAGGCCTGGGCTGGGCCGTGGGGAGCTCGGGCCTGAGCTGCCACTGCTGTTCCATTTTTTTCTTTTTCTTTTTTTTTTCTCTTTCTTTCTATATATATATACAATTACGTATGTACATATATACATATATTTTTACACACCTTTATTTTATATACATACTTATTATCCGTACACACACATTTATATATAATTATATATTTATATATATTCACACACATTTATGTCTCTATATATTTTTACCCAAAAATATATATATCTATATATTTTCCTATATGTATACATATACTATATATATTTTATATATACACACATACGTTTTATATATATTTAGAATTTACCTATACACAATTCACTTATATCTATATGTAGAAAAACAAGTTTATATCTACATATATATATATATATATATATATATATATATATTTTTTTTTTATATATATATATATATATATATACATATGAATACTAGTAATAATATCTATAAAAATCTAATTAAAAACCCAAAATTATCTATCCCCAGATTATGGCCTATTTTCTATGAATATGAACACCTATATTATAACGTTTATTCGACACAATACTATAATCCAATATAATAAAATAATATTATCTAGTAATAACCTTAATAAAATTGATAGTAAGATAATTAATAAAAATATTTCAAAATTTTGGGAAGGGGAGCTACACAGTTGTTACTAAACCTTCCACCATGATCATCTGATATGGCCGATACATATCCGATACGGCCGATACCTATCAGATATGGCCGATACCGAATCGATAAGGCCGGTACAAATCCTAGCTATACGGCCGATACATATCGGATAGGACGATACCAATTCGCTAAGGCCAATACCAATTTGATACGGCCTATACCAAACCTATAGACCGATACTAATCTGATACAGTCGATACTAAGTACATCCGGCCTATATACCAGCAGATCCACCAGTTACATGATTATATACTAATTCTGTTTAGCTTGTCTTACAATACATATTTTTACATCCAATCTTTGATGGATCGTCATTTCGTTGATCGTACATGGATGTACAAACGACAATACGAGAGCAGAATATGTGTGAGTGACAATTTTCAGGCAGGCGTGGAAGTGTTTCTTAAGTATGCCATGAGCAAAGATCAGTTTATGGACGGTAACAAAATCAAGTGTCCATGCCGTAATTGTCGCAATAGATGTTACGAAGAAGTGGTGAGTGTAAGAGATCATTTGACCCGTAAGGGTTTCGTACGTGATTACGGCCTGTGGTCATCGCAAGGTGAACTATATGCGGAAAGACAGGTTGCGAATGCTGCTACTTATGCTTTTGATGATAATGCTGCAACGGATTTTGTCGTCGAAGACGATGAATGCTCTGTTGATTATGGAGACGTGTAGAACCTTGCACGAGATATGGTGTACGGTGCGGCATGACCTAATTTTTATCCGGAGGATCCTAATCCCGAGGTGAAGGAGTTCTATGATATGTTTCAGGATGTTGAAACTTCTTTATATCCTGGTTGTGAGCCACATTTCGTACTGTCAGTGACGATGCGGTTGTTGAACAAAAAGTCCAATTTTAACTTGCCACAAACTTGCTATGATCGGATTATACAACTAATCAAGGAGGTGTTACCGAAGGAATCAAAAGAGCTTCCAAAAAATATCTACAAGTCGAAGATGATGGTCCGACAACTGGGACTGGGGTACGAGAAGATAGATTATTGTCGCAACGGATGTATGTTGTACTACAAGAAGAACGAGGATATAGAAAGTTGCAGGTTCTGTAATGCGGATCGTTACAAGCCAGTCAGAGGAAAAGGAAATTCAACTAGAAAATGATGTCCTTACAAGTATATGCATTACTTGTCGATCACGAAGCGCTTGCAGAGGATGTATATGTCTCAGAATACAGCAGAACACATGACGTGGCACAACGAAGAACGCACAAAGGACGATGGAGAATTATCACATCCTTCGGATGGAGAGGCGTGGAAATATTTTGATTTTCGTCATCCAGATTTTGCTGCAGAGCCTAGAAATGTACGCATGGGACTATGTTCTGATGGCTTCGCCCCTTTCGGGCAGTCGGGATCTCAATACTCCTGCTGGCCGGTCATTCTGACCCCTTACAATCTGCCACCATGGATGTGTATGAAGACTCCTTATATGTTCTTGACAGCTATCATACCGGGTCCCAAAAATTCGATGAAGAATATCGATATATATTTACAGCCGTTGGTGGATGAGCTAAAACAGCAGTGGGAGATCGACGTCGCGACCTATGATATTTTCAGGAGACAGAACTTTCAGATGAGAGCTTCACTGATGTGGATAATCAATGATTTTCCCGCATACGGTATGCTGTCGGGATGGAGTACTCACGGCACCATGTCTTGTCCGATATGCATGCAAAATAGTAAGGCGTTCTGCCTTAAGCATGGCAGAAAAACTTCTTTCTTTGATTGTCATCGTCAATTTCTTCCCGCGAGTCATCCTTGGAGAAAGAACAAGGACGCGTTCAGAGCTAAAAAACAATAATTTTCTCATCTGCCTGCCAGATTATCGGGATACGATATTTGGGAAGATGTAAAGGACTTGTCCACTGTAATGGAAGATCCATCGAACAATCGTGTCGATGGGTTCGGACAAACCCATAACTGGACCAAACGGAGTATCTTCTGGGACTCGCCTTATTGGAAAGATAATCTTATAAGGCATAATCTTGATGTTATGCATATCGAAAAGAATGTGTTCGATAATGTCTTCAATACCGTCATGGATATTAAAGGAAAGACGAAGGATAATCCAAAAGCATGACAAGACATTGCCGAGATATGCAAGCGTCCTTATCTGAACTTGATACAAAGGGGAGCTGGTGGACAAATAACTAAGCCGATAGCACAATACATATTGAGCAAGGAAGATAGATTAATAATCTGCAAGTGGATATCTACTTTAAGATTTCCTGACGGCTTTGTGTCGAATTTGTCTAGATGCGTTGATCTCAATGAACGCAAGCTAACGGGAATGAAGAGTCATGACTGCCACGTGTTTATGGAAATATTACTGTCCATTGCTTTGAAAGAGTTGTTGTCTTCTGCTGTATGGGTTCCGTTGACCGAACTATCAATATTCTTTAGGGATATTTGTTCAACTAAGTTGACTATGCAACACATGGTTGAACTTGAGGAGAAGATTATCTTAACAATTTGCAAGTTGGAGAAAATATTTCCTCCTGGCTTCTTCGACAGCATGGAGCATCTACCGATTCATCAAGCATACGAAGCCCGTATCGGTGCATCTGTTCATTATCGATGGATGTACCCATTTGAAAGGTACATAAAAATCGATATAATTTAAGTTAAATTTCAATGGGATTTAAAATTCATTCTTAATTCTTAAGATAATTTGTCTCTCTAGATACCTACACCATCTAAAGAAAAAAGTTGGCAATAAGGCTCATATAGAGGCTTCGATATGCGTAGCATATCTTATCGAAGATGTGTCAAACTTCTGCTCCATTTATTTCGATACTCATGTTAAGACAAATCGAAATAGACCTCAAAGGAATGAAGATGACGTTGAGGATGGAGGTATATTCAATGTAAGGGGCAAGCCTGTTGGGGCTGGTAAAAAATGGTGGTTGACTGACGACGAGTATGATGCCGCCCACCGATATGTCTTGTTAAACTGTGACATACAAGAAGTGAGAGATTTGGAGAAGTAAGTCAGTACACTTGCACTCGTTATAATCTTGAATTTGATGAAGTAAGTGACTACACTTATATATTCTTATTTTCTCTAATAGTGTATTTAGAGATGAAGTCAAAATGAGGACACCCGATATTACGGATGAGGGACTTCAAAGAGAGGTTGATTGTACATTTTTGTCATGGTTTCGTAAATACGTAAGTAACTGAGATTATAATTGAGGTTGATTTTATATATTCTTATAAAATACGTAAGTAACTGAGATTAGAAATATATAATCTAAAATATATAAATTATAAATATTTATTTACAGGTTTTATTGCCTGAAATAACACTCACTAATGAGAGTGTTCGTTATCTGGCATTGGGACCGAAGAAGCAAACAAAGACTTGGCCAGGCTATATCGTTAACGGCTTCAGGTTTAAGGCAACTCAGAATGCTATAAATGTCAAATTTATCAATGACGGCATCAGTACCAAGGATTCCGGTATTTGTATAAGAGGCACCATCTATGACGACGAACTAGACTTTGACTATTATGGAGTACTTCGGGATATTGTAGATTTACAATATACTGGCCCTTATGATATGCATATTGTGATGTTCAAATGTGAGTGGTTCGATACGACACCAAATATCGGTTGGAGAATCGATAAACAATTTGGATTTATCGATATAAATCATCGCAGGAGGTATAGAGGGTCCGATACATTTGCGATAGCAAATTATGCTGTTCAAGTCTACTATAAAAGCTACCCAAGGCGTCGTAGAGATCGATTTGACTGGTGGGCAGTATGCAAGATTAAATCTAGAAATACATTCAACGTTGGAGACCCAGCATACCAAGAGGACCAGATCAAAAAGTCCCAATACTTGGGACAACACTCGGATACAATGGATGTTGAAGATATTGTTGAGAAAAATAGAGGAGAGGAAGAGGTTAATACACAAGACTTCGCTATCAACCAGGGAGAAAGAGGCGTCTTGTCCCAAATATTGAGGCAGAAGAAGAAGAAGAAGGAGAAGAAGAAGAAGAAGAAGAAGAAGAAGAAGAAGAAGAAGAAGAAGAAGACGAATTTGATAAGGATGAGGATACAGATGAAATCGACGATGAAGATAAGGATAAGGATGAGGATGAGGATGAGGATGAGGATGAGGAGGAGGATGATGATGAAGACGAGGTCGAGGATAAGAACGAAGACGATGATTAGGTTAAATATTATTTTATATTAAAAACACTTACGTGAATTAATATTTTTTCGTTCGATTTACTTATTGCAGATGGTACTCCTAGTCTTTTTCGTCGCGGCGGCACTCGTCTTCCTACTGGTGGTATGTATATTTTAGTTTAGAATTTTATATTCATTTATACTTTTATATTGTTAATTATGTTTATATGTTCTATTTACAGGTCATGATGGTTGGCCGTGGTTGTGGTGCTGGTGGTGGTCGTTGTGCTGGTGCTGGCGGTTGTGGTGGTCATGGGCGTGGTCGTAGTGGTGCTGGTGGTCGTGCTCGTATTCAATCTTTCCGGGATGTGACCCCATCCAGCGAGCCCGACCCGGAGAGTACCTCGGGCACAGACGCATCCCGCCGTCGATCGACTACTTCATCAAGGCATGAGTTTGGATCTGCTAGCGGATCTGTTCTGTTATCAGACCCACCAGCGAACCCACCAGCGGATCCCCCAGTGGATCCCCCAGTTACAGCACAGTGGGTCCCAGAGTACCCCCATACTCGGTTTCATCCGATTACTGGGGAGTACATGCGCGGACCCGCGGATCCTCCGACGGTACCAGAGAGGCCGAGAGGCGAGTTCCGACGAGAGCTATGGCCCGTGGGGACCTCGTAAGTAAATTTAAGATAATTTATTAAATTTCTTTCATTTATTCAAGTTAATAATCCAGTCGTTTCTTCTTTGTAGGTTTTTTTCGTTTAATGTTGCCAGGGCTCTTGGAGAAATTATCAGGGCTAACTTCCATGGTCCCTACCTCAACTTTTCATCGGTGCCCCCAAACTTGAAGTACGTCTGGCACGCCGAGTTGAGGGTATATATCTATATCTTCCAGTTAATTATTAGTTACTCTTTAATCAACCATTTTTAAATTATGTGGTAATTGAATTTGTATGTTAGACGACGTACTGGTGGGCCCCCCATCACGAGGACGCGATCCGCAGGACCTATAAAAGTGCTACGTCGAAGAAGATACGGAATATGATTCATGACCTGAAAATGGGGCAGACGAGGCTGAATTGGATCCGGCAGGACTATTATGAGGACCTCTTAGATATGATGAATAATCCTTCGTACAAGGAGAAATCGGAGAAGGCGAAGGCGAACCGACGGGCCGCGGGGCTTCATACGGGGGGATCCAGGCCCCACGCAGCGACGCTTGCAGATCTGGTGAGCCGTAAATTCATTTCACTATCGAATTAGGTATTATTAATATACGGAGTTAATTAAGTTCTACAGAAATTTTGTATGCAGACCCAACGGGCGGTGAAGGAGGAAAGGGCACCAGAATCGGTCACCATGCACGACGTCTTCCAGCATACGCATAAGAGATGGAAGGACGAGAGCTTCGTCGACGAGAGGGCCAAGGAGACTGATGAAAGTACTTATGTTTATGAGATTTACGTTATAATTAAAAGTATTCGGACTATAACTTAGGTAAACTTAGGATTCACACTTAGCTTAGTGAAACATAGGATTTATATTACAACTTAGGTAAATCTTATAATAAAAACACATTCATTTGATAGGTTGCGTATCGTGAGGCCCTTAGTCGGGCTCAGTTAACTGAGACCGAGGATATCGGTGAAACGACGCCCGCCCGGACGCCCTCTTCTTTGGCCGCTCGCAACGACTTGTTCGTAGATACCGTCGGCGACTTTAAGAAAGGGCACCTGTACGGAGTCGGCTCCCTAGGGCCGTTGCACATGGCGACTCAGAGATTTCTACCGATACCGTCTCCTTCTGCGGCCCCGGCAGACGATGATGTTAGGTCGCAGCTTACGCAGCTGCACGAGGCGGTGTCGTCCTTGCGGGAGCAAATTGCCACGTACTTTTCGCCTTCGTCTGCTGCTGCCGATCCGTCTGCTGCTGGTGTCGGTCCGTCTTCTACTGGTGCCGGTCCATCGACTGCTGCTCCCGGTCCTTCTTTCGTCGGTCATCTTTCTTTCAACCCTGTTGCCCCTCTAGTACCACCTCCGATTGTGACGACACTCCTTGATCTCATGTCGGCAGAGCAGCTACGCTGACTTCCGAGCAGTGTCTACGACGACTTGTCGCCGTACCTAGTGGAGCAGTTTATTCGTCGGTCGCAGTAGGGATTACCACCACCGGGCAATCGAACTCCTCCTCCTTAAAGTATTATAATTAAGAAATTTTGGAATATTTGTGGGAATTTTGGAATATTTGTGGAAATTTTGGATTATAACGACGGATATTAGTTTATGATTTCAGAATATTTGTGATAATTTTTTATTGGTGTGCATTATATATTTTGTCTATGTGATTGTTGGATAATTGGTGTGATATTAGTTTATGATTTCAGTATTGGTGTGATTGTTTGGTCTATGTGATTGTTTGGTTTATGCATATTTGTGTGAACAGAAAAAGCTCTGCATTTTTTTTTTCAAAAAAATCTTAGTTAGCGACGGACTAGTGACCGCTTAGCGACGGATGTTTCTAGTTTTCGACTACTTTTCGACGGACTATCCGTCGCTACCTGGAGATTTGAAACTGTTTCCAGTTAGCGACGGGTGGTCGACGGATTCGCGTCAGAAAATCTGTCGCCAAGGTTCTGGAAATACGTAGTTCGACGGAATAGCGACGGAACATTCGTCGCCAAGGTTCTGGAAATGCATGACATTTCCAGAACCATGGCGACGGATTATCCGTCACTAGTCCGTCGCTTTATCGACGGATGAGCGACGGAATGGCGACGACTCATCCATCGCCATGGTTCTGGAAATGCCAAGCATTTCCAGAACATTGTCGACGGATTATCCGTCAGTCTTCCGTCGCTAATCTGTCCTTTGTTAGCGACGGCATTTGACGGAATAGCGACGGAATGATACCCTCTGATACGCCATTACGACGGTTTACCGACGGATTATCCGTCGCTAGCTTCTACACAGTTCAGTATTTAATACTTGAAATCGATGAAAGACCGTCGAAAAGTCATCGCTAATGCATCGTATTTTGATGATGAAAAGCCGTCGCTAACCCGTCGCTTGACGACTACTTAGCGACGGATAATTATTAGCGACGAGCTGATTGTTGACGGATTATTTTGACCAAGATCCGTCAGTGATCAGTCGCTAATACAAATTGCCGACGGATGGACGACGGATCTGGCCGTCGCTAAATCGACATATACTGGTAGTAAATAAAATAAGCAATGATCGAGATTTTAGGACAAAACGGTGGTGAAGGCTACGCCGGTGACAAACTTCCCTCTGCGGTGGAGTCTGTAACCGAGGGAAGCGAGAAAAGGGCTGAGGGAAGTTGGGGAGCGGGGAGCGGGCTGAGGGGAGTTGGGGAGCGGGGAGCGGGGAGCGGGGAGTGGGCTGAGGGGAGTTGGGGAGCAGGAGGAGAAGGAGAAGGAGAAAGAGAGAGGGTTTAGAATTTTTCTTAAGTGCGGAAGAATTACAGGGGAGTTGAGGTTTCGACTTAAATTTTTGTGCTTTTTTTATAACGCTCGTATCACTGGAGCACTATCAATAACGTTTTTAATGTAAACCGTCATATATTCTAGTCTTGCTGAACTTTGATGACGCTTCCACATCAGCCGTCATAAAAACTACTTATCAAGCGTCATTAATAGGTCTTTTTGTTGTAGTGTACAGGATCTCCAACTCTGATGGTGCCATTCTATAAATTCTCTCTGAAACTGGTGTCGTCCCTGGGATCAAATCAATGGTGAAATCTATCTCTATCTCTCTCTGGCGACATGCCTGGGAGGTCTTCGGCAAATACATCAAAAAATTCTTCTACTACTCTGGAAAACTGAACTGCTGCTCTTACCGTCATCCGCAAGACTGGTGGAGAAGGTTCTGCTTCGCCTCTAGAAAATAAAAACTCTTCTTTGCCGAAAATACCAAAAATAATCCTGCCAATATTGCAGTATATTCTTGCATATTGATCCTTTAACCAATCCATTCCTAGGACAACATTATAGTCGGCCATCAAAAATTCTATCAATCTAGGGAAAAACTCTCTACCGCTAACTACGATTCGACACGAGAAAAAGACCCTATCTACTCCGACAAGACCGTTACCAGTAAGTATATTAAGCCTTACTGACAATGACCGGGCTCCAGTCCTATCCGTATAGCGAATCGTGCAGACATAAATGAATGTGATGCACCCAAATAAAATAATACTGATGCTGGAAAAGAGTTGACAAGAATGGTACCTACCACCACCTCACCTGATGCCAATTCTTTTGCCACGGTCAGAGCCATAGCTTGACCATGTCCCCTTGGTGCTGGTCCCCGCTGCTGGTGACCTCTCTGCCTGTTCTGAATCTGAGCTTGGGCCTGAGCATATTGTTAGCCTGAGGCGGTAACGGCCTCGGAGGCTGGTACTACTGCTGTTACTGTTGTACTGGTGCTGGTGCCCTAACCGATGGATTAGTTAGGGTTGATGAAGATGAACTGGCTCTATGCGGATAGGACCCAATTTTTTGATTCGGTGCCCCACAAGCCAAGCATAACCCCTGTGCCCTGCGACACTCTGAAACCACGTGCCCAGGCTTCCCACAATGCGAGAAGTCCATTACGGAAGACTGCTTCTGTCTCTGTTGCTGAAGGTACGTCGGTGTCGAGTGCTGAACCGATGAAACCTTGGTCGCCCTCGTAGGAGCTCTAATAGTCAAATCCCTAGCTGCCGGGGCTGGTGCTAATGACTGGAACAACTGTCCATGAGGCCTCTTCCGTCCTCCAGTTTGATCTACTATCCTCTGGGAGGTGTATTCATGCCTCATAGTTGTTCTCAAAATAGCATCAAAGGTCTGGTGCTCAAACTTCTCTACTGCTAGGATGATCTCTAGGTGGAGTCCCTGCTGGAATTGCTGTGCTTGTTCCAATTCGGTCGCCACCAAGGTGGGAGGAAATCGACTAAGCCTAGAAAACTTGGTCGCATATCCATCGACCGTCCTTCCCATCTGCTTGAGATTACTGAACCTTGTCTGCAGATCATACTGAGCTATTGCATCAAAGTACTTCATTTGAAACTTATCACTGAATACCGCCCACAAGACATGTGTCACCAATCCAACTGCTTGCATCGTCCACCAACTGCGGGCTAAGTCCAATAACTACAGGCGCACAACATTTACCTTCTCTTTTTCTGGAGGTCTAGCTGCCTCCAGAATAACCTCTATATCCTGTAGCCAAGCATCAGCGGCAATAGCATCTTTACTGCCATCAAAGAAATGAGGGTTCAGACGCTTGAAGCTGTTAGTCGCATTGTTCCCTTGATAACCAACTCTGCCTATGGCATCTCATACTGTCTGCTGTAGGGCATCGCCCCGATGGTCTTCTGATGCAAGCAAGTCCCGGATGAGTCCCATCAGGATTCTATTGTCAGGCTCTACCGGCTGGGTTAGCTGAACTAGCGACTCCTGCTCTCCAGAAGGCATGACTCGGGATGCGGCCCCTGAGTGTTGGGTTTGGTCCCCAGGTTGTAGGTGGTTCTCTGGGGGTGCTCCACCCGGCTGATCGGAAAGGACCAGAAACAATGCCACTAAAGAAAATAACATGGGAAAAAATAAGAAAGGACCAAGATAGATCAAGAATAAAGAACCTTATCAGGCCAATATTCAGGAAGATTAGAAAGTACGAGTAGAGATCAAGGGCGAATGCTGATTGAGACATCTATTCGATAAAACTCTCACACATCTTGATTTACAAGACCTGTATGGGCCACCACTTAAATCGTATCACACCCTAGAACCAGAATATTGGAGAGCGAAAGACAGACACGGCCAGCTACGTACATTGAAGTGCAATCTACCTCACAATACGGTCGCGGCTATCTAGATGCATGAGGGTTCATCTACAAGTCATCAGTCTCTTATGGTCAAGAACAAATCTAGTGTCACTACCACATTTTTAGCCTAAGAGTATTTTGGTCATTTGTGATTTACTAGAATTAATTTGAATTTTTGACAATTAATATTGTGCTAACTATTGTGTTGAGCCTTGACCTAGATTTGCCCTAATCTAGATGTTAGTCATTAGCCTAGAGAATGCATTAGAAGTTTCTAACTAGAAGACTAAGTTAGTTAATATCTAGATATTTTAGCTAAGTTAGATATATTAGCTTGAAACCTAATTTCTAATTGGGCCTTTAACTTGAGGGCTTAACTTACATTGTAGAGAGAAGCCCATAGCCTATCAAGTGACTAAACCCTAACCCTAGCTAGAAGTGGCCGGTCAAGCATTGTACCCCCCTTATAAGCATCACATCATTATATCTTACCTCTTTTCATTGCCCCCTCAAAATCCTAATTTGTGTTCTTCTCCAAAATCTACCCCCTTTCTCCATATCAACTCCAAAGTGAGCCTAGTTTTTGGCATCACTCCTTTACTATAAAAGAGGTCTATAGAGGCTAGCTAGTAAGGATTGAAGGCTCTTTGACCATAGCAAGTTGGTGAAGGATCTTATTTCTAGGCTTTTACATTGAGATTCTAACTCCCAATAGGTAATGGCTCTAAACTCATTTGTTCTTCTGATGTCTCTTCATAGATGCATGCATCTAGGCACCATACACCTGCAGACCAAGTTTGGTAGGATTTGGTGTCCATTTGATACGCGTATCGGAGGTGTATCGAAGTATAGTATAAGGTGTTTGGTGAAATGCCTCAAAGAACTGTTTGTTAATGTTTTTCAAAACTAATTTCACATTTCTGTAGCCTATTATGTGTGGATTTCTTTCTATAGACATTGAGCACATTTTTGTGTCCTTTTCGTGTCCAAATCGGACACGGGGATCTCTGTGCAGCACTAGGACACGGTCCTGCAGCCCGACCCTCATATCTCTCTGCACAGGCCACGTGGGCACATTCCACTTGGCATGGAGGTGGGGGCCATGACTGTCAGCCCCCCATGTTCGAAATTGATTCGTGTCGTTTCGGACACGCAATTGCGCTCGTACGGGTTCGAGTCGGACTGTGTACGCGCGAATCAAGCTTACTGATACGCACTTGACACGAGGACACGGGACGACTTGGACACGATTCAGGGTGTCCATCACCTAGCCCTTGACCTACCCTAGCTACTGACACGAACACGTGACACGAGATCATCTGTGTCATGTCCTAGAGGACACGACATAGCAGCACGAGACTGTGCTCATGCACAATCTCTGATACTGCATGGTTGTCACTTTTGACACGATTTGGACACATCTAGGACACGTGCTTGACACCTCTGACACCCCCCCTCATGTTCACACACATGACCCCCTCCCTGACACGTGTGATTGGTTAGGTGTTTGCATGAATTTGGGTTTGATTTTGGTTTCGAAAATGGGTCTGATACATGATGTATAACCCAGGTCTGGGTTTCCTGAGAATTGAATTGGGTTTTTTAGTTTCAAATGGATTTTGTTTGTATTCCAGTATGTTGTTGATCAGTGGGTTATTTGATAGTTAGTTATGTTAGGTTTAATGTTACTTCATTTATATATATGACTGTGCTCATGCACAATCTCTGATACTGCATGGTTGTCACTTTTGACACGATTTGGACACATCTAGGACACGTGCTTGACACCTCTGACACCCCCTCATGTTCACACACATGACCCCCTCCCTGACACGTGTGATTGGTTAGGTGTTTGCATGAATTTGGGTTTGATTTTGGTTTCGAAAATGGGTCTGATACATGCTGTATAACCCAGGTCTGGGTTTCCTGAGAATTGAATTGGGTTTTTTAGTTTCAAATGGATTTTGTTTGTATTCCAGTATGTTGTTGATCAGTGGGTTATTTGATAGTTAGTTATGTTAGGTTTAATGTTACTTCATTTATATATATATATATATATATATATATATATATATATATATATATATATATATATATATATATATATATATATATATATGTTTTACTTGTTTCTGTTTTGGAGGTTTTGTTTCCAGATTTGCGAATTTGTTAGTTTATGATATACAGTTTATATATTACTTTCTTATATATATGTTTGTGTATATATATAGTTTTCCATGTATATATCTATATATAGTTAGTTATATATATAGTATATGTATGTATGTTGTTCTTATTTTAGGTTTTGTTTTGGATTTCTTGGGAATTTTCTCAGATTTGAATCTGTTACACTCTTCACACCCTCCACAGTAGCCCTCTCACTCTCACACACAGTATACACTCACACACAGATGTTTCTTGCCACTTTCTTTCCCCTTTTATATATATATATATATATATATATATATATATATATATATATATATATATATATATAAAGAAGGATAGGCATCTCCGCACTTTTTGCATCCCCATGCATCTCCATGTTCACATCCGTTAGATGTGCTTTAAGTCATCTAATCTTAACCATTGGTAAATCAACGGTTAAGATTAGATGACTTAAAGCACCATCCAACGGTGTAAATAAGAGGGATACTTGGGGATGCAAAAAGTGCGGGGATGCCGATCCTTCCTCATATATATATATATATATATATATATATATATATATATATATATGGGAGGGATCAAGATCCCCTCGTTAATGCATCCCCAAGTATCCCCTCAATTGCAACCATTGGATTGTTTTATTAATGACCGTAGGATCCGCTATTTCCATAAACCTCAAACCACTCTACTTCCCCTCCCCCTCTCTCTCTCCTCTCGTTCTCTCCCGCGAACCCTTTCTATATAAAAAAAACTCATCGGTTCTCTCTCTCTCTCAAAGATTCTCTCTCTGAATCCTTCAAAAAATGAAGGAACAAGCAACGCTGCAACAGAACCTCAAATCCTGGTGAGCATAATGTTTAATATGTTTTCTTCTAGTTCTTTAACTTCTTCCTTGTATTTTGTTTCTCCTTAGTATTTGCATATGTTGTAAATACAAGGAAGCCACCAATTTCTCCAAATCTGTACTTTCTTTTATGTTTCATGTTTTTTCTCTCATGATCTGTTGGATATGTTGAATTCTTGCAAATTCTTATTCTTGATTCTAAAAACAAAAACAAAAACAAAAAAAAAAGAAAAAAAGAAGAAGTCGCTCCTAATTCTTGTGATAATTTGAGAATTAGATGAGTTCATTGAGAAAAAGATTGATTTTTTGTATATATAGGTTTTATTAGATCTGTACCCAATTTTATAGGTTATTCATTCGAAATTCTTGGAATTGTGAGATTTGATGTTTTGTTTATTAAAGATTTTATTTCTTGTCAAAATTATGTTTTTTGGTTAATTTGTTGGTGTTATTCGATCTTTTAGTTTTATGTTGTTTATTTATACGTTTTTAGTTACTGCCTATTAACTTCTCTGGGTTTTTTTTGGATTATAGCGACTACTTATTTTTGTAATTCTTGTCATAATAAACTACCATGTAAATTAAGGGTTGATCATGGAGTGGTTATTTGTCGGAGATTGTTTGTCAAACTATACAAATTATTCACATGCATTCTTTTGTTTTTCTTGATTGAAGCAATTCTTTCGCATTTTTTTTTAAAAATAATTCTTTGGCATTCTAATTGTTGTATATTGTAATGATCTCATCATTATTGATTTAATCCTTATATTGTAAATCTCCATCTTGATAAGCTTGTTGATATGGTGTCTGTATATATTCAGACAATTGTTTTTGTTTACTTGATTTTGTTAGTATATATTGTAAGGGATAACTTGCCGCTATGGTACAATGGGATGAAGTGACAAAATTTAGCAAACTACTAGTAGCTGAATTTTGTTCTTGCTATTGCAATTATTACGTTCATGTAAGCTGTTAAATATGTGAATAAACTTCTTGTATGGATGAAGGATGGATGGATGGATGGAAAATACTAATAAAACTAATACAAATCATAAAATTCGCTTGTCATGTTATATAAATTTATATGGTTCACAATTTTTATGCTTTATTCAACAGAATTTATTCTCAACAAAATGACAAATATGGGAAGTGTCCAAAATTTGACCGACCAAGCTACGGATACTACGAAAGAAGTAGTATCAAAACAAAACAATGTTGTGGAACACACAGTTTTGTTTGTTGGTAAGATTTTCAATTCCTTAGAAGAAGCAGAAACTTGCTATCAAGCATATGCAACAAATAACGGTTTCAGCATTCGAAAGAAAGCTACAGTTCGATCAAGGCACAGTCTCTCAGATCTAACAAGTGTTAGATATATATGTTGTTGTGAAGGAACCTACAAGCCAAAAAAGGTGATAGAAGGAGAAAGTAAAATCAGACGAAGCATTTCAACAATAAAAAGTGGTTGTATGGCTAGGATGCGTGTCCAAAATATAAAAGATTCAAACTTATGGAAGGTCAACGTGTTTGAAGATGCACACAATCATGCCTTGGTCAGCCCAACTAAACGGATTCATATGAGATCTTGAAGACACTTGCCTGAAGTTGCAAAAGCATTAACAGAAAGTTTTAGTCAAGAACATCTTCAAATTAATAATATTCCTGCACTTTTTGGTGGATGCTCCAATACCCAATTTAATGCTAAAGACCTTTATAATCATTTGAGGCAGGTGAGGGCATCCATCAATGACTGTGGGGATGCTGATTCTGTCAGAGTATACTTTCAACAAATGGGACGAGGGAACAAGGACTTTTATTATGCCATTGATACAGATGAAGAAGGAAGAGCAATTAACTTTTTCTGGGTTGATGGACTGTCACGTTTCGCATTTCGACAATTTGGAGATGTTGTTACATTTGACACAACATATAGAACAATCAAGTATTCCATGCCATTTGGACCATTCACGGGTGTGAACCATCACCATCAATCGATCCTTTTTGGTTGTGCATTGATAGAAAATGAAACCGAAGACACCTTTGTTTGGGTGTTTAAGCATTGGCTTCAAGCTATGGAAGAAAAATACCCTATTTCCATCATCACGGACCAAAATAGAGCTATGAGTAATGCAGTGGCGGAGGTATTTCCTAAGACACGTCATCGTTTTTGCCTTTGGCACATCAAGAAAAAATTTGCAGAGAAGTTCAAGCATATATATTTCAAATGTTCAGGGTTCAAGAAAGCAGTAAAGCAGTGTATTCGTGAAACACACACAATTGAAGATTTTGAAGATCAATGGGCTTCTTTGGTGTATGAATATAAGGTGGAAGAGCACGATTGGATGAATGAACTATATGAGATTCGTCATAGTTGGATACCGGTCTATTGTCGGAGTACCTTTTTTGCTGGTATGCATACAACACAACGAAGTGAAAGTATTAACTCTTTCTTCGATTCTTTTGTTACGACGAAGACAACCTTGAAAGAATTTGTTACAAAGTATGATCAAGCATTGGAGTCGATTTATGTGAATGAGTGAAAGGAGGACTACGTCTCGACTTACAAACAACGTATTTTGAAAAGTAAGGATGATTTCTTGGTTCATGGTGCACGTATCTACACAAGGAATATGTTTGGAAAGTTTGAGGAAGAGTTGGGTGAAGCGTATCGGCTTAGAGTGGATGAAACTGAAAATGATGGTGATGCTCGAACCTATGTTGTTCGTTACAAGAATGACAACAGGGAAGAGTATATTGTGAAGATGAACTTGACTACAATGGAGGGTTCATGTGGATGTCAATTATTTGTATTCCTAGGGATCCCCTTCAAACATCTGTGTAGAGTTTTTGATATACTCTACTTAAGTGAGATTCCTTCTTATTTCATATTGAAGAGGAGGACGAAAGATGCGAACAAGGTTAAAATCGTTTCTCGAGAAGAAATCATTATGAGTAATCCTTATGTTGGAGAACGAGCAGCAAGAGCATCTTATCTTATAAAATTTGTAACACAATGTGCTTATATAGCTAGTGCATCAGATGAAGGGTTTAAATTGTGCGCAGACACACTTCACAGGTTATTCGAGCAGTTGCAAGTATTTGATGACACTATACTTCAAAAGGAGAATGGTCATGAGCCTATAATTGAGCATGTAACTGAACCTATAATGGAAGCTTGTAACAGTAGAGTTGAAGGGTTACTTCTCGATCCAAATTTTTCACAAACAAAAGGTAGGAAGAGGGCAAACCAAGCAATTGAGGTCGAATGTGCTAGTAGTAAAAGAATAAAGAGTGGACTAGAGAAAGCAACTCAACAAAAGAAACCAAGAGTTTTTCAGATGTGCAAAGGCGTTAACATTGGTCATGATAGTCGCAATTGCCCTAAAAATCCTAAAAGCATTTTGAAGAAAGGTTACCAAGAGCAAACCGATATAATTTTTTTACTTTAGATAGTATGGAGTTTGTTTTTCTTTTCTTGTTTTCTTGTATTTTTTCTAACCATTATCTTACTTTTCACATACTTGGATGATGTTACAGATTTGCAATAGACATGCAGGCTTGGGCATGAAGACATTTGAAGTACTTCTATCACAGATTGATGGCAGTATTACAACAAATAACCTGGTAATTTTTTTAGTTTCAAAATTGTAATAACTGGAAATTTTTTTCTTACATGCACATGTTCTTACATGTGCCTTCTATGAAAAATTTATATGCAGATTCTAGTTGGGGATTTCTTGGATGGTTCTACACAAAGGGGCAATAGCCTACTGCAATAAGTCTCAGCATGAAGTCTGTTTGAGAAAGAGTGTCAATGATGTCGGCCAAAACAAAGCCTGGCCAAGTTGTTTTAGATTCTGCATTTGTAGTAACAAACGCTAATGCAGACAATAATCATGATAACATTGATAATTTTAACCCTCCTCATATTATGTACAAGCATCTTGTTCTATCTGTTCTGTTACCTTGGTTTATTACTAATGTTCTCTAGTTTTCTTGTGAACTTTTAATTGTTTAGCTTACCGGTCAGAACTTTTATGGGAAAAAAAGAAATAAAAGAAACCTAGAGGTGTGCCTAAGATGATATTCTTCTTGACCTTGATTTAAAGTGTTGGGGTAGAAGCTTCGTGGAACAGAACTCGGAGTCGTTGAGGCGTGTGAATCACTGTCCTCAAGAAAAGATTCGCCCCTTATCGATACTGTAAGGTTCGAACGGCGACTTTCCTCCAGGATACAACAACGAGTTCCAGATAGCAGTACCTATCTGCAACCTACAGTCGAACAGGGAAGAAGACGAACGGCAGCGTTTCAGTTCTTTCTCTATTTGGTGGTTTTGGATCTCAGCGGTGTGTTCTTTCAATGAAGAACGAATGAATATATAGAGTTGCAAAACTCTAATACTGTTAGATCGTGAACCAAATCTCAGGAGAAGAATCAGGAACGAGAATGAGTCGTGTTGAATGAGTAGGGGCGGTTACGCATAAATTGCGGGCTCACTTACCAAGAGAAAATGCAAAAAGTAGGGTCGTGTCCCGCCTACGTGCGAGGCTAAACAGCCCGGATTTGCACCCCCCCCCTGCGCGTGCGACGTGCCCGCACATGCGCATTAAGGTTTTCTGGAGCTTCCCTCCAACCCGGGTGTATTCTAGCCCAATGCCCCCGGGCGTGCGAGCACCCCTCTAGCTTCCCACTCATCACAACCATGTAGAAGGTGTAAACATATATATACCCACTCTCAAGTGTGGGTTTTAAGCGATGTGGGACTAAACAAAAGTCTCTTCCCTTTTGTCTATGGTGTATTTGAAATATCTATAAAGTGGAACTCAAAAAACCAAAAGTTCCAACAATCCCCCACTATTTCAAAATACACCACACATGCTATGTCTATACCGACTACACCTCCCCCACATATTTTGAAATATGTGGTTGTCTCATCTGCTAGCCGTAGCACGAACACAATGCCTGCGTACTGGTGCCTTTCAGCTATGAACCAGCCATTAGGATAGCAAATCTTGTTCACAGGAGGTTGGTGAAATAAATTTCTATGAACCAACAACCTTAAATGTGAACAGAGGACTCGCATCCACATTATAATTCTTAGTACTTCACTGTTCTGCGGTTTTGCGCTTTTTGGCCCTGCGCTGATTCCTGGTTTTTCATGAGTGCTCTAGAAAGCCTGCCAAAGGCTTTCATAGGAACCGACCCAGTTCCTCACTCGTATAGGTAGATTTCCATCAAGTGTGTACTGCAGTTTAGACACACCACCTCAAGATTTGGGATATGGATTCTATTAAGAGCAAAGCTCAACCTTCTCACTGCAGTAGTTGTATTCATAAATACAGTACTATCTAGTCATAGGAATGGAACATCTCAAATACAATAGTCGATAGTACACAAAAACAACCAGTGACTTGTTCTTACCCCTATGAACCTAAGTCATGGGATCACCAATCAAATAGGTGGGGTTACCATCACTCTTGTTTTCTGTTTTAGGCATAAGTCCCATTTCCCTCGACGTGTCTTCCACTTGCCTCCTATTAAGTGGTTTGGTCAGAGGATCGGCCAAATTCAACTCTGACCTCACATAATCCAAGGATATAACTCCGGATTTTAACAGCTGTTTTACCACTGTATGTCTTAGACGTATATGTCTACTTTTTCTATTGTAAATCTTGCTCTTTGCTTTTGCGATAGCAGCTTGACAATCACAATGCACAGGCACAGGAGGAGGAGCATTTACACTAATAGGAAGATCCGCTAAGAGGTTTCTAAGCCACTCAGCCTCAGAACATGCCTTCTCTAAGGCGATTAGCTCGGACTCCATGGTTGAACGAGCTATACATGTTTGTTTGGTAGATTTCCAAGACACTGCACCCCCACCAAGGGTAAACACATAACCACTAGTGAATTTGATCTCATCTGAATCTGAGATCCAGTTAGCATCACAATAACCCTCTAACACAGGTGGGGACCCTTTGAAAGATATCCCATGATTAATGGTACCTTTTAAGTACTTGGCAAATCTCTCAATGGCAACCCAGTGTTCCTTACTAGGACTCTGAGTATATCTGCTCAGTCTGCCAACAGCATAAGCTATGTCAGGCCTTGTACAGTTCATCAAGTACATTAAGCTACCAATAATTTGGGCATATTCTTTCTGAGAGACACTATGTCCTTTATTTTTCTTAAGATAGATATTAGCATCATATGGCGTCGACACCCTCTTACAGTCATAATATCCAAATCTTTTTAAAAACTTCACGACATAGTGTTCTTGACACAATGTAAGACCATCTTTTGTCTTTACAACTTTAATACCTAAGATTAAATCAGCTTCACCAAGATCTTTCATATCAAAATTTGAAGCTAAAAATCTTTTGGTCTCATTTATAATATCAAGGTTAGGTCCCAAAATAAGCATGTCATCCACATAGAGACAAAGCATAATATAAGAGTTATTAAAAGACTTATAGTATACGCATTTGTCTGCATCATTGATCCGGTATCCATTAGACACCATCACAGAGTCAAATTTCTCATGCCATTGTTTAGGTGCCTGTTTCAACCCATATAAAGACTTAACTAGTTTGCATACTTTCTTCTCACTACCCGGTACAATAGTACCTTCTGGCTGTGACATATAAATCTCCTCCTCTAAATCACCATTTAAGAAAGCAGTTTTCACATCCATTTGATGGATAATTAACTTATGAACTGCTGCCAATGCAATTAAAATCCTAATAGAAGAGATTCGTGTCACAGGGGCGAAAGTGTCAAAATAGTCTATGTCTTTCTTCTGGAAGAATCCCTTCGCAACCAACCTAGCCTTGTATTTCTCAATAGAGCGATCTGCTCTTAGTTTCTTCTTAAAGATCCATTTGCAACCTATAGCTCTAGCACCAGGAGGTAAATCAACAACTTCCCAAGTATGATTAGACATAATTGAGGTTAACTCACTGTTGATTGCTTCTATCCAGAAAGGTGCGTCTCTAGAATGCATAGCATTATCATAGGTTATCGGATCATCATCCACAAGAAACATATGAAAATCATCACCAAAATTGGTGGATATCCTCGCTCTTTTACTCCTTCTCAATTCAAATTCTGAATTTTCAGGAGTCTCAGAGATACGTTCGGTAGTCTCAGAGATACGTTCGGTATGGTTAACAGTTCTTTCGAGACCGGATTTCCAAGGAAAAATAGTTTCGAAGAAATCAGCATTTTTGGTTTCCAGAGTAGTATTGACAGTAACCTGGTCAGAGTCACTCTTAACCACCAAAAATCTATATGCAGCACTGTTATTAGCATAACCAATGAACGCACAATCAACAGTTCTAGAACCTAATTTTGACTTTTTAGGTCCTACTAACAGAACTTTGGCGAGGCACCCCCACATTTTGAGATACTTTAGGTTAGGCGTATAGCCTTTCCATAACTCATAGGGTGTCTTGCCAGTTGCTTTATAAGGTATTCTGTTCTGAACAAAACAAGCAAATAGGATGGCTTCCCCCCACAAGTTCAGGGGTGCACCTGAACTAACCAGCATAGCATTCATCATCTCTTTCAAGGTTCTATTCTTTCTTTCAGCTACCCCCATTCGATTCTGGTGAATATGGAGGGGTAGTCTCATGAATTATGCCAAGTTGTTCACAATGGTCAGCAAAGGGATTAGACTCATATTCACCTCCCCTATCTGACCTAAGCCTTTTAATTTTCCTATCTAGTTGATTCTCAACTTCAGCTTTATATTTCAGAAACATCTCACCTGCTTCATGCTTGTTTCTAAGGAGATATACCTTCGTGTATCTAGAGTAATCATCTATAAAGGTAATATAATAATATTTCCCTCCTCTAGACATTAAGCTTCTAAATTCAGCAAGATCGGTGTGAACTAAAGAAAGCAAATCAGTATTATCTCTAGAAACAATAGGTAAACAACCCTTTTTGATAGCTTTAACTTCAGCACATACTTCGCACTTATCATTCGTTGGTTTAGTGATGTTAGGCAATAAACCAGTTTTTCTCATTTCCTTAATATAAGGTGCAGAAACATGTCCTAGTCTACCATGCCACAAATCAAAAGAGTCAACCATGTAAGCAGAAGAAGCAGAATTTTCATTAATAACAGTTTTGAGTACATTCAGAATAAATAAACCCTGGTTACAATACCCTTTCCCTATGAATGTCTCATTCTTAGAAAGCATTACATTGTTGCATTCCATGTTCACTTTGATTCCAGCTTGAACCAACAGCGACACAGAGATCAGATTGCAGCGAATGTCAGGAACATGCAGTACATTACCCAGTGAAAGGGTTTTCCCTGAAGTCAAGTTGAGAAGAACTGTGCCTTTTCCCAGGACGGGTACAGGCCTAGAGTCACCCATATAGACTCGTTCTTCTCCATCTTTCACTTGGGTGTACTCTGAAAAAGACTTTAAGTCACCACAGATGTGACGGATTGCTCCAGAATCAATAACCCAGTCTTTTTTCTCAGCCACCATGTTCACAACAGAGACAACAGCAGCAAAGACATCATCCTTCACTATATTAGCTTTCGGAGTGACGTCTTTGTTGTCTCCATCCTTCTTGTGTCTGCACTGAAAAGCATGATGTCCGGGTTTTCCACAAACATAACAATTTCCTTTATTCTTCTTAAAAGGACGGGAATTGTTAGTCTTCGGAATAGAAGATTTCTTATCGGTTTTCTTAGGATTTCTCCTAAACCGATTAGAAGCAGAACTGGGATTACCTTCCACAATATTAGCCTTAGAGTCAAACTCCGTAGCTAATCTTGCGTCAAGTTTCCTGTTTTTCTCTTCAATCCGGACATGAATAATCACGTCTTCCAGACTCATCTGCCTCCTTTTGTGCTTCACCTTATCCTTGTAGTCTTTCCATGATTCAGGTAGTTTCTCAACCAAACAACCAGAGACGAAAGCATCAGGGAGTTCAATATCCTCAGTTTTCAAATCATTTAAAAGAACTTGAAATTCAATGATTTGAGAAGAGATATCTCTAGAGTCAACAAACTGGAATTTAAGATAATTCCCAATAGCGTACTTTTGAGTACCAGCATCTTCGATTATATACTTCTTATTCATATTTTCCCAGATTTCGTAAGCTGATTTATATGAATAGTATATATCGAAGATCTCATTGGACAAGGTATTTAGAATAGTGTATCGGCATACCTTGTTTTCTTGCTGCCACTCATCGTGCAGCTTTTGGAAATCATCGAAAGCGTTTGCAGCATCTTCTATGTTAGCCGAATCGAACTCCATAGCCGCCGGCTTTTCAGGTTCAGGTTCAGTCAGGTACTTCGCATAGTTCAGCATGTCCAGGCAGACGTAGATCCTCTCCCTCCAGCGTTTGAAGTGGGTACCGTTGAAAACTTCGATCTTCGATACGTCAGGTAGCCTTGAACGAGATTGAGCGGATCCAGCAGCAGCGAGATCATTGTTCTGAGAAGCCATCTTTTCTTGAGATTGTTGGGGTAGAAGCTTCGTGGAACAGAACTCGGAGTCGTTGAGGCATGTGAATCACTGTCCTCAAGAAAAGATTCGCCCCTTATCGATACTGTAAGGTTCGAACGGCGACTTTCCTCCAGGATACAACAACGAGTTCCAGATAGCAGTACCTATCTGCAACCTACAGTCGAACAGGGAAGAAGACGAACGGCAGCGTTTCAGTTCTTTCTCTATTTGGTGGTTTTGGTAGGGTCGTGTCCCGCCTACGCGCGAGGCTAAACAGCCCGGATTTGCACCCCCCCCCTGCGCGTGCGACGTGCCCGCACATGCGCATTAAGGTTTTCTGGAGCTTCCCTCCAACCCGGGTGCATTCTAGCCCAATGCCCCCGGGCGCGCGAGCACCCCTCTAGCTTCCCACTCATCACAACCATGTAGAAGGTGTAAACATATATATACCCACTCTCAAGTGTGGATTTTAAGCGATGTGGGACTAAACAAAAGTCTCTTCCCTTTTGTCTATGGTGTATTTGAAATATCTATAAAGTGGAACTCAAAAAACCAAAAGTTCCAACATAAAGCTCTATGTCTGCATTGATGATGATAGTCTTTAGCATATACTACAGAGAGTTTTGCTATTTAATATGAGCCTCACTGTTGTGCTCATTTTCTTCCTGTCATTGCTGGTTCACATAGATATCCCTAGTGCTTTCTGATTTGATCGGCTTTGTTGATATGTAGTTTGTTTTATACCAAGGATTTAGTTCAGCATATGAGATTTTTGGACTCCAAAAAAAGTCATTTCTAGCTTTCTTTTATAGGAGCCAATTCCTTGTGTGCAGATATTATAATTTTTTGTCTGTGATAGAAAAATAGCATATGCAGCAATGACAAGAGACAGGGTGGGCTACGAAAGGGTAGACAATTGTCCAACAATGAGGCTGCAAGTTCAATCTGAATACATCCTGTAAAAAAATATGAATACATGAATGGCCAATTTGAGTTTCGGTGATATTACCTTAACTAAAATGAGTTGATATGAAGAACTGTTTTTGAACCAATGCACAGGATACAAGAATCTGGTGAATACACCTTCCTCAAACTCAGCTCGTGTTTCATAAATTGACTCCAATCTAAAAAAATTAGCATGGACGAACAAGAACCTAATGGACAAGGCTTGAACCAAAATCATACTTTGCTATATCAATAATGCTGTTATCTGATGTGCAATAATAAAAAGGGTCGGTGTTGGGGGATCCTTCCAATTCGTACCAACCCAAAAAGAGAGATCCACCTTTCAATGGCATAATAATATAGTACATGAACATCAACATATAAACATCTGAAAATTTAGAGTATTTCTCAATGATAAGAGTCAAATATACAAAAACATACTCTCTCTAATATCTTATGAAGATTACTATAGCCATGAAAAATCTATGAAGTACAACCACAAAAGAACAGATATACAAGCATAAAAAATAGTGTATTCTTGCATGAATCATTGGGTTCCTTCAGTACTTCTTTACGGGTGTTGGATGAATTTTCTTGTTCCGAGTCGTTTGCCGTCGTTATTGGTGGACTGGTCCTCCCATTTGAATGCACATTCATGTTCTTTTTTTTTGTTCTTCCATTACAGACATCGTAAAAGTATTACAGTATCGCCCGTGGTTCATGTGGGCAACGAACATATCCCTGCACCACATTTACACATCTTTGACGTCGCACTAGCCTTACAATCCTTCGAATTTTCCTTCAACTTTGACTTACCCATCACTTGGATTTTCCTTTGAACGAACCCTACAAGCAATCGAAGTTAAACAAATTTTTGTACAAAATAATGATGAAGTAAATAAATTTCAGTCATATTTAGTAATACAGAATGAATTTTCCATGAACAATTGCCATGTATTATTTTCTGGAAAAAAAAACAAATCTCTAATGAAAGGATTATTGTTTGCAACCAATTCATTTGTATCTACATCACAACACAAACTTTTATAGCCACGTATATAATACATTAGTGCAGCATAGGTTATCGTGTTAGGCTAATTAACTATTTCAGTGATGATGAAAAGAAAGAAACAAAACTATATCAGTGATGATGTTGTCTCCCGTGAAAATCATATGGACCACGAGAATTGGAAGAATGATGAAAGGGCCATAAGCAACAAGACATCAAACCGGTAGGCAAATTAAGAGGACTAGTTAATTCATGTATGCGCTAATAATTTGATCAAAGTTAATCGGCCTTCGCAGATCTTAGAAAAAATCCTAAATCTAATCTTCAAATCAGTGAAGAAGAAGAATAAGATAGAAAGAAGAGGAAGAAATCCGCGTATCTGGTGCTCCGTAGATCAGGAACACACAAATTTCTTTTGAGAGAACGGATGGATGGGAAGAGAGAGGAATAGAGAATGAGGAGGAGATGATAGAGAATTTATTAGTTTTCTTTGGGGTTTTGTTCGTCTCCCCCTAATAAATTGGGCATTTAGGACTTAATCTCAGCCATCAAAAAGTACACTATCCAACGACCAAACGTTAAGGGACATTCGGGAATAATTAAAGTGGGGATCCCGATCATTCCCCATATATATATATATATATATATATATATATATATATATACATATATAAAATATATATGACAACATATATTTTTTTGAAGAAATGGGTACTTGTGGCGAACTCGCCTCCACTGGGGCTCGAACTCCCGACCACTTGGGCCACATGCATCTCTCTTAACCATTAGGCTAGACAACATATATATATATATATATATATATATATATATATATATATATATATATATATATATAAGAAAATATGGTAGATTAAAATCTGCCATTGCTGTCCATGACCAAAATCTCTTTAACGAACAAATGTTACATGCTACAAATTTAGGGATCCTCCTAAACTGAACAAAGAAACCCCAGCTGCTAACCAGCAACAACCTTACTCTTTTTTTTTAATTCCTCGCACACCCGCTTACACTCTAAACAGTCTCGAGCTCGAACCCAACCCCTCCGACCAGGATCGATGCCTGCTGCGCTCCCACTGGTGCAATGCTGCGTTGGCTACATCCTGCTTATGGTGAGACCAAGTCACTTCATATTTACATAGCACTTCCTGCGAGCATGATACCTTTGACAAAGCTTCTTCAGGCTAGCTACTGAATGCTGCATAGAATTCAGCTTTGTATCTTTGAACATTGCCTGGTAGTCATCCCCATACTTCTCAAGCAACCTGCCAATATGAAGGTGTTGTATAGTTGTCAGTCCGCACAAAGGTGCTGCTTTCCCATCCTTCCTCTTCTTTCCTAGAGCCGACCTCAGATCGTCCGTTTCGACTTCGCTTCCGGACTCGACGGCCTCGAGCAACGAGGGATCCTTCGGCGACTCCGGCGGGAGTTGGAGCGCGGAGGACTGCACGATATACGGGGTGCGGGCACGGATGCCGAGGAGGTTGGGGTTGTTGACGACGCCGAAGGAGCGGTAGTTACGGATGACGGTGCCGGCCTCGTCCCACTTCCTCTTCTCCTCCTCTGACCCCGGCCCCGCCTCCAGGAGCTTCTCTGGGACGATGAACGCCGGCTTGAACACCCCTGGCTTCTTCTTCGGGAGCCCTACGCGGACTTTGTTCTAGTTCTTCTTCAGCTTCCTCCTCGATTGACCCATTTTTGGGGGAAAATTTAGGAATAGGGTTTTGATGGGATATATATATATATATATATATATATATATATATATATATATATATATATATATATATATATATATATATATGTTATGTTGTGCTAGCTATATATATATATATCATTGTGACTTGTATACATATAGGTATTATCTCGACCTTGTTATAGTTAAGTTTTTCCTATAGGCTAATGCATGTGTTACTTGGTATATATATATATATATATATATATATATATATATATATATATATATATATATATATATATATATATATATATATAACTTGTTAGACTAGTTTGACCTTAGATATTGACTAGATTGGCCTAATTGGTCTAGTAGACTTGAGTTTGACTGAAACCTAGACTAGTAAAAATATATATATATATATATATATATATATATATATATATATATATATATATATATATATAACTTGTTAGACTAGTTTGACCTTAGATATTGACTAGATTGGCCTAATTGGTCTAGTAGACTTGAGTTTGACTGAAACCTAGACTAGTTGACTAGTTTGACTATAGTTGACATAGTTTGACTAGATTGTTGACCAGAGTTGACCAAGAGTTGACTTTGACCTAGAATGATCTAAAATCATGTAGAATGTATTGTAAACTTCATTATTATCATCTTGAATACAATGTAACCTGTGTTGCTCTAAATAGGACTCAGTTACTCAGGTTCGGACATCTTTTCTCATCAGTCGTTCAGGATATCATGCGAGTCCATTCTCTGATTGTTTCATACTTGATATGACTTATATTCTTGCTCTAGACTACTTTACCTAATATTGACACTTGTTATCACGGATTAGTACTATATGGATCTTTTCATGCGATGTTATCCCCTCAGCGGATACTTCGAATATTTTATGTTCGTGTACTTTATCATGAGCATCGTTTACTCCTTATATTCGTGATATTCGTGTACAAATCGTGTGCTCTCATGTACTCTCGTGTGCTCGCATGATCTTCTTGTGCACACTAATCATCGTGTATGTAACATAACTTGAATGGATCTTTGTGTATTGATTGGGAACGGGGGGGAGTAGAAGTGGTTATGTGATTATTCCTATTAGTTTACTCATGTGCAAACTCTGTAACTTAGTCGTGTACAACACCAAGCTGATTACATAACCATCTTGTGCTCTAAATCACTTAGTCACTTACATTTCTTACTCTATATATATCTCCAGTTTATCAGATATCTCTCTTACCTTTTATGTACATTTTTTACAACGTTTCATGTATCTTATTCTATTGCTTGTTTTATATTTTCTGCCATGATATGAACTGCGTGAGAGATATGTATTTGTTCATGTTCTGACTGGACTTGTTGAAAATATTACAAATAACACTGAGGAGTTCTGCCCTACTTACTATGGAGCCCATCTAGACGACACTTGTGAGTTGGACCCACAGAAGGATCCAGCTCTAGCTGAGGATATCACCCCTATTGCTTAGGCTAGATAGCTAGGCAGTTATCTTATTTCATTATATTATTTGTATTTGACATCTGAGTTGTATTAATTGTGGATGTTGAGATGTTAGTGTCGTTTAGACACTTAGACTTATTTCCTTCTGTTAGTATTTCTCTTTTGAGACTTTAATATCTATCTTATCGTGCTATTTCCATCTTAGAATTGTGATTGAGTTGTACCCTTCTGTATTATCCTCGGATTGGAGAGTATATATTGTACAGGTACATTTATACTATATTAGATGTATGTGATCCCTAGTACAGCGTTCTACCGCCGACACTGCGGCGTAGGCTAGACGTACACACTTCTTGTGCCCCTACACTGGGTGCGGGTCGTGACATATAGTGTCTCAATCTCAAGCAAGCAAGTAAATTTTATAAGATGTTAGATCATTAGACATACAAAGTAAGGCATCCCAAACATTACAAATTCAGATGATCATGAAGCTAGTGTAATGCCCGTGGTTCGTATTACGTATTTTGTATACGTGTACAGAATCCCGACCTGTAGTTAGACTTGTCATGCTTGTCTTGATCCTGGTTTAGTGGCTTGGTTTTGTTTGGTTGGGTTCGGTTGGATTTGGGTTAGCATGAACCCCTACCTACCACCAGCATAACCCCCACTCCCTTCTCTCTTCTCATTAACTTTTCTTCTTCCCTTCCATTATTTCTCCACCAATCTGAGAGAGAGAAGTTGTAGGCAAGTGTATCTTGTTTCATGGAGGAAGTCCATTTTTATTGTTCCATTGTCTTCCTCATGTGTTTCTAACCCACTTTAGTACTTAGCATTTTTTATTTTCATGGTTGATTTCTTGTAGATTTAGCTTTGTGGTATTTTTGATTTTTAGGAGTTTTGATCTATCAAACTTGCATATTTTTGCTAGTTAATGGTTCCATGTTATAGAGAATTCCAGTTAGAGTCTGGATTTGGGTTCCTATTGTTGTTTGGTGAAGCATGGAGACCATGGTATTTTCCAGGAACATGTTCTCTGTGGGAGCCATTAATTGTACTTTTGGTCGTATGCAACATTGAGTTGCTGAGCCGCATGGCTATTTAATATTATGGTCTATTATATTAATGAGCATTTCCTAGTTCTGGCCGCATGGCCTTTCTTGCTTATGCGGCCAGGGCTACTTAAGTCCGCATGGCCATTTAATTAATTAATTGCATGCCTTCGTATTGCCCAGCTTGCATTTAATTAGTTGCTTGCATGAGCTTGCATTTAATTAGTTACGTACATTTAATGAGTTTGCATTTAATTAGCTTGCATTTAATTAGTTACGTGCATGCACTTGCATGCAATTGCATGCATTGCCAATTCATGGCCGCATATGAGAATTCTTGGCCGCATATGGCCAAGAGAATTCATGGCTGCATATGATAATCCATGTAACCGCATAGGCCAAACCAATCTTGGCCGCATGCATGCAAGCCACCAGCTTAATCTATTTGGCCGCATATGGCCTAGTACTCTTGGCCGCATATGGACAATAATCCATGTAGCCGTATGGCCTTAGGAATGAATTAATGAGCCGCATGCTGCTAATGCCATGTATATTAATGCATGCATGCATGCAAGCATCAGCTTGCATGCTTAGGTATTTAATTGGCCGTGCTGTATGCTTCCAATGCCAAGTATATTTTAATGCATGGCCAAGTATATTTTACTACCATGTATATTTTAATGCACGCAAGCATCAGCCTTTAGTTTATTTGCCATGCATTTGCAAGCTTTTGCTTGCATACATGGCTTGATTTCATGCACCTGGCCGCATGGCCCTTGACTAATTACATGCATTGCATGCATCTGCATGCATTGCCAATGGGAGCCGCATAAGGCCTATGGCAATTGCTGAGCCGCATAAGGCCTATTGCAATTGCTGAGCCGCATAAGGCATATTGCCTTACTGGCCGCATAAGGCCCATTGCCTTGCTGGCCGCATAAGGCCAATTGCATTATGGCCACATGTATTATTGTAGTCGTATATGGCTCACAACAGTTGTTGGCCGCATATGGCTCACTGCATTTATTGGTCGCATGGCCTTTCTATTAATTGTATGGCCGCTTGCATGCACGTGCATTAACTTTAATTGCTTGCTTGCATGGCCTTGCATGCATTGCTTGCAAGCTTATTAGCATAAATTTAATTGTTGGCCGCATGGCCCTTTAATTAGCTGCTTGCATGCAACTTGCTTGAGCCGCATATGGCCAAGTGACTTGTTGGCCGCATAAAATTTTCCTGAGCCGCATGAGTCCTCCACAGCCCTTGCCCCTTCTAATATTTAGTTACCACATGTATGCTCGTGCCATATTAATTGCTCCCTGACACGATGGTGACCCGTGGTGGAGCACTTTTGACAATGACATGACTTGATAGTGGCCCGACGTGGCGTACTCCTGATAATGAACATGACATGAACATGATAGTGGCCCACCGTGGCGCACTCCTGACAAGTATACCTGACATGATATTTTTCGAAATGCTGTTGCGACGGCTAACCTGACATGACAAGTATGAATGGCCAGGATACGGTGGACGATTGTGCTTGTGCAAATGAACATGTCTTGTCTTGCATTATGTCTAGGACAGGGACCCCTGAGTACCACGGTCAGGGGTACCTTCTGAAAATGGCTAAGGCTAATAACTAGAATAATACAGTAATAATGAGAGATTTCCCCAGTTACAGGCGATCCCGCTATCCCGGCCACCATTGTTGGACTTGTAGCCTGCCGTCGAGTAGGGCACATTTCCAGCCCACTGTCATGTGGGGCACTTCATGAAACAAGTTCTATGCACACTGTCATGTGTTGCACACCAAGCCACCTAATAATTCTTGATAACTGCTTAATAAATCCAAGTCGCCTGGATAACCTGGATTAGCTGCAGGGCTTGTGGCTGGAGAAACATCTCACTGCATCTTGCTAGTAACTAGGCCTGCGAAAAATCTTGTTAGTTAAAGTATCAAGCCGTACTTATTGCTTGGCCGTGATTGTTGGATGAGGTATAATCTGTCTTGTCTTGTCTTGATCATGTACAAGATTGTTACATGTCCTGATTTCTTATATTATCTTGCCGATAAATTGTGGGAAACCAAGTTCCGTTCAGATGAAGGGTTACAACCCTGGTCCTTGTTTGGTTTACGGATTGTAACCTGGTTATCTGAATAGTCCCATGGTTATCTTATCGTATATCACCTGTCATGCTTTTCCTTAATTACTGTCTTTTATTATGTAATTATATTCTTGTGCTAATTGCTGGTTTTAGTTCCTAAGTGAAGCCTCCTTTGTGGCACTTGCTCTTTCTGGGATCTGACCCAGCTGGTTTTGTATGGCCAGATACCGGAGCAGCTACCGAGGATCTACCGACTTTCCAGCCATATGGTGACCACTAGACGGAACCCTGGCAACGAGTGGGTTATCTTTGGCTCTCCCACTCTATTGTAAAATTATTCTTTTGAGGCGTTTAGCCGTCGAGCAAGTGTTAGCTCGTGTACATTTTACTTACTATCTGCCAACGGGCTGTAACATGATTGACAGATCCTAGGGTTGATCATGTATGACTGAACTCTTGCTAGTCCTGACATTTTCTAACGACTAGCTTCATGATCAGCTAAATATGTAATGTTTGGGACGCCTTACTATTGTATATTTGGTGATCTTCCATCTTGTAACATTTATTTACTTGCTTGCTTGAGATTGAGACATTTAGACTTGTTATTGACCATAGGAGACTGATGGATTGTAGTTAAACCTTCATATATCTAGACAGTCGTGACCGTATAGTAAGGTGAATTCTACTTCATTATACGTAGCTGGCTATGTATGCCCCCGCTCTCCAGTATTCTGGTTCCGGGGCGTTACAGCTAGTCATACAAAATATGAAGACTAGCAAAAGTTAAGTCATACATGATCAATCCTAGGATTTGTCAATCATGTTACAGCCCTTAGGCAAACAAAATTTAAGTTTCAACACAAGCTAACACTTGCTCGGTGACTAAACGCCTCAAAAGAATAATTTACAATAGAGTGACAGAGCAAAATAAGAAACCCACTCGTTGTCAGGACTACGTCTGGTGTTCACCATCTGACTGATAAGCAGAAAGATCCTCGGATATCACTCCAAAATCTGGCTATACAAAACTAGCTGGATCAGACCCCAGAAAGAGCAAGTACCATAAGGGAGGCTTCATTAAGGAAATAAAACCAGCAGATAATAAAATAGAAGAATAAATAAATGAACAAGCTTAAATGATAAGAAGACGAAGACAGGGTTAGAATAAAACAATAGCTTGTATTAAGAGACGGAATATAATTTTTATGCTAATTATGAGCACGCATTTAGGTACGGCCAATCAAATCCTACGGCTTGCTATCATTAGCTAACTAGGGTTATCACATGCTTAGTTACTAGCAAGATGCAATGAGATGTTCCCGCAGTCACAAGCCCTGCAGCTATCCAGGTTATCCAAGCGAGGTAATTTACAAGAGTAATCAAGATTACTGGTGTGAAAGTACTTATGTTTTCAAAAAGTGTCCCACATGACAGTGGGCTGGAAATGTGTCCTACTCGTCGAAAGGCTACAAGTCCCTCAGGTGTGGCCGAGATAACGTGTCACGCCCCAGAACCAGAATACTGGAGAGCGGGGTACAGATATAGCCAGCTACGTATATAGAAGTGTAATCCACCTCGATATATGTGACGTCCCAGAACCAGAATACTGGAGAGCGGGGGCGAACATAGCCAGCTACGTATATTGAAATGGAATCCACCTCGCTATACGGTCACGGCTGTCTAGATATGAGGGTTTACTACAAGCCAATGGTCTCTTAAGGTCAAGCCTATTGTCTCAATCTCAAGCAAGTAATATAGTTACAAGATGTTTGACCACCAAATATACAATAAAAGGCGTCCCAAATATTACATATTCAGTTGATCATGAAGCTAGTCGTACAAAATACGAGGACTAGCAAGAGTTTGATCAACCCTAGGATTTATTAATCATGTTTACAGCCCGTAGGCAGACAGTAAGTAAATATGCATCGAGCTAACAGGTGCTCGTCGGCTAAACGCCTCAAAAGAATAAATTTACAGTAGAGTGAGCGAAACAAAATAGAAAATCCACTCGTAGCCCGGGTTCCTTCTAGTCGCCACCATCGGACTGGAGGTTCGGTAGATCCTCGGGTGCTGCACCAAAATCTGGCCACACAAAACCAGCTGGGTCAAACCCCAGAAATAGCAAGTGCCACAAAGGAGGCCACGAAATAAGAACAAAAGCCAGCATATCAGAACATAAGAAAATGGAAGAAAGTACTAGTAAATAAGAGTACAACAAGACAATAAACGACTAGGAACATGGAACCATTTCGGAAGCCAGGTTACAACCCGTAAACCAAACAAGGACCGGGGTTGTAACCCTTCGCCTGAATAGCACCTTGTCTCTACCCATTTATTGTTAAAGATAAGTAAAACAATCATGTTCAGGAGGACCAGGTACTGGGACTAGACGAGACTTAGACAATGCTGGACACCATCCATTCACAAGCGGCCAAGCAAATACTACGGCTTACTACTTAACTAACTAGGGTTATCACAAGCCTAATTACTAACAAGATGCAAATGAGAAATTCCCAGTCCCAAGCCCTGCAGACTATCTAGTTATCCTTCCGCGGGTTGAGAGTATGGTTGGGTACATCGCCCAGGAGACGATATACCCTTAGGTGACTTAGAGGGTGCAACACATAACAGTGTACTGGAAATGTGCCCTACTCGTCGGCAGGCTACAAGTCCGTTTAAATGTGCCCAGATAACGAGATTGCCTGTGACTGAAAATTCTCTATGAACTATAGTTTGATCTAGTCATTAGCCTAATCCATATTCAGTGTGAATCCCTAACCCGGGTAACCAGGGAGTCACGTCCTACACATGATACGAGACAAGACAAGTGGATTGTACAAGACAGCAAAAGGAGCACCCACGGTGTCAGAGTTGATTATACGAGTCAAGTTAGCCATCGCAACAGCGTCAAGTCAAGTTACAAGTTACAGGTTTACAAGTTACAAGTCAGGAGTGCGCCGCCACGGGCCATTATCAAGTTATCCAGTATCAAGATTAATCATGAATTACAGGTTAAAAGTTAAGGGCGCACCCTATCGGGTCACTATCAAGAAGATCAGAAAGTACTAGAATCATACTTCACAGAAATCACGAAAAACCGTGCTAGTTATAAGCAAAACACCAAAAAAACCGTGCCATGTCGTGCTGGGTTGAGACAATCGTGTTGTTGGAACAAGATCTCAAGACTCCAATCCACAAAAGAGAAACCAAGTCCAAAAAAAAAACCATCATGAGTTGAACTGCGCTGGAAATGAACTGCGCACAGATGAACTGTGCAGGAAATGAACTGCGCATGAAATAAACTGCGCACAGATGAACTACGCACAGATGAACTGTGTAGAAAATGAACTACGCACAGATGAACTGTACAGGAAATGAACTGCGCACAGATGAACTGCGCACAGATGAACTGTGCACAGATGAACTGTGCAGGAAATGAACTGCACACAGATGAACTACGCACAGATGAACTGTGCAGAAAATGAACTGCGCACAAATGAACTGCGCACAGATGAACTGTGCTGGAAATAAACTGCGCACAGATGAACTGCGCACAGATGAACTACGCAGGAAATGAACTACGCACAGATGAACTGCGCATAGATGAACTGCGCATAGTTGAACTGCGCACAGATGAACTGTGCATGGCCTTGCACTAAAGAGCGCTGGCCGAGGGTCATCTTCTCCAACAGGCTGAGAAGAATCTCAAGAACATCAAAACTTCAAATCTTCATAACTTGATCAAATCAAAACGAAATTTAGATTTTCAAAGCTCTAACTTGTGTAAAATTGAATTCTCTTTCACATGGAAGCCTCAAAACAAGCAAAAATCTAAGTTTAATAGATCAAAACCAAGAAATTCCAAAAATGGTTAAAACTTAGATCTAGAAAAATGGAAGCTCCAAATCATAAAATGCCAAGTTCTAATGTTGTTCACCATGGCCTAATCTAGCTAATGGACAAATAAAATGGGGTACTTATTTGGTGGCAAGGTACACTTGCCTATGGTGTTGGTGGAGGAAGGAGGAGGAAGAAGATGGAAAAATAAATAGAAATTATGGAGGAGAGAGAAAGTTAGGTGGGGATTTTAATGAGGGTGGGTTGTGGTGGAATGAGGGTGGAGTATAGCTAAGGTATTCCTTTGGGCTTAAAATCAAACCAAACCAAACCAAACCAACTAAAACCGAGCTGAGCCGAAACCCAAAATACGAGAAAACCCAAAATTCCACAAGCCGAAAAAAATAAAAATACATGCCAAAATCCAATTACAAGTATAAATACGAAATACGGGAAATAAGGGTGACAACTCTACCCACCTTAAAAGAATTCCGTCCTCGGAATTTAATCAAGGAGCTAGAGACTGCCACGGCAAGTTACACTAAGCACCAACAATCTACACTAAGCAGTTCAATCATACAATCATACATGCAAGCAAGGGATGGAAAGCATAAGCCATAAGGAAGACATTATACCTTACGGGTCAAACAAGTCGGGATATCGCGATCGGATGTCATCCTCACGCTCCCACGTTGACTCACCTAGAGAGTGATGACCCCAAGCAACACGGACTAAGTTAATAGTCTTGTTCTTGAGTATCTTCTCCCTCCGGTCCAATATAGACACGGGCCTCTCCTCATACGAAAGGCTGGTACCAACAACCAATTCCGAATGGTCTAGGATATAGCTCGGATCCGGGATATACCGTCGTAATTGGGACACATGGAATACATCATGCACCTCACTTAGCGACGGCGGAAGAGCAAGACGATAGGATACATCTTCTACTCGTTCCAGGATATCGAACGGCCCTATATACCTAGGACTAAGCTTTTCCCGCACGCCAAAGCGAATGATGCCGCGGTTAGGCGAGATCCTAAAGAATACATGGTCGCCGATAGCAAACTCTAAGGGACGCCTGTGAGCATCGGCCCAATGTCGTTGGCGATCTTGGGCAACTCGAAGATGATCCCTGACTTTTCTGACTACTTCAACTGTCTGGGCAATCATTTCTGGACCGAGCATCTGCCTCTCTCCGACATCGTCCCATGCTAGCGGGACCTGCACTTCCTGTCATACAGTGCCTCTAATGGTGCCATCTGGATGCTGGCCTGGAAACTATTATTGTACGAGAACTCCACCAGGTGCAGGTGATCTTTCTACGAACCATCGAAGTCAAGTGTACAAGATCTCAACATGTCTTCAAGAGTCTGGATTGTACGCTCCGACTGACCATCTGTCTGCGGATGATATGTCGAACTGAACTGGAGACGAGTTTCCAAACTCTCTTGCAGGCTACGCCAAAAGTGTGATGTAAACCTTGAATCTCGGTCCGAGGTGATACTGACGGGCACTCCGTGAAGCCTGACAATCTGCCTGAGGTACATCTCTGCTAGCTGAGCCGTAGACTGCCCAACTCTGAATAGGAAAAAATGAGCCACCTTCGTGAGCCGGTCAACTATAACCCAAATAGCATCTCGACCAGCTGGGGATCTAGGCAGTCCAGTCACAAAATCCATGGTCACATGCTCCCACTTCCACTCTGGAATCGGCAAGGGCTGAAGAAGTCCAGCGGACCTCTGATGTTCAGCTTTAACCTGCTGGCAAACCAAATACCGAGAGACAAACCGGGCTATCTCCCTCTTCATGCCATTCCACCAGAAATGCTGACGAATATCACGGTACATCTTCGTGCCACCGGGATAAATAGAATACTGTGAACTGTGAGCTTCTGCCATGACCTCCTATCTGATATCTCCACTGGGTACACAAAGACGAGTGTCGTGCCGAAGTGTACCATCTTCATGAATGCACAACTCTGGCCTTCTTCCTGCCTCACACTCTGCTCCGAGTCGCTGAATCTTGGAATCTGTAGACTGCGCCATCCGGATCCTCTCAACTATGCTAGACTGAACCTGTAGACTGGCCATCAACGCCACGTTGGTAGGAAGAACCACTTTAATTCCCATCTTCTGAAGATCTGCCAATAACTCTAGTTGCGCCATTAGGAAGTAAACTCCGGCTCTCCTGCTCAACGCATCTGCTACAACGTTGGCCTTCCCTGGGTTATACTGCAAGTCCACATCATAGTCTACAAATAGCTCGAGCCATCTTCTCTGCCGTATATTAAGGTCCTTATGGGTGAAAACATACTTCAGGCTCTTGTGATCTGTAAATATCTCCACTCTATCTCTGTACAAGTAGTGCCGCCAAAGCTTGAGTGCAAACACTACTGCTGCCAGTTCCTAGTCGTGGGTCGGGTAATTCTTCTTATGATCACAAAATTGATGTGATGCATAAGATATTACCTTTCCATGCTGCATCAAGACACACCCCAATCCTCTGTCTGAAGCGTCGTAATAAACTGTGAATCCTCCGGTCCCATCTGGAAGTGTGAGAATGAGAGCCGTTATTAAACCTTGCTTCAACTTCTCAAATAATTCCTGACACTCCATTATCCAAGCGAACTGCACATCCTTGCGGGTCAACTGGGTCATCGGCGCTGAAATCCTTGCAAAATCTGAAACGAATCGTCGGTAGTAGCCGGCCAATCCAAGGAAGCTGCGAACCTCTGCCGCTGAACTAGGTACTGGCCATGACTCGATAGCCACAATCTTCTGGGGATCCACTTCCACTCCTCCTCGGGTAATGATGTGACCCAAGTACGAAATACGATCGAGCCAGAACTCGTATTTACTGAACTTGGCGTACAACTGATGCTCTCTAAGCGTTTGAAGGACGATTCTGAGATGCTGCTCGTGCTCTTCTTTGCTCTTGCTGTAGACCAGGATATCATCTAGGAACACGATCATGAACTGATCCAAGTAAGGCATGAAAATGTTATTCATGAGGTCCATGAATACAGCCGGCGCATTGGTCGCTCCAAAGGGCATAACAAGGAACTCCCAATGCCCATATCTCGATCTAAACGCTGTCTTCGGGATGTTCTGCTCTCTGACTCTGATCTGGTGGTATCCTGACCGCAAGTCTATCTTCGAGAATACTGAAGCCCCTCTGAGTTGATCAAACAAGTCATCTATCCTCGGGAGAGGGTATCTGTTCTTGATTGTCACTGAGTTCAAGGTACGATAATCCACACATAACCTGGACGTACCATCCTTCTTTTTCACAAGAAGCATCAGGGCTCCCCAAGGCGATCCACTTGCACGAATGAATCCCTTGGTCCTGAGTTCTTCAATCATCTTGTACAAAATCTCCAACTCTGAAGGCGCCATCTTGTAGACTCGCTCTGATACTGGTGCTGTCCCGGGGATCAAGTCTATAGTGAACTCGATCTCCCGCTCTGGCGGCATTCCTGAAAGTTCTTCTGGAAAGACATCTGGAAATTCTTCAACTATCCTGGGTAACTGTACTGCTGCTACGGCCATCCGCAATACTGGGGATGATGGTTCCACTGTGCCTCTGGAAAATGAAAACTCTGGCTCGCCTGGAATACTAAAGATAACCCTGCCAACATGGCAGTCTATCCTAGCATACTGGTTCCTCAACCAATCCATGCCTAAGAATACATCATAGTCTGCCATAGGGAATTCTATGAATCTAGCGGGGAACTCTCTACCGCTAACTACGATCCGACACGAGGAAAATACTCGATCTACACCCACAAGACCATTACCAGTAAGTATATTGAGCCACACTGATAATGACTCGGGCTCCAATCCTATCCGTGTCGCGAATCGTGCAGACATGAATGAATGCGATGCACCAAAATCAAATAATACCAATGCTGGAGAGGAGTTGACGAGAATAGTACCTGCCACTACCTCACCTGGTGCAACTTTTAATTCCATAGTCATCATCATGGCCTGACCTTGTCCTCTAACTGCGGGTCCCCTCTGTTGGAAACCTCTCTGTCTGTTCTGCACTTAGGCTTGGGTGTACTGCTGCTGGTTCTGCTGATGAAACGCCTGGGCCTGAGGCAATAAGGGCCTCGGGTACTGCTGCTGCATAGGTGCTGGTCCCCTAACCGATGGACTGGTTAGGTTGGAAAAGGATGAACTGCCCCTATTCGGGCAGGCTCCTATCTTGTGATCTGCCGCTCCACAAGCCAGGCATAATCCCTGCGCCCTACGACAATCTGCCACCATGTGCCCTGGCTTCCCGCAATGAGAACATCCCATCACGGAAGTCTGCTTCTGCTGCTGCGGGTACGTCGGGGTTGAATGCTGAACCGACGTTACTGAGGCCGCCCGCCTCGGAGTTCCAATGGTCAAACTCCTAGCTGCCGGGGCTGGAGCTGATGATTGGTACATCTGACTGTGGGACCGCTTCCTACCTCCGGTCCTATCAACGATCCTTTGGGAGGTGTACTCATGCCTCCTAGCTACTCTTAATACCGCATCGAAGGTCTGGTGCTCGAACTGCTCGACTGCTAACAAGATCTCCAAATGCAGTCCCTGCTGGAACCGCTGGGCCCTGTCAAACTCGATTGCCACCAAGGTGGGGGCAAACCTACTGAGTCTAGAAAACTCAGATGCATAACTGTCGACCGTTCTGCCTCCTTGCTTCAAGTTGGTAAACCTCGTCTGTAGGTCGTACCGAGCTACAGCATCAAAATACTTCGTCTGGAATCTTTCTCTAAATACTGCCCAAGCAATGGGTGCCACTAATCCTATGGCTTGTGCTGCCCACCAACTGCGAGCCAAGTCCAGCAAATGTAGGCGTACCACCGCCACCTTCTCATTCTCAGGTGTCCTAGCTGCTTCCAGAACCACCTCGGTATCCTGAAGCCAAGCGTCCGCGGTAATCGCATCTTCGCTGCCGTCGAAGAATGGAGGGTTCAAGCACCTGAAGCTGTTGGCCGCGCTGTTTCCTGGATGACCGCCTCTGGTCAAAGCATCCGCCACTACCTAGTGCAAGGCGTCTCCTCGACGATCCTGGGAAGCTATCCAGGTCCTGATGAGACCGACCAAGGTGCCATTGTCAGGCTCTGCAGGCTGGACGGGCCGAACTGGGGGTTCTCCTCCGGGAGGTACAACTCTGGAGGCTACTCCGGAATGCTGGGCTTGATCTCCGGGTTGCTGGTCCCCGGGAAGTGCTCCACCTTGCTGATCGGCGGGGTCAGGTATAATACCGCTGCAGAAGACGACACAGGGAAACAATAAGGAAGGACCATGACAGATCAACGATACAAGCACATGATCAGGGCAAGAATCTAGAGATTCAGAGGATATGAACGAAGATCATGGACGAGTACTGATTGAGACATCTATCCGGTAAACCCTCATATATCTTGAATGCCAAAACCTGCATGGGCCACCACTTAATCCATGTGACGCCCCAGAACCAGAATACTGGAGAGCGGGGGCGAACATAGCCAGCTACGTATATTGAAATGGAATCCACCTCGCTATACGGTCACGACTGTCTAGATATGAGGGTTTACTACAAGCCAATGGTCTCTTAAGGTCAAGCCTATTGTCTCAATCTCAAGCAAGTAATATAGTTACAAGATATTTGACCACCAAATATACAATAAAAGGCGTCCCAAATATTACATATTCAGTTGATCATAAAGCTAGTCGTACAAAATACGAGGACTATCAAGAGTTTAGTTATACATGATCAGCCCTAGGATTTGTTAATCATGTTTACAGCCCATAGGCAGACAGTAAGTAAATATGCATCGAGCTAACAGGTGCTCGTCGGCTAAACGCCTCAAAAGAATAAATTTACAGTAGAGTGGGCGAAACAAAATAGAAAACCCACTGGTAGCCCGGGTTCCTTCTAGTCGCCACCATCGGGCTGGAGGTTCGGTAGATCCTCGGGTGCTGCTCCGAAATCTGGCCACACAAAACCAGCTGGGTCAAACCCAGAAAGAGCAAGTGCCACAAAGGAGGCCACGAAATAAAAACAAAAGCCAGCATATCAGAACAGAAGAAAATGGAAGAAATTACTAGTAAATAAGTGTACAACAAGACAATAAACGACTAGGGACATGGAACCATTCTGGAAGCCAGGTTACAACCCGTAAACCAAACAAGGACCGGAGTTGTAACCCTTCGCCTGAATAGCACCTTGTCTCTACCCATTTATTGTTAAAGATAAGTAAAACAATCATGTTCAAGAGGACCAGGTACTGGGACTAGACGAGACTTAGACAATGCTGGACACCATCCATTCACAACCGGCCAAGCAAATACTACGGCTTAGTACTTAACTAACTAGGGTTATCACAAGCCTAATTACTAACAAGATGCAAATGAGAAATTCTCAGTCCCAAGCCCTGCAGACTATCTAGTTATCCTTCTGCGGGTTGAGAGTATGGTTGGGTACATCGCCCAGGAGACGATATACCCTTAGGTGACTTAGAGGGTGCAACACATAACAATGTGCTGGAAATGTGCCCTACTCGTCGGTAGGCTACAAGTTCGTTTAAATGCGCCCAGATAACGAGATTGCCTGTGACTGGAAATTCTCCATAAACTATAGTTTGATCTAGTCATTAGCCTAATCCATATTCAGAGTGAATCCCTGACCGGGGTAACCAGGGAGTCACGTCCTACACATGATGCGAGACAAGACAAGTGGATTGCACAAGGCAGCAAAAGGAGCACCCACGGCGTCAGAGTTGATTATACGAGTCAAGTTAGCCATCGCAACAGCGTCAAGTCAAGTTACAAGTTACAGGTTTACAAGTTACAAGTCAGGAGTACGCCGCCACGGGCCATTATCAAGTTATCCAGTATCAAGATTAATCATGAATTACAGGTTAAATGTTAAGGACGCACCCTATCGGGTCACTATCAAGAAGATCAGAAAGTACTAGAATCATACTTCACAGAAATCACGAAAAACCGTACTAGTTATAAGCAAAACACCAAAAAAAATTGTGCCAGGTCGTGCTGGGTTGAGACAGTCGTGTTTTTGGAACAAGATCTCAAGACTCCAATCTACAAAAGAGAAGCCAAGTCCAAGAAATAAAACCAAACCATCATGAGTTGAACTGCGCAGGAAATGAACTGCGCACAGATGAACTGTGCAGGAAATGAACTGCGCAGGAAATGAATTGCGCACAGATGAACTGTGCAGGAAATAAACTGTGCACAGATGAACTACGCACAGATGAACTGTGCAGGAAATGAACTGCGCAAAGATGAACTTTGCAGGAAATAAACTACGCATAGATGAACTGCGTACAGATGAACTGTGCAGGAAATGAACTGCGCACAGATGAACTGCGCACAGATGAACTGCGCTGGAAATAAACTGCGCACAGATGAACTGCGCACAGATGAACTGCGCACAGTTGAACTGCGTACAGATGAACTGTGCATGGCCTTGCACTAAAGAGCGCTGGCCGAGGGTCATCTTGTCCAACAGGCTGAGAAGAATCTCAAGAACATCAAAACTTCAAATCTTCATAACTTGATCAAATCAAAACGAAATTTAGATTTTCAAAGCTCTAACTTGTATAAAATTGAATTCTCTTTCACATGGAAGCCTCAAAACAAGCAAAAATCTAAGTTTAATAGATCAAAACCAAGAAATTCCAAAAATGGTTAAAACTTAGATCTAGAAAAATGGAAGCTCCAAATCACAAAATGCCAAGTTCTAATATTGTTCACCATGGCCTAATCTAGCTAATGGACAAATAAAATAGGGTGCTTATTTGGTGGCAAGGTGCACTTGCCTATGGTGTTGGTGGAGGAAGGAGGAAGAAGAAGATGGAAAAATAAATGGAAATTATGGTGGAGAGAGAAAGTTAGGTGGGGATTTTAATGAGGGTGGATTGTGGTGGAATGAGGGTGGAGTATAGCTAAGGTGTTCCTTTGGGCTTAAAATCAAACCAAACCAACTAAAACCGAGCCGAGCCGAAACCCAAAATACGAGAAAATCCAAAATTCCACAAGCCGAGAAAAATAAAAATATATGCCAAAATCCAATTACAAGTATAAATACGAAATACGGGAAATGAGGGTGACAATATATGGTCACGGCTGTCTAGATGTATGAGGGTTATCTACAAGCCATCCGTCTCTCATGGTCAAGAATAAGTCTAGCGTCTCAATCTCAAGCAAGTAATAATAGTTACAAGATGTTAGACCATCAGATATTCAATAGTAAGGCGTCCCATACATTTCATATACAGATGATCATGAATCTAGTCGTATAAAATGCGAGGACTAGCAAGAGTTTCAGTCATACATGATCAACCTAGGATTTGTTAATCATGTTACAGCCCTTAGGCAGACAAGAAATATAAGTATTCAACACGAGCTAACACTTGCTCGACGGCTAAATGCCTCAAAAGAATAATTTACAATAGAGTGGGAGAGCAAAATAAAACCCACTCGTTGCCAGGGTTACGTCTAGTGTTCACCATCTGGCTGGAAGGCTGGAAGATCCTCGGGTGCTGCTCCGAAATCTGGCCATACAAAACCAGCTGGGTCAGACCCCAGAAAGAGCAAGTGCCACAAGGGAGGCTTCACTTAAGAACTAAAACCAGCATTTCAGAACATAAACAAGAATAATAAAAGGAAAACATGAAATATAAATAAGGCAACAAATGATGAGAGAACGAGGAATTATTCCGGAAGCCAGGTTACAATCCTTAAACCAAACAAGAACCGGAGTTGTAACCCTTCGCCTGAATAGAATCGGGTCTCTAGCCATTTATTGCTAAGAGTAAAGCGTAAGCAAGCATGTCCTGAGATAGCGATGTATTGGATTTAGACAAGACTAGACATGATTGGACTCCATCCAACATTCTCGGCCAAGCAAAGAGTATGGCTTGATACTTTAACTAACTAGGGTTATCACAAGCCTAGTTACTAGCAAGATACAATGAGATGTTCCGACAGTCACAAGCCCTGCAGCTATCCAGGTTATCCAGGCGAGGTTCATGTAAGAGTTATCAAAAATTACTAGGTGACTTAGAGTGCAACACATGACAATGTGCATATTACTTGTTTCAAGAAGTGTCCCACATGACAGTGGGCTGGAAATGTGCCCTACTCGTCGACAGGCTACAAGTCCATCAGGTGTGGCCGGGATAACGGGATCACCTGTAACTGAAAATATCTTTCTATATGAGCTACTTTGATCAATCTAGTAATTAAGCTAGTCATATTCAGCATGAATCCCTGACCGTGGTAACTAGGGATGCAAGTCCTAGACATGATACGAGACGAGACTGGTAGCTTATACAAGCACATTCAAGAACAATCATCCATGGTGTCAAGACGAGTTATTACTCAGCATGTCACGATAGCCATCGCAACAATATTCAAGATTATATGTCAGGTTTACTTGTCAAGAGTGTACCACGACGGGCCACTATCATGTCATATTACTTGTTACTTGTTAAGAGTGCGACTTAACAGACCACTATCGTGTTCTATCCTTACATTATCATGAATGAGAGAAACTTGTATAAATAGCTAGTAACATATTATTGAAGCCAATGAAAAGATCTACAACTTTCATGTTGGGAGTTGGAAGAAATTTTGGCCACGATTCAGCCAAATAGGGCATAAACACAGCCAAAAATAGCCAAAATATGCACTATACAACATTCTGCGGCACTATGCGACCTTCTGCGACACTATGCGGTATTCTACGGTACTATGCGACAGGCTGTACTATGCGGCAGGCTGCGTCACCATGCGACACTATACGGCAGGCTGCACTATGCGACAGGCTGCGTCGCCATGCGGCACTATGCGGCAGGCTGTGTTACGACCCGCACCCGCTTTTTGGATACGAGTTCGTAGCCAAGCCCAGCCTACGCCGCAGTGTCGGTGGTAGTACGCTATCTATGATAAGCATTATCCATACAATTACACAGTCCATATATATCATCCACAACTAAGACAAGATAAAGAGATTAAACTCAAGTCTCAATAAATAATTTAAAGAAAGGTCCACTACAACTCAACTAGTCTCGGGAACAAACCCGCTAAAATAAATATAAAACCATTGAAACTAAAGCTCGCTAAGCTCACTAGCTAAGAATAACATGAAAAAGAATAAGAAAAAAAATATACGGCACTATGCGGCAAGCTGCACTATGCGGCAGGCTGCACTATACGGCAAGCTGTACTATGCGGCGCTATTCATCGTCCCTGCCAGATTCAGGACAGATGAGCTTAAAAAATATCCAAAACTTATTTTGGCCATAACTTTCTCAAAACAAGTCAAAATCTAACTTTTTAAAGGTCCATTTTGGGCAAAATCGAATTCTCTACAACATAGAACAATCAAAACATAAAAATAATAGAGTTTAGTAGATCAAAACCCAAGGAAATTGAAAAGACTACAAACTTAGATCTACAAAGATCCCTTCATCTAAACCAAGAACTCCAAGTTCTAAAGAGGCTTAGAATCAAGAGAGGAAGACAATGGAACAATAAATTTCAAGATCCATCATGAAGCAAGATTACACTTGCCTAAGCTCTATAGGTTGGTGGGAGAGTAATGGAAAAAGAAGAAGAAGTAAATGATAGTAATGAAGAGAGAGAGAGAGAAGTTGACTTATATATCAACCCCTTTTTCATCTCAAACTCAAAATAAACCAAACCAAGCCAAGCTAGCATGCTATGATGAACCAAATCAAATTAAACCAAGACAAAATAAACCGAATCAAGATTAAGCTAAGCAAGACAAGTCTAATTACGGATCGGAATTCCGTACACATATACTGGAAATACGTATAACGAAAAACGGGAGTGACAACTCTATGGGTGATGATAGATGCCATACGTCTTAGATATCTATGGGTGATGATTCTAGCAACTAGAGGGAAGGTTTTAAAGTTTTAGTGACCTACCTTTGAGGGAGTAGTGTGACCAAAGGTGGGTGAAAGTCCTCGAAGTTTCGTAGTTACAAAATGGTTAGGAGACAATACGAGATTTCGTGAGAAATTAAAATTTAAGGAGATTGAGGTAAGAGTGGACTTATTTTTAAATTTTAAGGAATAGTTATGAATTAGAATTTCGACGACAAAATTATTTTTAAGGTGGATAGATTTGTAACTCCTTTTCTCAGAAATTTTGAAATATTTTTTATTATTATTTATTTGATTTAAATGGTGATTTTTAGAATGTTATAAATAATTAATTAGTTAATTATTACGACAGATGGCCTTAGTCATGGTTGAGATTTGAGTACAAGGTGACTAGAAATCATGGCACGAGTGGTGCAGTGGCATGCTTTGACTAGTGTATTAGCTATGATAAGGAAGATCGAGCCATAAGTGTGTCATAACCAGGAAAACCAGGCCAAGTTATGACATGACCACTATAAATTGTTTAATTATTTACTATTAAGATTTATTGACTTGTAGAAGACCCGGTTGTATCCAGCTAGTCCGGACTGGACCCAAACCAGACCCAAGCCCATGTAGCCCTACAGTGAGACCAATGACGGCCATGTAGACATACTTTTAGGTATGTACAAATATTTCCAAAATTTTTGGTGGACTTAATAATATTTTCTAAATAGTTGGTTATTTATACAAAAATAGGTATTATTAATATTTAAATAGAGTTTTAGAATATTGGTACAATTTTCTAGGGCTAGATATGTTCACTAATACTCTTTTTGATTATTTTAGTGGGTTATTGGTATTATTATTATTATTATTATTATTATTATTATTATTATTATTATTATTATTATTATTATTATTATTATTATTATTATTATATGGTTATTATTGTAATTGTTCGTAAATAATGTCAATAGCATTCGTTTATTTGATTATTCATTAGCAAATGAATTATATATGTATTATATGCATATTTTTGTAAACAACAAACAAGGAAATTATTATTAATATGATTGTTGAGAAATGGAGTATTTATTCATGTACATTGATTGTATAGCTATAAGGTCATATATATGTATATATATAGCTAATAGTTATAAAAGAAGAAAAAAAAGGGCAAAGCCCAGCCCAACTAAGCCCACACAAGCAAACCCCAACCCAGCTAAGCCAAGCCAGTAGCAGCCCGACCTAAGTCCCTACAACATAGCAACCGCATATATAGGTGATCGAGAAAGATGGAGAGGGAGAACCAAAACCCTAGTCCCATACTCCAAGCAACCCCAAGGCGGCGACCCCCCCAAGCTCGTCGGTATCCCGTGCGCGTCCCTAGTCGTGTGCACCGGTCGTCGATCACCGGAAAGCCATCAACCCGTCGAACCCGAGCATGGAACAGAGCATGCTCTGTTCTTAGTCGCAGACCAGGTACCCATGTTCGTCATTCTATTACTTCTTCATCTCGTAGTCAATCCACGAACCGATTGGTTCGTCGTAATCACAATATATACGGCTAGGAGGCCTAACACAAAGTTGAAATTTAGATGCCCTAGATTTTCTAGAAGTTAAGTCAAAAATTCGATAAAAAACTGAGATTGGACACTGTGAGTTCAACAGTTCGAGGCTATTTTAGAAGGTAATTTCTGAACTAAATAATAAGAGATTTCAAAAACTAATTGAGAGAAGTCCTAGACAACCTATAGGGCTACAAGTCCCAATTTATAGAAGTTGATTTCATCGACTATGTGCCGAGAAATCGGATCCCAAATATTGACAAAAACCTGTTTTCAAAACTGTGAATTTTCAATAAAACTCTCTGGTACGACGTGTGTTCCACCAAACCGGGTAACATAGTCACAAACCAAAAGCATCGAAAGGTGCGTATCGACTTCGCCGATGTGTGGGCTTTGACAGAATTCAAATTGGTTGCATGTGCGCGACGAATTTGATGCGTATCCGTCGAAATTTACCGTATCGGCCCTTTGTAAATTTCCTAATTACTTTGTGCACGTTCGTCAGATCGAGACAAAACTTGCACCAACAGGACCGAATTATTTTTTGGTCCTCTATGCCAAGTTTGGTCTGATTCTGGGATAGTTGATCAGATCGCCATTTCGCGGGCCCTACGATCCGATTCAATATGCGATTTTGTGCACGGCATGTCAGAATCCAACTTTGGACATACGGTTTGGTTCGTATCATCAAAACAAATTTATAAACATATAGTTTGATGACTTTAGAGACCATTGACTCTGGCACGCTTTTCGATGCAAAGGGGGTCCAACGGCGGACACCATTTTGGCCCAAAATGACTGTTTTGCTCATGTATCCAAAATTGGACTTAAGGACAGGCAATTCTAGCTAATTTAACTATTCTGAGAATGTTGGCAATGTCTGTTTCAGCTTTCGGAGACAGTTGTGAGATTTGAACTTTATGGCTTACCAGTTGACGGTATATTGTTGGTTCTTCGTGCTACCACCAGGCAAGTATACCTTTCCTCCCTCTACAGTTTTATTTACATGCATTATATTTCATTATCCAATTTTTTTATTATTTATGGACATGTGCTCTTTATATTATATACTGTTGAGTTGTTTTATTGATATATAGTCGTGTTCATGTTTGGCTTTGTAGTTCACATTTGGAGTTGTTCTCAACAGTACCTTGCTTGAGTCGTGTCATAGAACGAGTACGTGTAGTTGAACTGCTAAATCTTTGTTATCGTTTCCTCAACCAGAGAGTCCACACTCGGGACGAGGGTTGACCAGTTACCCCAGGGAGTCCACACTCGGGACGAGGGTGTTTGTCTTGATTTGTTTACATCCGTGAGTCCACACTCGGGACGAGGATATTGTTTATTTGCACCAGAGAGTCCACACTCGGGACAAGGTTGCCTTGCCTTGAACTAACCAGAGAGTCCGCACTCGGGACGAGGGTTAGTGATTAGTTCAAACCTGCAAGTCCACTCGGGGCGAGGGTTTGGTATTCCATTAATCTCATGTTCACTTGTTCATCCAGCAGTTCAGTTACGTGTAGTTGTTCTTGTATTCCAGTTCATGGTCACCTGTCAGTAGCCCCTTGTCGATAGTCACTTGTTAGCAGCTTTGGTCGTAGTCTCTTGCTATGTTTATGCCTTTTTCTTTTTATATCATGTTTATAGTTTATGCATGATTAAACTGCTAGATAGGCATATTTTTATGTATCTTGTTATGTCCCCTGAGGACCTGATGATCTCTTCAAGTTTAGCGATTGCATGGAGTTAGTTTGCAGAGCGGGATGATAAAATAATGGTGATGCATAATTCAGGTATTTGTCAGTGATATTACATTGTTATCCTTTCGTGCTTTACATTCCTTATCATGAGATATCATGCTTATTGATTCAGTTTAGAGACTCTTGTTATATTCTTTGGAGTCTTATCGGACATATATGCTAGTGGGCTGCAGACCACGACCCATAGTGTTCATTCATGTTTCATACACTTATTGTGGATTTGAGATATAGATTTGTTTTGCCATAATTTGGCAGTTTACCATGCTCTTGACAGCATTTGCGTATTTAAGTCGGGTTGGAGTCTGCTTGATGCGTAGCTGGCTTGTGCACGTACTTGCATCCGAAAAGCAGGTGCGGGTCGTGACACTCTACTAGATGCAGGTGATCTTCCCACGAACCACCGAAGTCCAGCGTACAAGATTATAACATATCTTCAAGAGTCTGAATCGTGCGTTCTGACTGACCATCTGTCTGCAAATGGTATGTTGAACTGAACTTGAGATGAGTCCCCAAACTCTTTTAAAGACTCCGCCAAAAGTGCGATATGAATCTTGAATCTCTGTCTGATATGATACTAACTGGCACTCCATGCCGTCTGACAATCTTCCTGAGGAACATCTCTGCTAGCTGATCCGTCGACTGACCAATTCTGAAGGGGGAAAATGAGCTACCTTCGTGAGACGATCAAATAACCCAGATAGTATCTCTCCTAACTGGGGATTTTGGTAACCCAGTTACAAAATCCATGGTAATGTGCTTCCATTTCCATTCTGGGATCGGTAAAGGTTGAAGAAGTCCAGCTGCTCTCTGATGTTCAGCTTTAACTTGTTGGCAAACTAAACTTCGGGAGACAAATCGGACTATCTTCCTCTTCATACCATTCTACCAGAAATGCTGACGGATGTCTCGGTACATCTTCGTGCCACCGGGATGAATTGAATACTGAGAACTGTGAGCCTCTGCTATGATCTCCTGTCTGATATCACCACTGGGTACACAAAGATGCCTCCCATGTCGGAGAGTACCATCTTCGTGAATACATAACTCTGGTCTTCATCCTGCTTCACACTCTGCTCTGAGCCGCTGAAGTTTGGAATCTGCTGATTGTGCCATCTTGATCCTCTCAACTATACTGGACATAACTTGCATGCTGGCCATCAAAGCCATATTGGTAGGGAGAACTATCTCTATCCCCATCTTCTGAAGATCGGCTAACAATTCCGGTTGTGCTTTTAGAAAGTAAACTCCAGCTCTTATGCTTAATGCATCTGCTAATACGTTAGCCTTTCCAGGATGATACTGCAGGTTGATATCATAATCCACTAGTAGCTCTAGCCATCTTCGCTGATGCATATTAAGATCCTTTTGAGTAAACACATACTTAAGACTCTTGTGGTCGGTGAAAATCTCTACCCGATCTCCATACAAATAATGCCTCTATAACTTAAGTGTAAAAACCACCGCTTCTAATTCCAAGTCATGGGTAGGATAATTTCTCTCATGGTCATGAAGCTGACGTGACGCATAAGCTACTACCTTACCATATTGCATCAATACGTATACCAATTCTCTGTTTGAAGCATCACAATAAACTGAAAATCCTCCAGTCCCATCTGGAAGCGTGAGAATGGGGGCCATCATTAATCCTTGCTTTAACTTCTCAAATGAACTCTGACACTCTGCTGTCCAAGCAAACTGTACATCCTTACGGGTCAACCGCGTCATGGGCGCTAAAATCCGAGCAAAATCTGATACGAATCGCCGGTAATAGCCGGCCAATCCTAGAAAACTTTGAACTTCTGCGACGGTGCTGGGAACTGGCCATGTTGTAACCACCACTTTTTCAAATTGGGGTATTTTAGTAATTTTGTGATATTTTTAATTTTTATTATTTTATTAGTTAATTTGATTGGTGTGTAGCTTTGATTGGTGTATTTGGTAGTAGAAGATGATATAATCTTATTCAACCTTGATTAGAAGACTAACCATGTGATTATAATTATTTTTGGCTTTTTAGATTTAATTTAGAATTATAGTCCATTTTAGAAAACATTTAAATCATTTTTAAGTCATTTTACACATAGCCTTTAATCCTTTTTGTCAATGGGCCTTTAAACCAACTTAAGGAGTGCTTGGTCCATGACTAAACCCTAATCCCCCCAAGTCTTGGCCGGCCAAACACAATAGCCCCCCTCCCCTTTCATTTGTGAGAAACTAGTAGCCGTCACAAATTCAAAACCCTACTTTTCTTCTCCTCCAAAGGTCCCATTTTCTCGTTTCTCATCCAAATACTTCCAAACGAAGTGCATTGCGATCGTTGGGAGGAGAGGAGCATGCTGGAGACTTGCTAGCGAGGGATCGGAGGCGTTTGACCGGAGAAAATCGACATCGATGCATTTGGAGGTACGTTGCATTGAGATTTTGACTCTCAATAGGTAAACCCCTCTAAACACTTGTTATTCCCAATTTTTCTTCGTAGATGCATCCATATAGGTACTTCGGACCTGTGCATGTTTGGTAGGTTTTTGTGTTCATTTGATAGCCTTATCGGACACGTGTCGGTCCATTGGAATACGTGTTCGACGAAATGCCACTTAGAACTAAAAGTTGGTATTTTTCGATTCTGTTTTCACGAATTTATTGCTGTTATGATTTGAAATAACTTTCGTGAAGACGGATCTTGATTCGACACGATTTCAGTGTCCGGATCGGATACGGACACGCGTGCACGAGACCCGTGCATGCCCTGCTGTCCGAGTGCCATAACTCGACGCACAGGAATCCATTGGATGCATGGGAGCAACTTCTGTCAACATGCTCCAAAAATTTTATGACGTTTCATGAAGCGTGCGCGGAGAAATCTAACACGCACGGGTCAGCCCGCACTGTGCACGTGACTGAAATGTGCCGCTGACAAGGCCTTCGTACGCGAACACGACGTGATGAGGACCCGTTCCAGGAGCACAACCACGAAGCCATAGACCTAGGCTAACCCTAGACACAACCATATGGCATGACGTGGCTCGTGTCGCGAGCTACGGACGTCGACACGCGTGAACGAGGCAGCACGCGTATGCGTACAGCCCCTGCAGTCTGAGTGTCATAACTCGATGGATACGACACGGTTTGGCGTAAAATTTTATGGACACGTGGGGGCAACCTCTGCCCATGTGCTCATGAAATTTTATGAGATTTCATTGAGTATTCGCGAAGTTATCACGTCTGCACTGATTCGGCTGACACTGTGCACGCGCGCGTACGTGCCGTGCGATACGTACTGACCGGACACGATACGGATACGGGTTCGACCCTGTGAGTACTCGAGCATGTCACACACGTATATACCTTCGTGTTTGCCAAGTTTCACGAGTTCTAGTTGTGTATTTTGGAATTTGGGTATCGAGTTGGGTTTTGAAATTGGTTGAATTATTTTGAGTTGATTTTTAGATTTGAAATTGAATTTCTGAGATTTAAACTCAGATTCTGAGTTTGATGAGTAGGTTTAGTTTAGATTGTGAGTTGATTTTGTGGTTAGACTAATGTTTACTTTCAATTATATAAAATCTATATGTTATGTAGTATTTCCTTGTATGTGTATATCCATCTATTTATATATAGTGTTAGTATATATACATATAGGCTTATGTATATAGGTGGTTTGTGTTTTCATGTGAGTTTGTGTATTGATTTGGGGCAGCCTCGACGGCCCACACACTCACCTCTTTTCCCTAATTTTCTATATATATTAATATATATACTTTCTTTATATTAAAATAGATATTTGTATATATATGTATAGTGTGTATATATAATGTATGTTATGGTTTTTCTTAGTTTTAACCTTCCTCAACAGCCCCTACACATCAGTACACACACACTCTCTCTCTTTCCAATTGTATTGTAAGCCTATGTATATATGTATGTATATATATATATATATATATATATATATATATATATATATATATATATATATATATATATATATATATATATATATATATATATATATATATATATATTAAAAATATATATATATATATATATATATATATATATATATATATATATATATATATACATATATATATATATATATATATATATATATATATATATATTATATATATATATAAAAAAAATAAAAAAAAATATATATATATATATATATATATATATATATATATATATATATATATATATATATATATATATATATATATATATATATATATATATATATTGTGTTGAATGAAAAGATATATAAGTATATATATATGTGTTTGCCATTGGGTGTAACCTATGGATTAAGGAGTCAGTTTAGGATTGACTCAATGAGCCTAAATTGGTCGAGTTGACTAGCAAGTTGACAAAAGGCAACTTTGGGTCAAACTTGATCCAAATCGACTCAAACGGACTTAGAATGACTTGATAACTTATGTTTGACCTAAAAATTGATAGATGGACTAGTTGACTTATAGTTGACCTGGTTTGATCAGGGTTGACCAGAGTTGACCAAGGGTTGACTTTGACCTAGAAGGACCTAAAATCATTTAGAATGCATTGTAGGCTATTCTTATTTCATATTAGATACTTTGTAACCTATGGTTGTTCTAAATAAGACATTGTGACTCCAGTTTGGACTCATATTCTTATCAGGCATTCGGAATACCAGGCGAGTACATTCTCTGATAGTTCTTTCATTTACTTGTCAATTTCTATATTTTATTTTTAGTCGGTTCTATTTGATTCTCGGTTACAAACACGGATTGATATTTCTGGAATTCATATATACGACACACATACCTACTTGTCTAGCCTCTATTACAAGAACCACTACAAGAATCACCTACAAACACCTTCATGTTTTGGCTAGATTTGTTCTCGATTTACGTGTCGTGTTATGGATTCACTCATATTTGTCGGGCAGGAAAATACGTGTCACGACCCGTACCCAATAATTGGGCATAAACCGTGCACACGCCCAGCCTACGTCGCAGAGTCGGCGGTAGAACGCTGTAATAATATGATGAACAACCACGCAATAAATGATATTCCCCACTTGAGAATCAACAACTCAATATCATAACTCAGCATCTAAAAGATGAATATAAATAGAACCATCTCATAATAGGTAATGTACGATGACTAAAGACAAATAAAATCTCAACTACATGTCTCAAAATCAACTCAGTATCCACTACAATGTCTCAGCACTAACTAAAGATAACTAAGAAAGCGCAGCAGGATCAGATGCTGCGTACTCCTCCTGATATGCAAAGTCCGTCTCTACTGTATCTCCCAAGTACGGGCCATACTGGTTAGGGCACACGACCTCTTCGCAATCACCTATAATTTGTTTGGTACACAGTCAGGATGGAACGAGTACAATTCACTGAATGCAGTTCCAATATATGAAAAAGACTATACAACAGAGGTTAGCCTTTAAATATATGATTTGGAAAAATAAAACGAAGAAAGACAGATTAAGAAACTAAATACAGAAAGACAATAAATGACATATAGGAAAAGTACTCATTGACTGACTGAAATACCTTTGATATGGGACCGGTCTTGGGACAATTACACGACACTATCTACAATATTTATACTGTATAATGTAACATTGTCTACACGGTATAATGCAATAATGAATCATTGTCTGCACGGTATAATACAATAATGAATCATTGTCTACACGGTATAATGTAATAAAAAAATCACTGTCTACACGGTATACACTGTATAAGGTCAGGTCACACATCTGTGGTACTTCACCTCCCCGATATGACAAAATATAACAACATAAATGACGAAAAATCACATATCTACTAACTATAACAATGAGGTATAGTAAGGATCAATATCGAAAACAAACAATAACTGTACTCGCCTGGTGTCCTGAGCTACTGGTACTGCTCCGAGTCCAAATCAGGGTGCAAGCAACCTATTTTATAAATCACACTGTCAAATGAAATTCAATTCATTTACAAACTATCTACTAGGTTCTTTATAGGTTTCTAAGTCAATTCCCCTTGATTTGGTCTACTAGTTTTTAATCTATTTTAAGTATCTACATTATTCTAGTTCAGCTAGCTTTTATTTACAGTCTTCATTGACATGATATTCTATTTCACAGCTTTTACTTTTCTTTTTTTTAGCTTTTACTTTCCTCTTTTTTTAACTATTGTTTTACATCTTAAACTGTCTCGAACTCCCATGCTTCATCAATATAATTGTCTATAATTATTTTATAGTCTTTGTCATTTACTTGGATTTACTTGATGAGATGTATTCGTTCCTGTCCTGACTGGACCTGTTGAAAATATTACAGATGTTAGCCCTGGGGATGCATGCCCTACTCACTATGGATCTAGAGAGGTATTAGCTACCTTTGGCCCCGACTCTCACGAGTGATCGGAAGACTAGTTTAGTAGACTGTTTTAGATTTCTTTACTAGAACTTGAGTTGTAATAATTTAAGAGTTGACTTATTTTGAGTTGTTTTGAGATACTATCATTTAGTAGTTTTTATTTGCTTTCTTTTAGTTATAGAATTATGTGTTATCCTATCGTGCTTAGACTGTGATTGAGTTATATTATTTCTAAACTTGTCCTCCATTCGGAGTTGAGATTTAAGATAAGTACATTATATAATTGCGTGACTTGGTTTAGATAGTGACCTAGAATAGCGTTCTATCGCCGATTTTGCGGCATAGGCTGTGCATTGTTACACACTTGTACCCTTACACTGGGTGCGGGTCGTGACACATTTTTAGTGGTGGCTCATACAGGTCGAGAGTCACATTAAGTACGATATTGTGGTAATAGGGCGATTTATTTGTACTGCTAACGAGCCTGCGATAGGAACTAAGAAATAGGCATTAGCGGAGAGGTACTCAATCATAGTTAGGAAAAATTTCTGATCTAATTCGTGCCATCTACACATTCTTGCTGATAATTGCCTTCTTTGAAATAAACTGTCCTCCTTTGATTATATCGCTTCTTTTTCAGTAATTGATTCTTTGTTTAATCTGTCTTCGGGATGGTATAGACACGATCGCATCCCTCTGGCCTAAGGGATACCACTGAGAGGTCTGCCACTTCTTGCCCGACTCAGCAGGACCCTGGGACCGCAGCACCTCTCGTTTCTGCTCAGGTAGGAGCGTCTGCAGCTTTTAGGGGTGCTCCTCCACCGATTTCGAGGACAACCTCGGGGATTCAGGGGATGCTACCGCCACCACCTCATGGGATAGTTGATATGGCACAGTTCTTTGCCTTCATACAGCAGATGATGGAGGCTCAGCGGCGTCAGTCGGAGGATATGAGGAAAGACATTAACAATGCCCATCAACTAGCCATAGTAGCAGCGGAGAAGGTGACTGCCCAGCCGCAGGGAGGGCAGATTCATCCATACCAGTCGAAGACACGGGCATTCAGGAATTCTAGAAGATGCGTCTGCGAGACTTCAAGGGTACGGAGGGTATCCTTTATGCGGACGACTAGATCGAGCACATAGAGGAGATCTTCCGCCTTGCAGAAATACCAGCCCGGTTCCAGATAGAGGCAACGGGCAGCCAGATGCAGGACCTTGCCCGTACATAGTACCAGACCGACCCCAGAGTTGGTACAAAGGGGCAGACTTTGGAGGCTTTCAAAAAGCTTTTCAAGGAGAGGTTCTTCCCCGATACAGCACTTGGCGCCTTAGAGATGCAGTTCGAAAACCTGGTTCAAGGGAACCGGACTGTAAAGGAGTATGCCGAAGAATTTTGCCGCCTGGGCAGATTCGTTGAGGGCCTTAGCGAGACAGCGAAGGCTAGGAGGTTCAGGAAGGGCTTGATCAAGGAAGTCAAGTCCTTGACCAAGAGTGACAGAGATGCTACCTTTTAGCAGATATTAGCAGGAGCCATGGCAGGAGAGGATGACTTGGAGCTCAAGTCTAAGAGGAATCGGGAAGATTCAGGAGGGGCCAGTGGGAGTGGAAAGCGTCCCTCTGTGCAGAAGATAGTGCACCAGCCTCAGCAGATGCTGGCACCAGCTCGGGTTCAGCAAGGAAAGCATCAGCCTCAAGGTCAGGATCAGAGGATGCAGAGTTGTGCCTACTGCAAGAAGTCGAAACATATTTGGGAGTCTTGTAGGAGGAGGTTGAAGGTTTGCCTATTTTATGGATCCGACGCTCACCAGATAAAGGATTGCCCTTCGACACCCCCATTTGGTGGAGCATAGGGTCAGAAAAAGGGAGGTAGGCAACCTGTAGCATATCACCATACCCAGCACCCGAGGGGTGGAGCATTTGCACTGAGGGTCGAGGAGACCGATGCTGCAGGTGATGGGTTAGCAGGTCTGTCCTTCCTATTCTTCTTTTCTCTCTTGTTGTGTGATTTCATTAGTACCTATCAGGATATTCTTGTGATGTGCTAGATAGTATAGTAACCCTGTTCGAGACTGTGAATTATGACCAGTAGGACCATGATTTGCATGTTTTAAATATAATTTTCTTGATATTATTTGTCAGGGGTTTAACCTAGAATAAGTACAACCATCTTAAATTTCGAGGACGAATTTTTTCTAACGGGGTAGATTTGTAACCACCACTTTTCCAAATTGGGTATTTTAGTAATTTTGTGATATTTTTGAATTTTTATTATTTTAATAGTTAATTTGATTGGTGTGTAGCTTTGATTGGTGTTTTTGGTAGTAGAAGGTGGTATAATCTTAGTCAACCTTGATTAGAAGACTAACCATGTGATTAAAATTATTTTTGCCTTTTTAGATTTAATTTAGAATTATTGTCCATTTTAGGAAACATTTAAATTATTTTTAAGTCATTTTACACATAGCCTGTAAGCCTTTTTGTTAAGGGCCTTTAAACCAACTTAAGGAGTGCTTGGTCTATGACTAAACCCTAACCCTAATCCCCCCATGACTTAGCCGGCCAAACACAGCAGCCCCCCCACCCCTTTTCATTTGTGAGAAACTAGTAGCTGTCACAAATTTAAAACCTTACTTTTTCCCTTCTCCTCCAAAGGTCCCATTTTCTCGTTTCTCATCCAAATCCTTCCAACCGAAGTTCGTTGCGATTGTTGGGAGGAGAGGAACATGCTAGAGACTTGCTAGCGAGGGATCAGAGGCGTTTGACCAGAGGAAATCGGCATCGATGCGTTTGGAGGCACGTTGCATTGAGATTTTGACTCTCAATAGGTAAACCCCTCTAAACACTTGTTATTCCCAATTTTTCTTTGTAGATGCATCTATATAGGTACTCCGGACCTATGCATGAAGTTTGGTAGGTTTTTGTGTTCGTTTGATAGCCGTATCGGACACGTGTCGGTCCATTGGAACACGTGTTCGACGAAATGCCACTTAGAACTAAAAGTTGGTATTTTTTGATTCTGTTTTCATGAATTTATTGCTGTTATGATTTGAAATAAATTTCGTGAAGACGGATCTTGATTCGACACGATTTCAGTGTCCGAATCGGACACGAACACGCGTGCACGAGGCCCGGGCATGGCCCCGTGCATCCCCTGCTGTCCGAGTGTCATAACTCGACGCACGAGACTCCGTTTCGCATGAAATTTTATGGACGAATGGGGGAAACCTCTGCCCACGTGCTCCTAAAATTTTACGACGTTTCGTGAAGCGTGCGCGGAGAAATCCAACGCGCACGGGTCAGCCCGTACTGTGCATACGGCTGAAAAGTGCCGTTGATACGGCCTTCGTACGCGAACACAACACGACGAGGACCCATTCCAGGAGCACGAGCAAGAGGCCCTAGACCTAGGCTAACCCTAGACTCAATCACATGGCATGACGTGGCTCGTGTCGCGTGCTACGGATGTCGACACGCGTGCACAAGGCCGCACGTGCGTATGTACAGCCCCTGCAGTCTGAGTGTCATAACTCGATGGATATGAAACGGTTTGGCGTGAAATTTTATGGACATGTGGGGGCAACCTCTACCCATGTGCTCGTGAAATTTTATGAGATTTTGTTGAGTATTCGCAAAGTTATCACGTATGCACTGATTCGGCTGACACCGTGCACGTGCGCGTATGTGCCGTGCGATACATACTGGCCGAACACGATACGGACACGGGTTCGCCCCTGTGAGTACCCGAGCATGTCACACACATATATACCTTCGTGTTTGCCAAGTTTTACGAGTTCTAGTTGTGTATTTTGGAATTTGGGTATCGAGTTGGGTTTTGAAATAGGTTGAATTGTTTTGAGTTGATTTTTAGATTTGAAATTAAATTTCTGAGATTTAAACTCAGATTCTGAGTTTGATGAGTAGGTTTAGTTTAGATTGTGAGTTGATTTTGTGGTTAGACTAATGTTTACTTTCAATTATATAAAATCTATATGTTATGTAGTATTTCCTTGTATGTGTATATACATCTATTTATATATAGTGTTAGTATATATATACATATAGGGTTATGTTTATAGGTGGTTTGTGTTTTCATGTGAGTTTGTGTATTGATTTGGGGCAGCCTCGACAGCCCACACACTCACCTCCTTTCCCTATTTTTCTGTATATATTAATATATATACTTTCTTTATATTAAAATATATATTTGTATATATATGTATAGTGTATATATATAATGTATGTTATGGTTTTTCTCAGTTTTAACCTTCCACAGCAGCCCCTACACATCAGTAGACACACACACGCACTCTCTCTTTCCAATTGTATTGTAAGCCTATGTATATATGTATGTATGTATATATTTTTCTTTTATATATGTATGTATGTATATATAGGTATATCTACATATGTATATATATATATTGTGTTGAATGAATGGATATATAAGTATATATATGTGTTTGCCATTGGGTGTAACCTATGGATTAAGGAGTCAGTTTAGAATTGACCCAATGAGCCTAAATTGGTCGAGTTGACTAGCAAGTTGACCAAGTTGACAAAAGTCAACTTTGGGTCAAACTTGATTAAAATCGACTCAAACGGACTAAGAATGACTTGATAACTTGTGTTTGACCTAAAAATTGGTAGATGACTAGTTGACCAGGTTTGACCAGGGATGACCAGAGTTGACCAAGGGTTGACTTTGACCTAGAAGGACCTAGAATCATTTAGAATGCATTGTAGGCTATTCTTATTTTATATTAGACACTTTGTAACCTATGGTTGTTCTAAATAGGACATTGTGACTCCAGTTTGGACTCATATTCTTATCAGGCATTCGGAATACCAGGCAAGTATATTCTCTGATAGTTTTTTTTATTTACTTGTCAATTTCTATATTTCAGTTTTAGTCAGTTCTATTTGATTCTCGGTTACAAACACGATTGATATTTCTAGAATTCATGTATACGACACACATACCTACTTGTCTAGTCTCTATTACAAGAACCACTACAAGAATCACCTACAAGCACCTTAATGTTCTGGCTAGATTTGTTCTCAATTTACATGTCGTGTTATGGATTCACTCATATTTGTCGGGCGGGGAAATACTTAAGTAGACATGTAAACATTCCTAAATACTCGAACCACCTCCCTGTGAATTATACAAGAACGATAGCCATCCCACACTTGGCCAGTGTGTGATGTGCCGGATTATCCCTAGCCGTTTACATGTCGATCTCAGTATTTTAAAACACACTATGAGTATTGTCAAGAATTTTTACTAGAATCACCACAAGAATCTTACTGGAATCATCACAAGAACCGTTAAAGAATCTCCCTACTTAAATCATTGGTTGGAATCACACTTGACATATATTGTACCACTGGACTCATATCACATTATTCTAGTTCAGCTAGCTTTTATTTACAGTCTTCATTGACATGATATTCTGTTTCACAGCTTTTACTTTTCTTATTTTTTAACTATTATTTTACATCTTAAACTGTCTCGAACTCCCATGCTTCATCAATATAATTGTCTATAATTGTTTTATAGTCTTTGTCATTTACTTGGATTTACTTGATGAGATGTATTCGATTCTGTCATGACTGGACCTGTTGAAAATATTACAGATGTTATCCCTGAGGATGCATGCCCTACTCACTATAGATCTGGAGAGGGATTAGCTACCTTTGGCCCCGACTCTCAGGAGTGATCGGAAGACTAGTTTAGTAGATTGTTTTAGATTTCTTTACTAGAACTTGAGTTGTAATAATTTAAGAGTTGACTTGTTTTGAGTTGTTTTGAGATACTATCATTTAGTAGTTTTATTTGTTTTCTTTTAGTTATAGAATTCTGTGTTATCCTATCATGCTTAGAATGTGATTGAATTATATTATTTCTATATTTGTCTTTCGTTCGGAGTTGAGATTTAAGACAAATATATTATATAATTGTGTGAGTTGGTTTAGATAGTGACCTAGAACAGCATTTTACCGCCGATTATGTGGCATAGGCTGGGTGTTGTTACGCGCTTGTACCCTTACACTGGGTGCGGGTTGTGACACATGTCTATATAGCTACTATCTTCTGGGGGTCAACTTCTATTCCATCTCTGGTGATGATATGACCTAAGTACGAAATGCGATCAAGCCAAAATTCGTACTTACTGAACTTTGCGTACAACTGGCGCTCCCTGAGAATCTGAAAAACAATACGAAGATGCTGCTCATGCTCCGTTTCACTCTTGCAATAGACCAAGATGTCGTCTATAAACACTATCACGTACTGATCCAAATAGGGCATGAAGATATGATTAATGAGGTCCATGAATACGGCTGGCGCATTGGTCGCTCCAAATATCATAACAAGAAACTTCCAATGTCCATATCTTGATCTGAATGTTGTCTTCGGGATGTCTTGCTCTCTAACTCTGATCTGATGGTACCCTGATCGCAAGTCAATCTTCGAGAATACTACCGCTCCCCTGAGCTGATCAAATAAGTCATCTATCCTTGGTAGAGGATATTTGTTCTTGATTGTTATAGAGTTTAAGGTACGATAATTAACACATAATCTTGACGTACCATCCTTCTTTTCCACAAGAAGCATCGGGGCTCCCCAAGACGATCCACTAGCACGAATGAATCCCTTGGTTCTGACTTTTTCAATCATCTTGTACAAGATCTCCAACTCTGAAGGTGCCATCCTGTAGACTCTTTCTGACACTGGTGCCGTCCCTGGAATCAAGTTGATGGTGAACTCTATCTCTCTCTCTGGGGGCATGCCTGGAGGCTCTTCAGGAAATACATCAGGGAAATCTTCTACTATTCTGGGGAACTGATCTGCTACTGCCATTCGCAAGACTGGTGGAGAAGGTTCTACTTCATCTCTGGAAAATAAAAACTCTGCCTCGCCTGGAATACCAAAAATAATCCTGCCAACATGGCAGTCTATTCTTGTATACTGATTTTTCAACCAATCCATTCCTAGGACCACATCATAATCGGCTATCGAAAATTCTATCAACCTAGCGGGAAACTCTCCACCGCTAACTATGATTTGAGACGAGCAATAGACTATATCTACTCCCACAAGACCGTTGCCAGTAAGTATATTGAGCCTTACTGATAACGACTCGGGCTCCAGTCCTATCCGTGTAGCGAATCGTGTAGACATAAATGAATGCGATGCACCCGAATCAAATAATACTGATGCTGGAAAAGAGTTGACGAGAATAGTACCTGCCACTACCTCACCTGAAGCTAACTCTTCTTCTACTGTCAGAGCAATAGCCTGACCTTGTCATCTTGGTGCTGGTCCCCTCTGCTGGAAACTTCTATGCCTGTTTTGATTCTGAGCTTGGGCAAACTGTTGAGCCTGAGACGGCAATGGCCTCGGAGGCTGGTACTATTGTTGTACTGGTGCTGGATCCCTAACCGATGGACTAGTTAATGTTGATGTCGATGAACTTGCTCTATGCGGGCAGGACCCTATCTTATGATCCGGTGCCCCATAAATCAAGTACAATCCTGTGCTCTGTGACACTCAGATACTACGTGCCCTGGCTTCCCACAATGAGTGCAGCCTATTACGAAAGACTGCTTCTGCTTCTGTTGCTGAGGGTACATCGTGGTCAAGTGCTGAACCAATGAAACTGAATTCGCCCTTCGGGGAACTCCAATCGACAAAGCCCTAGCTGCCGGGGCTGGTGGTGAGGACAAACTCATCTGCTTATGGGACCTCTTCCTACTTTTGGTTCGATCCACGATCTCTGTGAGGTATACTCGTGTTTCCTAGTTGCCCTCAATACAACGTCAAAAGTCTGATGCTCGAACTGCTCTACAGCTAGAATAATTTCTAGGTGGAGTCCCTGCTGGAACCGCTGGGCTTGGTCCAATTCGATCGCCACCAAGGTAGGAGCAAACCGACTTAGTCTTGAAAACTTTGTCGCAAAACCGTCAACTGTCCTGCTCATCTGCTTCAAATTGGTGAATCTCGTCTGCAGATCATATCGAGCCACTGCATCAAAGTATTTAATCTGAAACTTGTCACTGAATGTCGCCCATGGGACAGGCACCGCTAATCCAACTACTAACATCGCCCACCAGGTACGGGCTAAGTCCAATAACTGTAGGCACACTACAGCCACCTTCTCTTCCTCTAGAGTCCTTGCTGCCTCAAGGATAACCTCTATGTCCTGATGCCACACATCAGCAGCGATAGCATCTTCACTGCCATCAAAGAAGGGGGGTTCAGGCACTTGAAATTGTGGGCTGCACTGTTACCTTGGTAACCCACTCTGCCTGTAGCATCTTGTACTGTCTGGTGTAGGGCATCGCCCCGACAATCTTGAGAGGCAAGCAATTCCCGGATGAGTCCTACCAAGACTCCATTGTCAGGCTCTATAGGTTGAGCTGGCTAAACTGGTGGCTCGGGGTCATTAGAGTGCATAGCTTGGGATGCTGCTTCCGAGTACTGGGCTTGATCTTCTTGTTGATGCTGGGGTGCTGGTTGAGCTCCTCCCAGCTGATCAGCAGGACCAGGAGTAATGCTACTGATGAAAATAACATGGGGAACATTAAGGAAGGACCAAGATAGATCAAGGATATGACCATGTGATCAGGTCAAGATTTCAGGAAGATTAGAGGACACGAGTAGAGATCAAGGACGAGTGCTGATTGAGACCTCTATTCAGTGAAACCCTCACACATCTTGATTTACAAGACCTGTATGGCCTACCACTTAAACCGGGTCATGCCCCTGAACCAGAATACTGGAGAGCGGGGGACAGGCATAGCCAGCTACGTATATAGAAGTGTAATCCACCGCGATATACGGTCACAGCTGTCTAGATGTATGAGGGTTATCTACAAGCCATCCGTCTCTTTTGGTCAAGAACAAGCCTAGTGTCTCAATCTCAAGCAAGTAATAATAGTTACAAAATGTTAGACCATCAGATATTCAATAGTAAGGCATCCTATACATTTCATATACAGATGATCATGAAGCTAGTCGTATAAAATGCAAGGACTAGCAAGAGTTTCAGTCATACATGATCAACCCTATGATTTGTCAATCATGTTACAGCCCTTAGGCAGATAAGAAATAAAGTATTCAACACGAGCTAACACTTGCTCGGCGGCTAAACTCCTTAAAAGAATAATTTACAATAGAGTGGGAAAGCAAAATAAAATCTACTCGCTGCCAGGGTTACGTCTAGTGTTCACCATCTGGCTGGAAGGCTGGAAGATCCTCGGGTGCTGCTCCAAAATCTGGTCATACAAAACCAGCTGGGTCAGACCCCAGAAAGAGCAAGTGCCATAAGGGAGGCTTCATTTAAGAACTAAAACCAGTATGTCAGAACATAAACAAAAATAATAATAGAAAAACATGAAATATGAATAAGGTAACAAATGACAAGAGAACGAGGAACTATTCCGGAAGCCAGGTTACAATCCTTAAACCAAACAAGGACCGGAGTTGTAACCCTTCGCCTGAACAAAATCGGGTCTCCAGCCATTTATTACTAAGAGTAAAGCGTAAGCAAGCATGTCCTGAGATAGCCATGTACTGGATCTAGACAGGATTGGACTCCATCCAACATTTACGGCCAAGCAAAGAGTACGAGTTGATACATTAACTAACTAGGGTTATCACAAGCCTAGTTACTAGCAAGATGCAATGAGATGTTCCCGCAGTCACAAGCCCAGCTGCTATCCAGGTTATCTAGGCGAGGTTCATATAAGAGTTATCAAGAATTACTAGGTGACTTAGAGTGCAACACATGACAGTGTGCATATTACTTGTTTCAAGAAGTGCCCCACATGACAGTGGACTGGAAATGTGCCCTATTCGTCGGCAGGCTAAAAGTCGATCAGGTGTGGCCGGGATAACGGGATCGCCTGTAACTGGAAACATCTCTCTATATGAGCTACTTTGATCAATCTAGTAATTAACCTAGTCAGATTCAGCATGAATCCCTGACCGTGGTAACCAGGGATGCAAGTCCTAGACATGATGCGAGACAAGACTGGTAGCTTATACAAGCACATTCAAGAACAATCACCGACGGTGTCAAGACGAGTTATTACTCAGCATGTCACGATAGCCGTTGCAACAACATTCAAGATTACATGTCAGGTTTACTTGTCAAGAGTGCTCCACGACGGGCCACTATCATGTCATGTTACTTGTTACTTGTTAAAAGTGTGCCTTAACAGACCACTATCGTGTTCTATCCTTACATTATCATGAATGAAAGAAACTTGCATAAATAGCTAGTAACATATTCTTGAAGCCAAGGAAAAGATTTACAACTTTCATGTTGGGAGTTGGGAGAAATTCTGGCCACAATTCAGCCAAATAGAACATAAAACAGCCAAAATAGGCACTATGCGGCATTCTACGGCACTATGCAGCTTTCTGCGGCACTATGCGGTAGGCTGCACTATGCGGTAGGCTGCAATATACAGCAGACTGCGTCACCATACGGCACTATGCGGCAGGCTGTACTATGCGGCAGGCTACACTATGCGGCAGGCTGCGTCACCTAGCGGCACTATACGGCAGGCTGCGTCACAATACAACACTATACGGCAGGCTGCACTATGCGGCGCTATTCATCGTCCCTGCCAGATTCATGACAGATGAACTTAAAAAATGTCAAAATCTTATTTTAGCCATAACTTCCTCAAAACAAGTCGAAATCTAACCAAAGGTCCATTTTGGGTAAAATCAAATTCTCTACAACATAGAATAATTAAAACATAAAAATAATAGAGTTTAGTAGATCAAAACCCAAGAAAACTGAAAAGGTTACAAACTTAGATCTACAAAGATCCCTTCATCTAAACCACGAACTCCAAGTTCTAAAGAGGCTTAGAGTCAATAGGGGAAGACAATGGAATAATATAATTCAAGATCCATCATGAAGCAAGATTACACTTGCCTAAGCTCTCTAGGTTGGTGGGAGAGTAATGGAGGAAGAAGAAGTAAATGAGAGTAATGAAGAGAGAGAGAAAGAGAAGTTGACTTATATATCAACCCATTTTTATCTCAAACCTAAAATAAACCAAACCAAGCCAAGCTAACATGCCATGATGAACCAAATCAAATTAAACCAAGACAAAATAAACCGACAAGATTAAGCTAAGCAAGACAAGTCTAATTACGGGTCGAGATTCCGTACACGTATACTAGAAATACATATAACGAAAAACGGGAGTGATATAACAGGATCGTCTGTAACTGAAAAAATCTCTCTATATGAACTACTTAATCAATCTAGTCATTAACCTAGTCAGATTTATTGTGAATTCCTGACCGTGGTAACCAGGAATCCATGTCCTAGACAAGATGCAAGATGAGACATGTAGCTTATACAGGCACAATCAAAAAAATCATCCACGGTGTCAAGACAAGAGTTACTTAGCAAGTCAGGGTAGCTATCGCAACAGCCTTTCAAGGTTATACATGTCATGTCAAGTTACTTATCATGTCAAGAGTACTTGTCTGGAGTGTGCCTCGACGGGCCACTTATCAAGAGTTATCAAGACGGATTCATATTATCATGTTCAAGTCAAGTTCAAGTTACTATCTCAAGACTATCAAGTGTCAAGTCGGGTCGTCGCAATTTAGGACAAGTATAGAAAAATATGCAAAGAAGATCGAAAATACCCATGTGTGATTGAAACTATAAGTCATATATGAACTCGGATTAAAGTGAGACAGGAAGATTCTTGAAGCCAAGACAAAGATCTACAACTTTCATGTTTTAAGTTTTTTAAGATTCTAGCTACAAAATAGTTAAACGGGTAAAAATAATCATTTAGAGTGATTCGCGCACGGGCAAAAGGCGCAAGGTGCAAGGCACACGAGGTGCAAGGTGCACGAGGTGTAAGGTGCATGAGGTGCACGAGGTGTAAGGTGCACGAGGTGCGCGAGGTGCAAGGTGCACGAGGAGCGCGAGGTACAAGGTACGCGAGATGCAAGGTGCACGAGGTGCGTGAGGTGTAAGGTACGTAGACCAAAAGGTGCATGAGGTGCAAGGTGCACGAAGTGCGCGAGGTACAAGGTGCGCGGACCAAAAGGTGCGCGAGGTACAAGATACGCGAACCAAAAGGTGCGTGAGGTGTAAGGTGCACAAACTAAAAGGTGCACGAGATGCAAGGTACGCGAGGTGCCAGGTGCGCAGACCAAATGTGTGCGAGGTGTGCACGAGGTGCGCGAGGTGTCGTCCCTACCAGCAAGATTTTGGCCATGGAGTTTTAGAAACTTCCAATGTCCATAACTTAGGCTAAAGGACTTGAAATTAGGCAAAATAAAGGTCTAAACTGAATGAAATTGAATTTTCTACAACATGGTACAAGTAGTTTTCAAAAATAACAAACTTTAAGAGATCAAAACCAAAAAAAATCGAAGAAACTATAAACTTGATCTACAAAAATGTAACTATCAAAACCAAAATCTCCAAGTTCTAAAGAGGCTTAGAATCAAGCAAGGAAAACAATGGAACAATAAAATTTGAGGTCTATCATAAAGCAAGTTGCACTTGTCTAGGGCTTGGTAGGTGGGAGTAAATAAAGAAGATGAAGAAGTAATGAGAAATAGTAGAGGGGAGAGAGAGAGGAGTTGGTTTTTATACAAATCTTTCTCATCTCAATCCAAAACAAACCAAGTCAAGCCAAGCCAAGTTGAACCAAACCAAATTAAACCAAGGCAAGATTAAACCAAGACTAGGCTAAGCGAGACAAGTCAAAATACGGGTCACCTGACAAAAGTCAGAATTTCGTACACGTATACTAAAAATACGTATAACGGAAAACGGGAGTGACACATTGAGACGTATATCTTTGAAACTTAGCAAAAAAAAATTGACTTGCTAGAATACAAAGCCTCTTTCACCAAAATATTTGTTCTACCCGGTAGTATAATGTTTGCCATTCCAGTGCCCTCAATTAGTTTGTTAGTACCAACAATTGTTATAACATTTGTCTTTGCCAATTTTAAGTTCGAAAAGTATTTTTGAGCTTGAAGAATTTTGTTCATTGGTCTACTGTCAACCAAACATATATCTCCACCGTTGGAGTTGTTCACTGCATCATTATTTTTCATATTTCTATAAACAAAAAATAAATAAAGTAAGAAACATTATGAAACTTGATTTATTAATTCGATATTATAATGACTAAGACTTAAAAACATGAGAATACAAGCAACATGAGAACACAAGCATTGAACTAAAGTTAAAGTTAGGAAAATAATTTTCAAATAGTCTAAATCCCAATACAATCATTTTTGTTCTTTCTATTGCCATCATTAGCATCATCATTCCAAAACTTAATTCCATTAATTCTTTCACTTGGCTCGTTTAAGAAATTATCAACATCCAAATGAGTAAATTCCATTGGATCATTTTCATCTTCAACAATTTTACTAAAATCTGCAAAATTGATTTCTGTCTCTTTTCCTTTATCCTTGATAAATGTTTGGTAAAGGTCAATTAGGGGCTTTGGTGTATGACAGGTACCAGACCAAAGTCCTTTCGCTCCACACCTATAGCAAGACTCTTCATAATTCTTCGGAGAATCTATTTTCGCACCCTTTCCTTTATCTCGTTTTTTGTCATTGTTGTTCCACTTCAAGTGGTATGGACCAACCTTCTTGTTGAAGGCATGATAATTAGGACCACCATGGTCTCGAGTTTTACCATGACTATAACTACGACCATGGCCACGACCACGACCATGACCGCGACCGCAACCACATCCTTGTCTATAGTTATTTACATTCGCTTCAGAAAATGACTGTGATCCAATAGGGTGAGAGTTATGGTTTTTCATTAGGAGCTCATTATTTTGTTCAGCAACAAGTAGGCATGAGATCAATTGAGAATATTTTTTATAACCATTTTTACGATACTGCTGCTGCAGGAGCATGTTCGTGGTATGAAAAGTAGTGAAGTCTTTTCTAACATATCTTCTTCAGTAACATCATCTTCGCACAATCTCATTTGAGACACAATTTTGAACATTACAGAGTTATATTCGTTTACCATTTTGAAATCTTGCAACCTCAGGTGCATCCAATCATAATGAGCCTTTGAGAGTATCACACTCTTTTGATGAACATAACGTTTCTTCAAAATTTTTTCATAAAACAGCTGGGTCTTTTACTCCAAGATATTCAAATTTTAGCCCTTCATGGAGGTTATGTCAAACAAAAATCATTGTCTTTACTTTGTCTTGTTCGCTTGCCTCATTTTTCTCTTTGATGGCATGTGCAAGGTTCTTTGTACTCAAATGGATCTCAGCCTCAAGAACCCAAGTCAAATAATTTCTTCTAGAAATATCAAGAGCAGCCAACTCAAGCTTGGTGATGTTTGTCATATGTTTAAAAAAGAAATATTACTTTAGAATATAATACACATACTCAAATCTTCAAGTTTGAGTTTTATCAATTAGGCTCTAAGCCTAACACATTTTATTTTGGCTTCAAGCCTTATATTCAATATAGGTTTGTAGATGAAACTTCAGGTTCATCAAAATACAAAGCTCTAAGATATTTGCCATAAAGTCACAAAGTTTGGAGCTAATAAAGTCACTGGAGATGATCAATCCTAGATTGGTAAGCAATCCAGATAATTTCAAGGCTATTAATTAAAGGTAGAAATCAGTAGACATATAATTAGTTAAATTTTGATAACATAATTAAGGGGGATTAACAACCAACTAAAAATCACTCCAAATAAGATGACATAAATGAAGGGATGATAAGCTGCAAAAAAAATTGAAGTGACATGCTTAAGACACACATGATTAACAAACAAACCATAATCAAACAAATCCATAAGAAAATATACTAACATATTTTGGCAATTGCATCTACTACTAGATATAATTTAAAATGCATGAATAAACAAGACCACTATTATGAATAAAAAGTCATGAATGAGGAAGCCATGACTTGGTGGGAAGCTTGCATCAGGTAAAGAAAGATAAGAAGAAAGGTTAGGATGTGAAGCGTCAATTTGCTAAGAGTGATTCTATCATGTGAGTAGCAGCGCCTTATGAGTAAGTATTTACAAATAAGTGAAAATAATTTTTCAATTGGATGGATTAGTGAACAACCAATATTAAACGGCTTTTTCTAAGGGCACTACCAAATTTACTTGAGGCTAGCCCATTTCCAAAATTATTTACAAGTTTGCCACTCAAATTTTTACTTGCGGCTAGCCTAATTTTTCTTCAGCAAGTAGGATTGCTAACTTGTTGGCAGTCTTAACATAAAGGACGACTTCCAACTTAGTTGCGGTCCGTGTAATGCCCCGCTCTGCATGGTGCATTATGCTGAGTCGTTGACTCGAAGAGTCGTATTGATCCGATTAAGTATCGATGTGAATCGATACAAAGGGTTACCTTGTCCTAAGAAATGCATCGAGTCAGATCGATAAAAAGAGTTACGATGACCCAAGCAATGCATCGAGTAAGTTCGATGCAAGTATTAAGTTGGCCCGAGAGAAAGCATTGAGTCGGTTCGACGATTCTAAGAAATCGAATCGATGCAAGGCACAAGTTTGATTCAAATATATATTGATTTTAGTTGGTTTCATGTGTAGGCTATATGTTTACGCTGAAATATAAGAGGTTGGTATTTTGTCTTATTTACAACGGGGTCCACAAAACCAAATCGTTGCCATGCCACGGACCGAAGCATAGGCACGGTAGGCCAAATCACTTAGATAATTCAATGTAGCACAAAGCGTTCGAACGGCTAAGTCAGAAGAGTTGGCCGTGCAACAAAGATATGAAATCGAGCCGCATCGGCTCGGCGAAACGATAAGGCGTATCAGCTTAAGGTGGAGGGACTTTGACTTCTCTTTCCTACTCCTTCATGTCTAAGTAAAATATATCGTTGTATGCTAAATTAACCTATCGAGACCACGGGCGTGGCTCGATTGAGAGATGAAAATAGTGTGTGTCAAACACTAGATAGAACAATTAAAATAAAACGTACATCAAGTATACGAGTCGCTATTGAACGTTGAATATCGCAATGACGAGCGCCTCGGTGCGCAAGCCATAAGAACATGGGATAACTGTATCGACGAGTGCCTCAACGCATAAGTCATTCGTGCCTCCGTGCATGAGTTATTATGCTAGAACATTTAAAGACTATATCGGCACGGATGCCTCAGTGCATGAACTATAGAACATTGAATACCCTATCGAGGCGTGCCTCAGTTGTACGAATCGAAGGGAAGGAATATAAGTCTAACGGAAATACTGAATCGAGGCGTGCATCGAATGTACGACACAAGGAATAAAGAATAACTATATCAGAGCATACGTATATGCACAAGACTAATGAAAGATGGCTTCATTGCGAAGAATAGGATAGTTGTGGCACGAATGTGGCCGAATTGTCCAATGTAGCATGGTGTCTTTGAAATGTTTATAGCCTTCGACACGTTTATGAACATTTAGTTAGGGCATTGTGCCAATTGAAATAGAGATAGGCAAATTTGTTTGGTTGAATGAAAGATAAAATGCATTACGTGGTCAAATGAACTTAAAGATATAAGAAGCCTGTTCACAGTGCCTGCCCTCGAACATGGTACGCCAGGGCGCTGAGACCGTTCGGCCTAGAAGGGATGCGATAAAATCGGTATTGTTTGTCACCCCCAATTTTCAAGAACAGGGATATTTTGGTCATTTTTCTACTTTAGAATTATTTTAGAATTATTTATTTATTTATGATATTATTTTGGGGTTATTTGAGTCGGGTTCGGATTTCAACTCAATCCGACTTGTATCGGGGACCCAGGGTAGCTTTGACTCTAGTGGGACCCACTCAATAGTTAGGCATGACTCACATGATAATAAAATTAAGTTAGTATGGTTGGACTAATCAATGAATAGGTTTGGTTTAATTAGAGACTAAAAACTAGACAAATTTAGCCTCAACCTAAAACCTTTTCTTAATTAAATCAATTAGAGATAAGTGGAGGGTGTTTTAGTCATTTGGATATGGGGACACCTAGCCTATTTGGGCCGGCCATAGGGGGAGGGGAGTGAGTCACCTTTATTTCATTTTTATCCACAAATTTCTCTCTCTTGTTCTTCCCCAAAATTTTAAGAGGAACCACCATTGATTTCATCTCCAAATCAATCCCTTCTTCCACCAAATCTTCTTCATTTCTTCTTTACTCCATGAAGAGAGGGTGCTAGCCAAGTTTGGGAGGATTTGGCTATTGTTCGTGTCCATTTGGAGGTCTCTTCGTGTCGGTATCGTATCGGGAGGAGTTTCTTTGGTTTTGATCTTCCGGAAGGTATAATCTCTCCTCTATTTCACTCCTACATGCATATAAGATTAATTTGAACCCATAGGAATGACTCCCATGGTTGTGTCTCCATTTGTGTCCATTTCGTATCTATTTGGAGTTATTAGGAGTGTCCTTGTTGTGTGGGTTGTGTCCATGTGGGAAAACCCCCAATTTGGACACACTTTGTGTTGTCTTTATGTTTGAATAATTTATTTCATGTTATAATCTCAAATTTTTTGTGTCATGAGATGTGTTCATGTGTGTCCATATATATATTATTTTGTGCCTATATGTATACTTTCATTTGTGTGTGTGTGTGTGTATCTTATATATATATATATATATATATATATATATATATATATATATATATATTGAGTGTGTGTCTCTCTCTCTCTCTCTCTCACTCTTTCTCTCTCTCTCTCTATATATATATATATATATATATATATATATATATATATATATATATAGTTTAAGATATGGTTAGAATTTGGTTTCCTTGGTTGGTAATGGTCAGAAATAGTGCTCCTAGACTAGTTTTGACCTCGGTTGACAGTTTTGACCAAAAGTCAACAAAAGTCAACTGAAAGTCAAACATTGCCTAATAATGACTAGAATTGACCCAAAACCAAACCAGAGTTGACCAATTGACTAAAAGTCAACAGTTAGTCAACATTAGACTAGTTTGACCTAGGGTTGACCTAGAGTTGACTGGAGTTGACCAGTTGACCAAAAGTCAATTATAAGTCAACCTTTGACCCGGATTGACCTAGTTTGACTTGGATTGATTCTGTGATCTTGTTTGACCTTGGTTGTCCTAGTGTTTGGCTCAGTATGACCTAGTATGACCTAATTTAGCTTGGTGTGACTTAGTTTGACTTAGTTTTGACTTAGACTTGCATATCATGACTAGATTAGCTTTCCTTTCATTATTAAACCCTGTTTGGACTCATGGTATCTCATCTTTAGGTCTGTGATTACTCTAAGCATCTGTTCACCTTATCAGCTCAGGACCACAGGAGAGTACATTCACTGATAGTTTTTATTGTCTTGATAACTGCTATATTCGATTCAGTTGTAGTGTCTTACTTGATTTCCAGACACGATAGTTCACGGACTAGTATATGTTGATCATGACATGAGATGTTGTTCCTAGATTTCTTGGTATATTGGTACATTTTTGTCTTATTCCCTGTACTTGTATAGACACCGATTCCTAAGGGGACTTGCTACCCTCTTACGGAATCCCGTGTCATGACGTATCATGTCTGGATCCTTTATACTATTTGGGGATGGGGAGTTATTAGTGGTTGTGTGATCCCCTACTTGTTCTTCACACTTGTACTTGTTACTTGTTCATAGCTATACCCTCGCTCACGACGGATAAAGCCTGACCCCACTTGTTCATAGCTTTCCATGGTGGCCGGCCTGATCCTGCTCAGTTGTACACTTGTTCATAGCCGGTCAGATGGAAAGCTTGATCATGTTTCCCAAGCCGATCACATAACGCTCTAATAATTCAAGGCACATTTTATATTTATTATTATAAGAGGCTAAGTTATGTTCGGGAGAAGGGTTACAACCCCGGTCCTTGTTTGATTTACAGGTTGTAACTTAGTTTCCGAATAGTTCCCAAGTCATCTTATAAATTGTCGTCATATTTAGTACTCACATCCTGTTATATATTTCATGTTGATTTTGTCTTGTATTTCACATGTTCTACATGCTCTTATGCTATACCTTGATTGGAGGCTAAGTTCTGTTCGGGAGAAGGGTTACAACCCCGGTCCTTATTTAGTTTAAGGGTTGTAACTCGGCTTCCGAATAGCTCCCAAGTCTTTCTATATCTTTGTCTTGTATTTCATTATACTGTCTCTTATAGAATTTGTCAATTCATATGGAACTGTTGTTAGTGTTTGTACTTGCTCATTTTCTTGACAGAATACCGTTGATATATTACAGATGTCTCTGAGGCAGACTGCTCGACCTACTATGGGGTCGAGACAGATGGAGACTTAGGCCAGGACTGTGGCCATTTAGTTGAGCTACTAGACTTTACATACCCAGAGTAGTTAGTTTATTTAGGCTTGCCTGGACTGCGATCCAGCTTTTGTTTTAGACTGTAGTAGCTTATATTTATATTTTATGACTCTGTGATGTTGTTTGTTTCTCTCCGGCTGTGTTGGATGTTGAACTCATTTCCGTTTTCACATCTATCATATTTTCTTTCAGTGTTATCTACCTTAGTTTTATCTTGTGATTGAGTTATGCCATATATATTCCTCCATTCAGAGATGACAGGTACCCTTATACTGTTTAGTATAGTTTTTGTAGACGACCTATACAGCATTCTACCACCGATTCTGTGGCGTAGGCTGGACGTAACCACGTGCTCGTGCCCCTAATCATGGTGCGGGTCGTGACACATTTTTATGGTGGCCCATGCAGGTCGATGTCGTAATTATTGTAATCTTGTAATGGTGCTCGACTTAGAGTACTAATTATGAGCCTGCGACTAGGACATAGGATCTAGGATATGATAGGAGTTACTCAATCACATTTTAGGAAAATTCTGATCTTTTGATTACCATGACAACTCTTCTTGTATTGAAATCAATTGTCCTTCCTTGATATTCCTTATCATGTGCCACATTGATCTTCTTATTTTAATCTATCCTCAGGATGACGATTACCCGCTCTCAGGCAGCAGGATCTAGTGCTGTTCCAGAGAGGCCCGATCTGGTAGGACCTCCATCTCCGGCTACGGGAGCTGTAGTTGAGGGAGTTGCCACCTCAGTTTCTGTCCTTCAGGCGGGAGTAGCAGCGACGGTTCCAGGAGGTCTTCCACCTCCAGCAGTGGGACCGTCTATAGTCATTCTTGAGACTCTTCCACCGCCGCCTCCGCTACCGACGAATGCATAGCAGATGATGGCACTTCTACAGCAGATGATGCAGACCCAAAGGGCCCAGGTAGAGGCACAGCAGCATCATGATGACGCATCCCACCGTCAGACAGAGGTGCTACAACAGAGCATGGAGGACTCCCACCAGCTGGCGATGGCAGCAGTTGAGAGGGTAGTCTCGGGTACAGTTCAGGGTACCCCAGTTCAGCAGCAGAGTCAGGGGAGGCCTGGCTGTAACACCCAGTTTTCCAGATGAGGGTAATTTTAAAATTTTATAATTATATTATTATTTATTGATATTTATTTCATATTATAATTTTTGGTGATTTTTAATAATTTTTAAACTATTTTAAATCATGACTTGCGATTTGGTGTCTTGCTAGTGTAACCCTAGAGACAGCTTGACCTAGAGCCTAGCCACGAGATTTGGGTATTTCATTTATCATTTTCAGCGTAGAGGGTATCTTGGTCATTTTAGGATTTAGTTGAATTTATTATGATTTATTAGAATTTGTGTGAATTTATTTCTAATTAAATATTGCTATGTGTTATGTTAGTCCTTAACCTAGAAGTTTAGCCCTAACCCAGATTATACATGGCCTAGACTAGGGTTAGTTAGCTTGGATTAGTCATGACTAGTCATTGGTTAGAATGATCAAATTAGACTAGCTAGTTATAGTTAGTTGAGACTAGCATTGAAACCTAGGTTCCATCCTAGCCATCGATTTGACATGATGTGAGCGTGACCATTGGATGGGATCCCAAAACCCTAGAAGTGGCCAGCCCAAAACCCTAGGTGAGCCTATTTAATCCCTCCCAAATCATTGCCTCCTTGTTCATTCTTCCTCTTTTCAAGAACAAGGTGAGCTCAACTTCATTTCTCCATAACTTCTACATTCCTCATCTTTTTTCAACCAAACTTCTTGCATTGTGACCTAACCACCACCCTCTTGCTGTCCATGGAGGTAGAGTACAGATTTAGGGAATCTACAGGGCTCGAGCTACAGTAAAAATGGGACTGTACTTGACAGTTTTTGAGCTCGAGACACCCATTGGTAAATCCCTCATTCCCTATTTAAACTATTGATTTATCATCATGGATGCATAGTCCTAGGTCCCCTCTAGCCTCGGGTAGGAGCTGACCCCAACTTGTGTCGGATACGTGTCCGTATCAGACACGTATCAATTGGATTACCTAGGTGTTCGACCTAATGCCTCAATAGGTTTTCCTTTACTATTTTTTGATTGTGTTTGATTAGATAATTAAGTTTTAATGTCGCTTACACATTTTTAATGTTCTAAACACGTCTCGTGTCGTGTCGGGGTTGTAATGGACCCGTGGACATGCCCCCGCGCGCACGCGGTTGGCTACCCTGCTGTTGGACACGTCGTGTGCACTGTACACGACACATTTGGACACGATACTTGCTAGACACCTTGGACACATGACTGACATGACATGTATGAAGTTTGAGGAGAAGTTATCTAGTGGATTGGGAGAAATCCCAATCGAACCCGATTTATACTGTGCTGTGCGCGTTCAGTCGAGGGTTCGGATACGGCCCTAGAACGCGGACATGGCGTGTTGTGGACACGGTGCAGGACCCTAGGCTTATATCCCTATCCTAGGCGAGCCTCTAGGCATGAGCATGAGTCCTACCTTGTCTCGTGTCGTGTCCACAAGTACAGTAAACATGTGCACGACGATTGTTGTCCAGTTTGGACTATTTTGGGTTGTTTGAGTTTTCGACACGTTTGGGACACTTTGATGGACACAAGATGGGTTGAGGGATACGAGCAAAAATGTGTACCGCATTACCAACCTATTAGATTACTATTTTGTTGATTTTAATTCGAACTTGGGTTTTCCATTTTTTCCTGATACAGGATTTAGTGTGCTGTTTTTTTTTCTGAAGAACTGATTTGTATTTAACGGATTCCTAATAGTTAATTTACAAAGTTCGATCATAATCTAGGTCTGAGTTTAGTTGCATTGGGGTTATGGTGGTGGTAGTGATTGGTTTTCAAATTCATATTAGGTTTTTGAATGAATGGTTAACTGTCATTTTTGATATTCCTGAGAACCCTATTGAAACTGTCAATTTTTGCAACCTGAGAACAGGTAGATTACACTCGAGACACTCCCAGAGAGCTGTGGACACACACATGGACTGTTATTCCCTGAGAACATGAAGACTGAAATGGAATTTTTTGAGATCAATTGCACACTTTGATATCACTGTACACACAACGTCCCCTTCACTCTTGGCTCAGTACACCCTCACACATATGGACATGTCCCACATTGCCCATTCACTATGGTTGATGCCTTACCCTTAGTTCAGTCTTATGGAGACTGCCCTGTTAGGCTGTTTGTAAATTCCTGAGTTTGGTCACTGATTTCAGTGTCTACACACACAAAAAAAACTGACTTTTGAGCACCTATACACACATGTACACACATTTGACCCCTGTTAAAACTGATTCCTTGATATAAATTTACATGTTTAGTCACATACATGTGTGGTCGCATTACTTGAATATGGGTTATGATTTATGGTTGAAATTGGAATTTCGAATTTGGCTTGGATTGGTTTGAACTGTCGACTGATCTCAGGTTCCTGAGAACCTGAGATGGTTCAGGATTTCGAAACTGAGTATGAATTGAGTTGGGTTATTGTGTAAACTGAATTCTCATGTAGTTTGTGAGTTCCCTGTAAACTGATTTATGGGGATTGATTTGGTATGTTGATTTCAGTCGAGTGTGCTTGGATGGAAGTTCGAAATGGGGTTGGACTGAGTGTTAATTGTTAAAATGAAATGTCAATTGTTCTCAGGTTCCTGAGAACCTGAGATGATTTCAGAACTCACTTGACACCCTAAAACCTATAGGTGCCATTGTGTGAGGATTCAGTCAAAGGGGCTGATATGATGATTATTGATAAGGTTATTGATGTGTCAATGATATAGGAAATAGTGAGGGGTATGTATGGTTAAGGCTATATGGTATCAGTGAGTAGAAATGTGTAGTGTTACACTGCACACAGGAAGCTGTAGAGTCTACAGGGTCTGTGTGTAGATCATCAAGTCTGCTGCAGGCTTATATGCATATATAGTTGTCTGAGTATATAGATACCTATCTATATATATATAATATGAGTTATAGGTAACATCACTAGGTAAGAGTATTGGTAAGGTAAATTTAGTAATAGGGCAATATGTGAGTTTTGACATATTGATAAGGTATAGAATATTGGATAAATGAGTTATAGGTAATGTGAGTCTATATATATATTGCTAACTATATAGATGTGTGATATTATATATGAGATGTGAAGTTTATGAGTATGCCCTTGTGTGTGGAGTTGAGTGAGGATAAAGGATTACATGGGCAGAAGGTTATGGTATTATAGGGCATGGTATGGTAATGATTGGTAAGTAAGGATACATGTGTATAGGTAGTAATGGCTTGTTGTGGTTTACCAAAGAGGGATTCATGTTTAGACTATAGGCTTAGTTAGGTATTAGTTGAGTGTATATGTATATATTGAATGAGTTGTATATATAGATTATAGGCTATATGTAGTGTCCTAGGGTATTGGTCTATGGTTTGGTTGTGAGTTGGCCTGTAGAGATTGGCTTAGATAGAGACCTAATTGACTAGTTGACTATAGTTTGACCAACCCATAGATGTTAGTTGACCAATTAACCTAGTTTGACTAAATGTTGACTTGGGTTGACCCAGAGTTGACCAAGTTTGACTTTGACTTAGTTTGACCTAGACAGTTGACCAGGTTTGACTTAGAGTTGACTTTGACCTAGAATGGCCTAAAATCATGTAGATTGCATCATAAACTTCATCTGTCTTATTTTAAACACATTATAACCTGTACTGCTCTATTTAGGACATTGTGACTCCGGTACAGACATCTGACATTACACTACTCTTTTCAGAGTATCAGGCGAGTATATTCTCTGATAGTTCTCTCATTTAATTGTCAATTACTGTACTTCAGTTATAGTTAGTTTTATGTGATTCTATGTTACAATACCTATGAATATTTCTGGATTCATGTATGCGACACACATACCTTACTTATCTGGCCTCTATTACTGGAATCACTGGAATCATTCTGTAATCTATTTCTGGAATCATCATATTTTGGCTAGACTCATCTCGATTCTCGTGTCGAATTCTGGATTCATTTGTATTGCGGGGCGGGAAAATATTGAGTAAGACATGTAGACATACCCTAAATCTGGAATCTCCAACTGGAATCTACTGGAAGAATAGCCATCTCTCGCCTGATCAGTGAGAGATGTGCCTGATTACCTACAGCCGTTTACATGTCGATCTCAGTATTTTAAAACATACTGTTATAATAGCTGGACTCACCTGGATTCTTGATCACTACCTAGAATCATCTTGTACTGGATTCATCTTATATTAGATTCATCTCGTACTGGATTTATAGTAGTTTTACACTTGTTTTGTATTTACTTTCTGGACTTATTTTGTTACCTTAGTTCAGCTAGATTTATTTTACAGTCTTCATTGCCATCATTCTTCTCTTGTTTTAGTTACTTACTTTCCTTGTATCTTATCTGTTCTCCATACCATCACCTGTATATAAACTGCCATATTCATCAATAAAACTGTCTATAACTGCTTTATAGTTCTCTATCATTACTTGGGTTTTCTTGATGAGTTGTACTCGTTCCTGTCCTGACTGGACCTGTTGAAAATTTTATAGATGATTGTCCTGAGGACACATGCCCTACATATTATGGACCAGGAGATGGCTTAGCTACCTTTGGCCCCGACACTCAGGAGTGATCGGGAGATTAGCTAGTTGTCTTGGTTTAGATTTCATGTTTTAAAACTTGAGTTGTAAATAAGTTGAGTTATGATGTTTTGAGATTGTTGGAGATTATGTTATTTTAGTAGTTAGTTTTATTGTTGTATTTAGTCTTAGTTATTATCTTCTGTGTTATCATATCGTGCTTAGACTGTGATTGAGATTACATTATATATATACTTGTCCTCCGTTCGGAGTTGAGATTTTGACAAGTACATTATACAATTGTGTGAGTTGTTGGTTAGATAGCGACCTAGAACAGCGTTCTACCGCCGACACTGTGGCGTAGGCTGGGCGTTGTTACGTGCTCGTACCCTCACAGTGGGTGCGGGTCGTGACACTGGCACTTGTCTAGATTTCAGGAAGATGAACCCGAGGGACTTCAAGGGTACCGAGGGTATCCTGTATGCAGATGACTAGTTGGAGGACGTCGAGAGGAGCCTGGAGTTAGTAGAGGTTCCGAGGGGACTATGGGTTACAGCTGCGACGAGTCAGTTCTTCGATATCGCCTTGACGTGGTTTCATATGGATCCTCGTGCATCGGTGAGAGGTTTAACATGGAAGAACTTCAGACGGCTCTTTAAGGAGAAGTTCTACCCCGATGTGGCTCTGACAGCTCTGGAGGCCCAGTTCGTCGGATTGGTGTAGGGGAACTCGTCGGTGGACGAGTATGCAGCGAAGTTCTTTCGTCTGAATAGGTTTGCACCAGATCTGATCCAGGATAAGGGGTATAAGGCCCGCAAGTTCCGGAGGGGCCTTATTTATGCGGTTCGTACTTGTACTTCTGGGCGACGTGATGCGACCTTCGAGCAGATACTGATGGAGGCACGGATAGCAGAGGAGGACTTCGACCTCAAGCCGAAGAGGGGCAGTAACGTTTTTGGAGTGAGTTCCAGTACGGGGCCGACGAAGCGCCCTTACTTCCAGCAGAGGCAGATTCAGCAGCAGCCTCAGTTACCGCTTCAGCAGGCACCAGCACGTGCCTACCAGCAGTAGGGTCAGGATCAGAGACAGGATATATAGTGTGCTTTCTACAGGAAGCCGGGGCACACCCAAGAGGTTTGCAGGATAAGGCTAGGAGTTTGTTTATTCTGTGGAGCTTCAGATCACCAGATAAAGAACTGTACTGCTCGTGCAGCCAGACAGGCAGGCCAGGACAGAGTACAGCAGGCTAGGAGAGGCCAGCAGGGACGAGCTTTTGCCATAACAGTTGAAGACACTCAGGCAGTAGTAGGGCAGATTGCAGGTTCCAATCTTGTGATCTCATTTCCGTATCGCCTTCTTATAACTGTCTTGAAATTCGATTTCATCTGTCCCTTGATCGTTGATGAAATTTTGTTCTTGTGATGTGATTTTCTTCTGAGATAAGTCATATGGGCTAGGTCGTCTCGATTATCAGATTTTAGAATCCTCTAGGGTCATGCTAGCAGGCATAGTGAGGACATATAGTCAGATTATGGACGTATTTCTCGGGTGTGGGAATTTAAAATTTTCGCTGCCAAGCATGCGACAATGCAAAAATTTTAAGTACCATAATACTAGAGGTATATACCTTAGTCGAGGACTCTGTGATTATCGTAGCCTTACTCACTAGCATGACGGAGATTCTGAGTATCATGATTTTGGACAGACGCATACGATTATCGAACTGCATAATTTTCTGTGTTTACTTTATTTTAATTTCGAGGACGAAATTTTTTTAGGTGGATAGATTTGTCACCCCCTATTTTCAAGAACCGGGGTATTTTGGTCACTTTTCCACTTTAGAATAATTTTGGAATTATTTATTTATTTATGATATTATTTTGGGGTTATTTGAGTCGGGTTCGAATTTCAAATCAATTCGACTTGTATCGGGGACCCGGGGTAGCTTTGACTCTAGTGGGACCCACTCATTAGTTAGGCATGGCCCACATAACAATAAAATTAAGTTAGTATGGTTGGACTAATCCATGAATAGGTTTGGTTTAATTAGAGACTAAAAACTAGACTAATTTAGCCTCAACCTAAAATCTTTTCTTAATTAAATCAATTAGAGACAAGTGGAGGGTGTTTTAGTCATTAGGATACGGGGACACCTAGCCTATTTGGGCCGGCCATAGGGGGAGGGGAGTGAGTCACCTTCATTTCATTTTTATCCATAAGTTTCTCTCTCTTGTTCTTCTCCAAAATTTTGAGAGGAACCACCATTGATTTTATCTCCAAATCAATCCCTTCTTCCACCAAATCTTCTTCATTTCTTCTCTACTCCATGAAGAGAGGGTGCTAGCCAAGTTTGGGAGGATTTGGCTCTTGTTCATGTCCATTTGGAGGTCTCTTCGTGTCGGTGTCGTATCGGGAGGAGTTTCTTTGGTTTTGATCTTTCAGAAGGTATAATCTCTCCTCTATTTTACTCCTACATGCATATAGGATTAATTTGAACCCATAGGAATGACCCCCATGGTTGTGTCTCCATTTGTGTCCATTTTGTGTCCATTTGGAGTTATTAGGAGTGTCCTTGTTGTGTGGGTTGTGTCCATGTGGGAAAATCCCCAATTTGGACACACTTTGTGTTGTCATTATGTTTGAATAATTTATTTCATGTTATAATCTCAGATTTTTTGTGTCATGAGATGTGTTCATGTGTGTCCATATATATATTATTTTGTGTCTATATGTATACTTTCATTTGTGTGTCTATATATATATATATATTTTTTTTTTCTATATATATATATATATATATATATATATATATATATATATATATATATATATATATATATATATATATATATATATATTATTGGTTATCTGTGTGTATACACACACACACACACACTTATTTTGTGTCTATATGTATACTTTCATTTGTGTGTCTATTCTACTATTATTGTTTATCTGTGTGTATACACACACACACACACACTTATATATATATACATATCCACACACACACACACACACACACACACACACACACACACACATATATATATATATATATATATATATATATATATATATATATATATATATATATATATATATATATATATATATATATATATATATATATATATATATATGTGTGTGTGTGTGTGTGTGTGTGTGTGTGTGTGTGTGTATATATATATATATATATATATATATATATATATATATATATATATATATATATATGTGTGTGTGTGTGTGTGTGTGTGTGTGTGTGTGTGTGTGTGTGTATATATATATATATATATATATATATATATATATATATACTATATATATATATATATATATATATATGGGGAAGGGGAAGCGGCATCGTCTGCCACGCGGCCCCCGCTCGCCGGTGGCACCCCCCTCTTGTTCGTCGGAGCCCCCGGCCTTCCCCCGGTGGTCGGGTGGTTCCTCTGGCCGGCCGGCCCCCTCGGGCTGGCCGCAGTCCAGGGCTGCTTCTTCCCCCTCGGCACCCCGTCTCCTTTCTTCCGTCGGCCGGGCCCAGCTACCTCCGCCTGGCCGGGCGTCTTCCTGCCGAGCTATCTTCCCTCCCCTCCCTTCCCCTTCATCCATTTACCCCCTCGTCGCCACCGTTCCCGGCGCTCCTGGTCGAGGCGTCGGGCTTCGGTCCCTGTTCCCCCGTTGGCTCTGCGCTCTCGGCCTCCTCGTCGGACGTCGACTCCCCCCGCCAACCCCCTTGGCACCTCTCCGGAACCCTCCCTCCTTGGTCCTCGGCCGGAGCCGGGCCTAGCTCCATCGGGCGTCCCCCCTCTCCCCCGGAGGACCTCCCCCCAGTCGCCGTCAACTGCTCGACTTCCTCCGACGCGCCCTCCTCTGCCCTCTCCGGTCGTGGAGGAACCCCCGCCCCCGGCGCAGTGGCAGCGTCCCCGACCGCTCCCTCGTGGCCCAACTCCGCCCACTTTCTGTTGGGCCCGCCATCTCCGGCCGCTCCCCCAGCCCCCTCCGGCCGTGGAGCACCCTCCTCCTCCCCCTCTCCTGCCTCCGCCCCCGGCCTTGCGGCTGCCTCCGCCCCCGACCTTGCGGCTGCCTCCGCCCCCGGCCTTGCGGCAGCCTTCCTGCCTCCCGATTCGGTCCCCCCTCGGCGATCCCGGCCGTCCAGGCTTCTTCCTCGGTGGCGGCGCTCCCCTCTCGCGTGAGCCACGGCGAGTTCCCCGCTCTCCGGCGCTCCCTCCGCCGTATGCTGGCCCCTCGCCGGTGACTGCGGCGCTCCCCGCCCGTCCGGAGGTCGAGCTGCACCCCCTCCCCGACGTTCTCGCCCCACCTCCTCCGGCGTTTCCCCTCGCGGCCTCCTGCCGCTCCGGGCGTCCCCCTCCGCAGCTCGCCTGACCGTCTCGCCGGAGTCGCCGTCTCCAGCCCTCCCCGGCGACCCCCCCACCTTCCATCAGGCCTCCCCATCTCACCGGAGCCGCCGTCCCCTGCCCTTCCCCCGCACCGACGACCCCCCCTTCCCCCTCCCGCTCCGCGCTTCCGTCCGCCCCGGAGCGTCCTCGGTCTGCGCGCCCCCATTAGGCCGCGGGCCCTCCTCGTGCAGTGTGCTACCTGGGGCTACGTGCCCCCTTGGGCAGTGCACAACCCCCCTAGGGAACTGTGTCACCGCCTTTGGTGCTTTTCAAATTTTCAAATGTTTTTCGTTTTATTTTCTGTTCGGATCATTCCAACAGAAAAAAAGAGTCAAATTTTGTCATTGACGCGTCGCGTCATGATGTATGTTTAGGGTCCCACCCGCACCGTGTAGGAACTTGGGTTATCTCTCGGTTCCAACCCTTCTTCTACTGTTTCAATAAAGGCTGTAGCCATTGATAATATATATATATATATATATATATATATATATATATATATATATATATATATATATATAGGTGTGTGTGTGTGGATATGCATATATATATGTGTGTGTGTGTGTGGATGTATATATATATATTTTTTCATGTGTAGGTGTTGTGTGGTTTGAGAGAGGGATTAGAGAGTTTGAGTGAGAATGGAGGAAAGTTATTGTGGTAGGGTGTGGTGTTGTAGTGGTGGTTTAAGGGGGTGTTCATGTGGTTGAAGGGGGGAGGAAATTTAGGGACAGCAGCAGCAGTGTAGCACTGCTCGAGAGGGAGGGAGCTGCTGTCCTGAGGACAGCAGCAATAGCAGTATAGGAACAGCATTAATAGCAGTATAGGAACACAGCAGTAGCAGTCCAAATAACTGCTGCAGTTAGAAGCTGGGTGAAGGGGAGCAGCCCCCTTATTTCCCATACACAATTCATTCATCCATTCACCCCATTCTTCCATTCATTCTTCCACATCCAGCCTCTTCATTCCATTATTTCAGCCGTACACATTTCCACCATTCAGTCATTCATTTATGCATCCTAAGTCATCCATCCATTCATTTATACATTCATTCACTCCACTTTAATATATGCATTCAGCCCTTCCTTCCACTTTCAGTTATCCACCCTTCACACATTCACCCATACATTCATTCTTCCATACATCCTTCATCCATTCATTCATTCAGTCATCCATCCATTCCTCCATTTATTCACTTCATCCATTCATTCTTCTACCCATTCACTCTTCATTCAGTCTTTCCCCCTGTCAGCAGTATACTATCCATCCTTCCATGCATTCAGTCTTTTACTTCAACCATTCATGCATTCAGTCATAATCCCCCATTCACCAATCAGCCACACATATTCATTTCAGTCCCATATGGTTTGTTTTGAGTTTGTATGGGTGTGTGTGAGTGGTTAGCTAGTATGTTAGAATGTTAAAAGATAAGGTATTGTTAGTCTATGTTAGTAAGGTAATAGGATATGGTTTGATTAGATATGATATTTTGTTGGAGAGTGAGGTATTGTTAGATATAGTTATATGTTAGATAAAGATTATGTTTTAGTGTTAGAGTTGGGGTGGTATCGTAGGATACCAACTTGGTATGTTAAGGTAAATAGAATTTACCTTATTTGAGTTAAGGTATTGAGATACCTTCAAGATACGATGTTAGAGTATCAAGATACCATATCATGGTATCGAGATACGGGAGCATGGTATTAGGATACCATGTTGAGGTTGAAAAGTGCCTAGAAACTAAGGTTGAGGCTTGGTAGTAGGTTTACCTTGATAAGGGTAATACGGTAAGTTAAGGTAATGGAGTTGTTTCACTTAACAAAATGCCTAAAATTGGCTTTTGAAAGAAAACGAGAAAAAGTACAAAAGTACAAATTGTTCTGGAAAGTATTGCTATGAAAGTCTGATCTAAGAGCGATCACTTTGTTCCTTGGACCATACGATGATGATGAAGAAAACTGCTTGAAGAAGATGAACAATCGGAAGAACTAAGTCACCAGAAAGGTATCGAGCAACGACACTGATGGCACAGTCGAATGCTTTCCTGCTTTGCTTCACCCTGTTCTTGAGAAAAAGTCGAAGAAATGCTTTTGGGAATATCACTCTGAAAGTATGAGTTTTTTCAGAATCTCCTCTCATGTCTCTCTATTGATCCCTTGATATGTTCAAAATAAGTCTATTTATAGACTAAAACCATTGTGCGTAAAAAGTAACCCAAATTGGGTCTTTACGCCAATAACTGTCACCCACGAAATTTATGCGTGATGACACGTGTCCCATGTAGAGCTCTGATCTCTATGCATGGTGACACGTGTCCCACTACTTCAACAAAATGGGGAGAGCACGTACACACGTTTCTCGATAAGTGTGGCATGAAAGCCACGTAAGCAAATCACGTTCTCATGTAGCCAGGAAGGATCGGGCGTAAAAATGACCCAAAATACACTCCTTGCGTAAAGTAGCAGACTGGCATAAAATAGCCCAAAATAAACTTCCTGCGTAAAGTGGCTAAAAATAGCCTTGAGCGTAAAAGTTAGCTCAAATAAACTTTACGCACACAATAGCCTTGAACGTAAAAGCTCGAATAGCTATCGTGCAAAAAAGAAGCAGTTTATTGAGCGTAAAGTAGCCCATCTGCACACTAAACGACAGTATTGGATTTAGTGTAAATCAAATCCTCTCGGCTTATGTGTACTGCTGTCAGAAAATCATTCTGTCATATCAAATCACTCGTATTAAATGCGGCCTGACAGTCTGTCCTCCGCGTAAAGTTCAGCGGATAGCCCTTGCGTAAAGTAGCTCGTGTAGAGAGTAGCTCGCGTAAAGAGTAGCTTGCGTAGAGAGTAGCTCGCGTAAAAAGTTGCTCACGTAAAGAGTAGCTCGCGTAGAGTTTTATTCTGTTTGATTTGTGTAAAGTTCTCAACTTCTTTGACTTATTCTATGAAGCACTTTTTACGCTCCTACAAGACCCCCTTCAAAGTTTTCAAATATTTTTAAATTTTGAACTACTTTGAACAGAAGCGTAAAATCTGGGATATTCAACAGTCAGCATAAAATTCGGGATACTCAACGGTCAACAATCCGCGTAAAAGTCAAGATATCCAACCGTCGGCATAATTTTCGAGAATTTGAACCGATTTGAAAATTTTCTATAAATAGAGCTCTTCGAATAGAGATAGAACTTTACTTGTCTTTCGTAATCCCGATCTCTCTTTTCTCTTCTTCTCGTCTTTCTCTCTCACTTTAAATCGATGGCCCCCAAGAAGACCGCCGCCGGCAGCAAGGGCAAGAAGCCCAATGATTCATCGTCGGCCGACCGCGCAAAAACCCTCGTCCCATCATCAACGACGCCCCAACAGAGCAACCCCGCCGTGGCTCCAGCAATGAAGGGTAAAGCACTGAACTTCGGCCGCGAGTTCGTCGGAGAAGAAGACCCGAGTTTTTTTTTTTACTTCACGCCCACGTTATGCATGTCAGCGTAGAAACTGAGATAATTAAATATGCCCACGTTATACGTGTCAGCGTAAAATTAAGAACATACGCCCACGTCTATACATGCCAGCGTAAAAATTGAAATACGCTCACATCAATATGTGCCAGCGTAAAATTCAAATTACGCTCACGTCTATACGTGTCAGCGTAAAATCTAAAATACGCTCATGTCAACACATGTCAACGTAAAATTCAAATTACGCTCACGTCTATACGTGTCAGCGTAAAATCTAAAATATGCTCATGTCAACACATGCCAGCGTAAAATTCAAATTACGCTCACGTCTATACGTGTCAGTGTAAAATCTAAAATACGCTTATGTCAATACATACCAGCATGAAATTCAAATTATGCTCACGTCTATACGTGTCAGCGTAAAATCTAAAATACGCTCATGTCAATACCTGCTAGTGTAAAGTTCTTAATACGCTCACATCAATATGTGCCAGCGTAAAAATTCATAATTTGAAAGACTTTGTGTAAAACAAAGAACTTTTACACTTAAAAAATTTTATCAAATTTAATAAGCGTAAAGTTTGCATAGTCTGAGTCTTTAATCTTTATGCGCAAAACTCAGACTAAATTATCTGCGTAAAAATTTCAAATTAGATTTTTACTAACTTGATTTTTCTTTTTCTTTTGGCAGTGGATTTGCAAATTCACCCACTTGCAGAAATATTTGGCTCATCAGCTGGTATGGTGGGCTCAAATTATTTGGAGAACCTGTCCTATATAGAGTTTCTCCAGTAGAATCTGGAATATCCTGCAGAGAGAGCACAGCTGATAGCTGCTCAAGGGGACAGAATGCTGCTGTCCATGATAAATGGGGAAGTATTGACATCGTTGGATGGCCAACAATTTGCAAAGCCAGCTTTCTTATTCGGGGATGCGATAGACTTCAAATCACAAATACACCCCAAGAAGGAGGCTTGGGTGTTCAAGTTTGGAGATAGAGCAATGTATCTCCCAGACATGGATAGAGATTATCCCCTGTATGTATTTGTCCATGTCATCCATCTCCGACAGATGCTGTAGAACCTGACTCCCAGCAGTTATGGAAGGCCAAGAAGGATCATTTTCAAGAGGGAGAGAGCAAATGACATGGGCTACCACACCAGCACTCCCAGTGGTGGTATTGTCCCCTTCTCCGATCTCTTACCTGGATTCACTCCAAGTGAAGATTCGGCTTTAATCCAACCGGTGCAGACTCAAATGTTCATCAATAAGTTTATAAGGGCTGCAGTATTATATCCTCAGGCCAACCCCAGGTTACCAGGGTAGCTAACTCCTTTTAACCAGAACTGGATCCAAATTAGTGTTTGGATCATGAAGAACTTCCAGACGGAGCTGAAAGACATCGGCCTGTATGAAGCAGTGGCCTCCACTAGTCAGGGTGTACCACCGAACAGTAATTTGTTCATGGCTCTGATGGAGATATATATCAGTTCAAGAGGAACTTTTTGTGACCCCAAAAGGTAAAATGGGTCTCGCACTCCATGAGATGCAATTCATCTCTAAGTTGCCAATGGGGGAAGCCCCATATGAAGAGTATGTTCCCTCCAACCGGGAACTAGCAGAAATTAGGGAGAAAAATCCTCAATTGGTTGAGGTATATGAAGAGTTGATGTGCCATTACATGATTTGCACTACTATGCATGAAAGTGGATCTCATCTGGCGTACATCAACAAGTAGACAACATATCTCTTTTACCATAAAGATAAGATATCCAACGATGATAAAGAAAGATTCAGGAGAACAAGGCTCCAACCATCAACACTGGTTCAACAATCCCTGCTGATAAAATACGGGATATGATGGTGGGCTACAAATTCTCGAACAAATATTTGTCCACCAAAACTGGAGAGTTCCCTGCAGGAACCGAAGCCTTGAGTTTCCTCAAATATGGCAGCCAAAAGATCTCCAAGAAAGCCTTGCTGGCAGATTTTCTTTCTTTGTGGTTGAGGAGATGGGTTGTACCGGGGGCCGGTATAGTTGATAGAATCCACCGAAACGTGCTTTGGCCAGCGGTACGTTTGGTGTTTAAAGTCAGAATCAACCTGCTATCGGCAATGGTATGTCGAATAAACGCAGGTTTAAAGACTTTTGGTGAGGAACTAATCAACAATGCTCCTTACAGGAACGTATTCCCTAGGGTAGAAATGTCCTACACTTACCTGATGGGCTGGCTGTTGCATCACAATTGCAATTTGTTGCCACCAGGCCCAGGAGATGATGCGGAGGTCTTCCTCCAAAAATTCAACAAAGCCACATGGACTGCCACGATAGTGGCAGATACCCGAGCAGTATTGAATTATTCTTATGGTTGGAACTTTTTCTGCACAAAGCCAGAAGTTCCAGCCGACTGCTTCGGCGTACAATTTGAAGACAGAGGAGAAGGGACGACTTCATTGCCAATGCCAGTTTTCAGATGGCTACGGTGCATCAGACCCTCCCATCTGATGTACAGAAATGAAGACGGTTGTGCGTTCGAACCATATCTACCAAGTCGGTTCGCTCGCCAATTTGGATATGACCAACTTCATGTTGGTAATCCCTCTACCAGTTTTCGTCATTATGGGAAGCTAATAGATGGTGCAAGAGGCTAGAGATATTTTAGCACTGCCAGCACCGGTGCTAAATTCAAAGTATCAACTGCTACCAGCACCACCGAGCTGCGTATACTTCATACGTATGCTCATTTTTATGCTTCCAACCACTCCTTCGCCCATGGCTACAACCTGAGAGGTAGTCTAAGATGGCCCAAGGAAAAGAATGTTGAAGAGCCAGTCAGGGTACCATCAGACATACCTGACGACGCTGCTGTTCCAGATGCGTATCTGGAAGTAATCCCAACGAGAATGGGGGAAAAAGCTGCAAAACCTATTATTATTGGCAAGACCCAAAAACGGAAGCAATGTACAGCTGTTACTCTTCAAGAGAAGATCCCAGAAAAGAAGAAGAAGGTTACCACCAAAGGGCCTTCTAGACCAAGAGCTGCTACCCCAGAGATTGACATTTCAGTCGAGGAGCCGCAACATGTTGCATCTTCTTCAGCTCATCCTGGAGAAGGGTCCTCGCCCTCCCAACCAGCAGCGTCAATGGAAGCGGTGACGGTCCTATCTCCAGGATGTCTCAGCTCAGCACTTCATTTGACTTTGCCACAAAAGGCACAAGTTGTTGAGGATGTCGCTCCAGTACATACTGTTGATTCAGAGCCCATCCCATCGGATGAGCCAGCTATTACTTTTGACGATGATGACTGGGATGGGGATTATGACGCATATTTGGCACGTCCTACACCTACTCCAGGTAAATATAAATTATACAAAATACATATAAAATTATGATTTTTGTATATTAACTTATTTTGTTTAATTTTTGTAGGTGTTATCATTGCATCAAAGCCCGTAGCTCCTCCTTCTCCTCAAGAAGATATTTATGAGGAAAATGCGGGGTCTGAGGAAGAGGATTCTTCTTCAGAAAAAGAAAAAACTATTCAAGAAGAATGTCCTACATCTATGGAGGTACAACAAGAGCCCGAAGTGCAGGCTCAGCCAAAATTGTCTCTTCCTGCTGAAGGCAGAGATAAAGAACAAACTGCAGAAGAATCCACTACAGATGATGAAGTGGCTGCTGAGGAAGAGTTAGACTTCAACGAAGAAGCAGTTGTAGAAGGATCCACTACAACTGAAATACTTGAAGATCCTGCAGAGCCGGTAGCCGAAGAAGGTGATGAAGACATAGTTAAATCATCAACTGAAGTTGGGGACGTTGTAGTAGCATCCTATGCTATTGCTATCGATCCAGTTCAAGTTTCTGAAGAGATAATGTCCGAACCGGAGTCAGCTGCCATAACTACCATTCCACCCGCACCAATCACCGCCACCGAAACTCAAATAGTTTCAGCTCCAGAAATGGCTGGAGTAACAAATACTGAAGATACTGTTCCTGAAGCTCCTAGGAATCAGTTGGCTATGGTAACAGTGACAACAATGACTTCATCTCAACCTGCTACCAAGGCAACAACATCTGCTCCTAGTGTTCAGAGAAGAGATCTGGTAGACATCGCCGCAACGTCGAGCTCAAGTGCAGAAATGAATCTCTTAGTTGAGATTCATACTGACACTTTTTACAAGACTCTGGCAGCTTTGATCTAGATGGTCCTGAATAAGGGCCTCAATTATGAAAGCTTGAAGGCGTCTATTTCTCTTACGATTAGAAATGTCGCCATGTTCAATGATGCAGCGAGAGCAGCGGCATTGGAGAAACTCATGGAGGGACTTGAACAGCCCATCAAAGAATATCTAAAGCTGTCAAGTGAAACCATTGAAAGTCTCATCCAAGAAGAGTATGACACTTTATCAGCTGAATACCTCGCTCGGGAGATAATTTTCAATGAAACCCTCCATGAATACAGCATCAAGGTGGCCAAAGAAAAGGCTTTTTTGACTGAAGCGAAACCCCAACTGGACATCCAGAAAGAAGCCTATGAAACTTCAAATATAAGAATTCATCAACAAAATGATAGAATTCGTGAAGTCGAGGCTGAGCTGGCTCGCTTGAAGGTGGAGAGGGAGCAGATGATCATAGCCCGAGACCAGCAGCTTACACAGAGCTCAATCTTGGAGGAACAAGTCTACGGAGCTGAGGCTACCATCAAAACCCTTGACGAAGCCAAGGACAAGATGATAGGTACTTTTGCTGGACTTTCTCATATCTATACTCCCCAAGCTCGACGTTTCGTAGCTGCTAATAATGTATTGAGCTCTCGTGAAAAGTGTCTAGCGGAGCTACAAAAACTTCTAAAAGACTTATCTGCTCCGTCTTAGGCAAATAAAGAGCTTTTGTAATCTTCTATCTTTTTTCATTCTGTAATGTTTACAAGAAATGAATAAAATATTTGTTTCGTGATCCTATTATTTATTTTGAAATTAAACAATAGGTATGAGATAGAAAACACTTATCAGAGGTAATATGGACATGACAAGTTTTCTAAACTCAATAAATTATATCTATCCAAAGGTAATACGGACATGATAGATAATGAATCTTTTTTTTGTTTAGAGTATACGACACTATCAGAGGTAATATGAACATGACAGATCGTAACAACTCAAAGAAAAATAGATTAATATCTATTCAGAGGTCAAATGGACATGATAGATAGGAAAAGAAGTAGACTTAATATTTATTCAGAGGTCATGAGGACATGATAAATAATAAATCTCTCTTTTTAATCAGCTGGTAAGACAGAAGATCAAAATTCTCTTCAAGGAGACAAGTAATCAGCTTAACCAAACATTGGTGGCTGGGGAATAAAGAAGAAATTTAAACATAATATTTCTTCAAGAATTTTCCATTAATCGGCATCATGAGCAAATCTCCATTAGGTTTGGACAACCTATAGGCACCATTAGAGAATACCGTCTCGACAACATAAGGACCTTCCCATTTTGCTTGAAATTTCCCTTTGCTCTTATGAGTCATCACCATCGGTCTTCGAACAGCTAGAACTAGCTCACCGACTTTAAATACCATCTCTTTAACTTTACGATTGAAAGTTCGAGATATGCGGGCTTGATATAGCTCAATGTGCTGTTGCGCTTGAAGACGCTTCTCGTCTTCAAGTTCTTGGAGTCGTAAGCGATCGTTGTTCTCTGTAGTTAGCTCATTAGCAATGGCTGTTCTAAGAGATGGAATCTGGATTTCTAGTGGAAGAACAGCCTCACATCCGTAAACCAGTAAAAATGGTGTAAAACCAGTAGGAGTTCGGACTGTCGTTCTGTAAGCCCATAAACATTCTCCAAGTTTCTCATTCCAATCACGTTTATTAGAAGAGACGAACTTTTTAAGAAGTTTAATGATTGTCTTGTTGAAAGCTTCGGCCAAACCAATAACAGCTGGATTATAAGCCGTAGAAGCTAGATTTTGGATCCGATTCTTGTCACAGAACCGATAAAATGCCTGACTGGCAAATTGTGATCCATTGTCATGGATTATCCTTCAGGAAATCCTAAAACAATAAATGACATGATGTTTAATAAAGCTAACCACATTAGATGTTTTCACTTCAACAAGGGAAACTGCTTTCGCCCATTTAGAAAAGTAATCAGTTATAGCCAGTATAAACCGATGCCCTTTGACAGAAGGACGATTAATCGGACCAATAATATCCATACCCCAAGTTTCGAACGGCTAAAAAGCTGATGTAGGATATAAGAATTCAGATGGTTGATGAATAAAATCAAAATTGAATCTGACATGCTTTACACCGTCTGGCATAATCTACAGCATATGCTATCATAGAAGGCCAATAATACCCCATTCTTCTAATACGGTCCTGTAATTTTGGACCCGGTTGATGGGCACCACAGACACCATCATGAGCTTCACGGAGTATTTGCTTAGCTTCACTTTCAGAGAGACAACGCAGCAAAAGTCCGTCATAAGAACGACGATATAACATATGTAAAGAAGAATGATAATAGAATCGAAATGATCGTCTCTTGATTGATGCAACTTCTTTTGGATCTTCAGGTAAAATCCTATGAACCGCGTAATCAATGAATGGACTTCTCCAATCCCTCTGCTGGGAACTTGATTATGTAGTATAACTCTGTTCAATATGCAGATTATTCTTGACACAGAATAAGTCTCGATCCAACAAAGTAATGGTGTTTTGTCTTCTAATTAAAACAGCTAAGTCTGCAGCTAAAATAGCAAGAGCATCAGCTTCTAAATTTTAAGAACATGGTACGAATTTGATGAAAAATCCTTTGAATGAAAGGACAAATTCGATTACCAATTGATGATAAGGAATGAGGTCAGGATTCCTGACTTCATATGTCCCTCTAACATGATTAACAATCAGTTGAGAGTCTCCATAAGCTTCCAGGAACTCAATATCCAGTTGTTTTGCTACTTGGAGACCAATTAGCAGAGCATTGTATTCTGTCACATTGTTGGAGCATGGCTCATTAAGAGAATAAGCACGGTATATGACCATTTTATCAGGAGAGACCAAGACGATGCCTACTCCGGAGACAATATTGCCTTTAGGTCTAGCCCGTGATGCTCCATCAAAATATAGTTGCCAAATGTCATCCTTCAAAGTCATGTTGCAGTCCACAACTTCATCTGGAATGTCCTCATATAGTTTCGATGTCTCTGGTATAGGGTGAGCAGCTAAGAAATCAGCTAATACTTGACCCTTCACTGATTTTTGAGGTATGTAAACCATATCATAAGGAGTAAGCAACATCGTCCAGGTGGCTAATCTGGAGTTAAGAATGTTCGATTTTCTCATCAGTACCCTAATAGGATTTATTCTGGAGATGACATGAATAGTCTGTCCTGACACATAATGTCGTGTCTTTTGAACAGCAAAAACCAAGGCCAGACATTCTTTCTCCATAGGAGTATACCTGTGTTCAGCTCCGACCATCATTCGGCTAAGATAATAAATTGCATGTTCATGACCTTTGTCACTTTTCTGTGCAAGAAGAGCACCAAGTGAATGATCTAAGGCTCGAACATATAGCAAAAATGGCCTTCCTACCACTGGAGGTACCAGAACAGAAAGATTTGTAAGGTATTGCTTGATATCATTGAAGGCTTTCTGACATGCTTCATCCTATACAAATGATACACCTTTCTTTAATAAACGGAAGAAAGGTTGACATCTCCCAGAAAGATTGGATATAAATCTCCTGATATAAGCAATGTGACCTTGGAAACCATGAAGTTCTTTTAGATTGCGTGGAGGACGCATTTCAAGAATTGCTTTGATTTTATCCGGATCAACATGGATACCCTGAGAAGTGATGACAAATCCCAAAAACTTGCCACTGGAAACCTCCAAAAAAGACTTAGTAGGGTTCATCTTTAGTTGATGTTGACGCATCAACTCAAATAATATCTTTAAGTCTTGGATATGATCATCTTTTGATCGACTTTTGACAGCAATATCATCTACATAACATTCAACTGTTTTTCGTAGATATATTCTTGAAAGATGCTGCTCATGGCCCATTGATACGTAGCACCGGCATTTTTAGACCAAACGGCATAACCGTATAGCAATAAACTCTCAGGGGTGTACGGAAAGTGGTATGATTTTCGTCTCCTGGATGCATCTTAATTTGATTGTATCCTGAAAATCCGTCCATGAAAGACATGCGTTCAAAATCACATGTATTGTCTATCATGACATCGGCGATCGGAAGTGGAAATTCGTCTTTTGGACAAGTTGTATTAAGATCCCAAAAATCTATGCAAACTCGGACATTTTCGTTCTTCTTCATAACAGGAACAATGTTGGCAACCCAGTCTGGGTGTTTGTTTGCAAAAACAAAAGTCTTTTATTTCACAAACTTTAAAGAATAGTACAAGAGTACAATGAATTCTGAGAAAGTACAACTATAGGAATCTGATCTGAAGATGATCGCTTTATCCCTTGGACGATGTGAACTTTGAAGACGATAGCCTCTGAAGAATGTAGCAGCACTTGGACAAGAACTCCTGATCTCTGATGATAATATGATCTGATCCCCTTAATGAAGGACTTGAAACTCTATTGATAGAGTTCTAGAAATAACTATTTTATAGTTATTCTAGATTGCGCATGCTGAATTGCGCTGGAAACAGACTGTGCATACGGCAAACTGCGCTGGCCATTGGGCAGTTGCTCGATCGTGGGGTAATCATATTCAGACGCGTGGCATTGTTTGATTGAAATGCGCTTGGTCGTGTGCAGACGGTTGCCATGTGGTGAGCAATTGATGGCATGTAAGCCACGTAATAAATGTCAGTTATTTGATGAATAGCGCTAGCTTCAGACTGCCCTTCCTTCTAGTCAATGGATAGCGCTAGGATTTGGACTTGGTCAACTTGCGCTGAGGTTGGACTGGCAAACTGCGCTGAGGTTGTACAGCTGTTCTCGAGCGCTGTGCTGCAAAAGAAATGAACGGACTCCTCATTTTTTGGGCTGTCAGGCTGTCAGAAGATCTGATCTTTGTCAGGTAATGATGGCGTTGCCACGTCAGCGTAGCATGCTTGGGTGGTGGCGCAGTTCAGCTCGCACGTTTGATTTGCAGCACAATATATCTCCAGCACAATTTATTAAAACGTACACAAATGAGACTTCTCTGCCTATTTGATAAATGCAACTTGATTTTTAGGACATACAAGACCCCCTTCAAAGTTTTTGAAATTTGAAAATATTCAAAGTTTCGAAATACTTTGAATTTCGAATTTAAAATCAAGTTGCGCTTTGGTTGTGCGTTTGGAGGAATTAGTTCCGTCTTTTGTGGCACAATCGGAGGTGACTGTTACACTTCTGAAAAACTATAAGTATTTTCATTTCTCATTCTTTCAACCTTTACTTGCTTTCGATTTCTCAAGAGACAAAAGCTCCTCCCTTACTCCGACTTCTTCTTCTTTCTCTCGTCGACGACAGTAATGGCGCCCAAGCGATCGGCCACCGAGAAGGGAAAGGCCCCCGTCGAACCTTCGACTCGTGTTTCACCACGAGTACCTCGTCATGAGACGGGTCATCCAGCTCTTCAAGGTGAATGACGAACCATGATTGAAACCCTTTTTAGGGTTTTTGATGTTTTCGGACCTTCATACCTCTCTCTTTTTAGAGATTGATGGTATTTGTGCCACCCTGTTTAGGGTTTCGGCTGCATGTACAACAGTTTTCATTTTTATGAAAACTGTATTCTTGCGCAATCGGTTGGAAAGCGCTAACAAAATATTCGGCGCAATCCATCGACTTGCGCATGTCGGTTGTGACAGCGTAAACTGATGTTTTGCGTAAGTATGTTAGCACAACCTGACGTCTTGCGCACATTGGCTATGCTGGCGCAATCTGATACCTTGTGCATGTTGACTGTGCTGGCGCAAGCTGATAGCTTGCTTCACACAGCATTATTTGATGAACTTTTGAAGAAACTTTTTGATTTTTGCATATACTGATCTTGTCTCATTATTGATGCAGTTAACCTCAGAGAAGATCCCAACTATGATATTCTTGCAGGATCTCTGTCTGAATCAAACTTCAAGGAAGATCTCTCTCATGTGTCATTTCCTCAATATGCCTTACCGTCTTCTCGGCAGGCTGTCATGACCGCACAAGATAATGACACTTTATTGTGTCTGATGAATGGGCAGCCTCTTCAGACTGCTGACGCTGTCACCCACAAGAAACCTCTATTCTGGTCTGGTGAGGCTTTTGACAAGAATTCTCAGCCGATACCTCGCATGGAATAGAGGATCTTCCAGAGGGGCGAGAAGACGATACTTCTGCCAGAAATCTCCAGATGCCTTTCTTTGTCCCAATATGCTTTTGCGGGCTATCCCAGAAGAATGGAATGGGACATAACTCCGCTGCAGCAAGCCCGAGCAGGAAATATCTGTGTTAAGAAGGGGCCAGACCATAAAGATGTGTTCTACAGTTCCTCTGAGCGACATAGCTCCTTACTCAGAGGACTAAAACCCGGTTGCGTCCCACCGGATGATTCTTCCCTGCTGCTACCAGTGAGAACTCCAATATTCGCAAATAAGTTTGCAAAGGTGGAAGGGAGGTATCTGGACCAAGATCTGCGGTTGACAGGTCTTGTGAATCCGGATAATAAGAGATGGATCTGTATAGCCAATTGGATATTGGTTCAATTTGAAGCTCGGCTCAAGGAGATTGATCTGTACCAAGCAGTGTACGCCACTGTTTATGGCTTCCCCCCCAATCCACATCTATTCCTCGCGTTGGCGGAAAGATACAATTATAGGACTGGGACTTTCATGACACCAGCAGGGAAATTGGATTAGCTTTGCATGAGATGAAGTACATCTCTCATCTGCCAATAGGGGATATCCCCTATGAAGAGTTTATCCCGACAAATGATGAGTTGGACAGACTGCGCCAGGAGAATGCCGATATGGTAGCTGTCTTTGAAGAGCTCCTCTGCCACTACAAGATTTGCTCTCTATACTACAAGAGTGGCACGGTCGGCACCTGCTATTCTACCAAATGGTTGCCGTACCTTTTTCTCAACCATATTATTGAGAAGAAAACCAAAGAGCATGAGAACTGCAATCCCAACTTCTTCAGACCGCTTAGCAATAGCGAAGTGATAGAGTTGATGGAGACGCACAATGATATGGATATCAAGATTAAGGATGATCTTCAATATCCTCTTTTCAAGAAAGGAGACATCATTGAAAACTACATGAGGATGAGTTACAGGCCCATATCGAAGGAAGCCTAATTGGCAGGTTTCCTCACTTACTGGCTTCGGCGATATGTCGTTCCTGGGGCCAGTGTAGTTGACCGCTTCCATCGCGGTGTACTGTTCGCTGCCGTCCGCCTAGTTTTTGACTACCGGATGGATTTTCTGTCGGCAATGACATGCAGAATGAACGTCGGCCTCCGTCTCTTCGTTGATTCGATGATTCGAGGAAAATGTGAAAAGAAAAGTTTTCTTCGGCTGGAACTGTCGTATACATATCTGTTTGGATGGCTACTTCTACACCATCCTTCCTTAATGAATCCTAACATGGGGGCAGTGGACGGCAGCTTTTTAAGAAGATTATCTGGATGTAAGTGGATCTATACACTTTGAGAGACTGCCGACGAACTCTAAATCTCGACAAGGGATGGAACTTTTATTGTGTTTCCCCTCCAGTTGGTTATGAGCATATGTCAACAACCCTCATTGACTCTATGAGGATGCAGCCTTTGGGCCATACAGCTTTTGATTGGCTAAGGACAATTCGGCCATCACACTTGGTGTATCGGTTTGAAGATGAATGTTATCTGGAGCCTTATCTCCCAAGCCATTTTGCGTGCCAATTTGGTTATGACCAGTTTCATGTAGGCAATGCTATAACGTGCCTACAGGGAAAAGGTTATTTAATTGATGGAGCCCGAGCTTGGGCCTATTACAATGCCCGTGACACAAAGACGATGTTCTCGATGCCGTCAAAGAACAATCGTGGTCCGCGCATGCTGTATACCTATTCGCTCTTTTATACGTCGGCAAATACTTTTGCTGAAAATTTCAATCTAGCAGATAGTTTTGCGACGGTAACTCAATTTAGAAAAGGAGCACCTGTTTTGGTGCTTCCTAGTAATGATGAAGAGCACGAGCCAGCTGATGTACCTCTAGAAGCTTCGAGGGAAGCTAACTTCCCTGAAGAAGTCTACGAACCGTTGTGTGTCTCTTTGAAGGTTGTAAAATCTCCGATCAAGGAGAAGAAGAGGAAGGCAGAAGGAACATCTTCTCCTGTCTCAAAGAAGAAGACCGTCGTAGACTCTTCAGAAAGAGTCACTACTCGCTCGCAGTCTCGGCAACAGGCTGAGTCGGTCCATAGAGAAGAGGCAACAACCCCTACTTCCATCCAAAGAAAAACATACGCAACAGACGTAGAGATTCTGGAAGAACCTCTACGCAGAACGAAATTAGATTTCAGAAAGAAAGTAACCACTCCTCCCAGATCTATCCATGCATCGGCCCTGGTAAGTGCTGCCGTCGGGGTTATGATGCCTTCTCCTACACCTGCTCCTGAGCCCAGGCAGGTGACAGATACACAAGAAGAAGCTGCCAGTGCAGAGAAAGGAGACAAGGTCGTAGAGACAAGGAAAGAAACCACAGAGATAAAGGATGAGGCTGCGGAAGCAAGAGAAGCAACTGCAACTCTGACCCCAATTAATGAGTCGGGATCATCTGTCGAAATATTGCCCTCTCCTACATTTATAATGGAAGCTGCTCACCTTTCAGCTACACCAAGATCGCGTCGGGCTGAAGAAGATCGACTGACGATCGAGGCCCTGGAAGACTGTGACTTCGGCTTCCATGATGATATAGATCCGGTCGACGCAAGTAATGATGAGGAAGCACAAGAAGAGGGTGCAGATGATGAAGAAACATCAGCGGAGGATGACAATTTGAATCCGAAAGAGGATGCTGATGTTCATGCATCCCAAGAGAACAACACTGTTAATGACGTAGCACAGGAGGAAGCTACTGTCACCGATCCAAGAGGTATTGACTGATATTGATAATCTTCTTTTATAGATTAAATGACTGACATCTTAACTTTTATTCATGCAGAAATTCAACCTTCTACAATTCCTCCGATATGCACTGACATAGTGCAGATAAAAGCGATAGCCAGCAGCAGCCGTCATTTATCAGGCGGCTCTGAAGCAGGAAGTAGTCAGGCAGTGATGTCTGAAGCTACTTCTGCGAGGCTGCAGCCTATGTCAACAGATGACAATCTTGTCATTAAACCCAACATTAGTAAACTTGCCCTCATTTTAATCCTTTTTGATAATCCTTAATGACAGCAAACTGATGATGTTTATTCGATTTCGCAGAGGAACATCTGGGAGGGGAAACTAGCTCCACTATGGCTCCCTTGTCCAAAGAGACTTCAGCCTATGTTCAAGAAGCCGAACTTCCGCCTTCACAGGCATCTGCTGCTACAACTTCTATAGGAGTCGCTGCTATACCTAGTGCAGCGGCCACCAACAAATTTATAGTTGGCTCCTTCACCAACCTCTTCTTCACTTCATTAGGACCTTTAGTAGAAAGGGTAATGGAGAAAGAGAGTGTTGGTTTCATCACTGTCAGAAGTCCAACTTCTTATCTGATTGCCGGCATCCGAAGTCAGGGTGATGAGGCTCAAGCCACCTATCTCGAACATGTGCTGGATGAACTAGAGGAGTCAATTAAGATTTACAAAGATCTTAATCGGGGGGAGGTAGAGCCACTGGTAAATGCCGAGTTCGAAAGGATGACTCGAGAAGCTGAGGTTACAAAAGCTGCTTTTAAGACTTTTTTGGATACTTTTGCCACAAAGTCTTCAGAGTATGAGTCCCAGATGGAGATAGTAGCGTCTACTGCTGGGGAGAAAGAAAAGAAGGTTGCTGAACTGAAGGCAGAGTTTACTTAACTTCAAGAAGAGTTGAGAATCGTTCAACTTGCTCTTGAAGAAGAGACTACACAGCATCAAGCTGCAGTTCAGCAACTAGACATTCTGACCCATGAGAAGAATGAGTTTGTCAAGTCTCATCAAGAAGAAATCTCTCGCCAACTAGTGACCTTGCCGACATTTGACGATAAATCTGGAATGGAGGAAGCTAGAAGGCGGGTGCTGGATTCTCGTGAAGAACGACTTCAAACTTTGAAGCAGCAGATAGCTAGTCTGATGACCCCACCGATTGAGTGAAAAGAAAATCTTTTGTACTTTCTCATTTGTGATGTCTTTTTGTAATGCCTTTTATTTTGATCAATGAAAAGACATTATTTTGTGGTTCTATTATTTATTGCATATCCCATTATGGATATAAATAATAGCGATAGAAAATATATTCAGAGGTTCAGGACATGATATATTTCTTGATTTAGAAAATAATTATATTCATTATATCTGCTCAGAGGTAATATGGACATGGCAGAATATAATTTGTTGAATATCATTATTTCGGTAGACAACTTAATCAGAGGTAATAAATACGTGACAAATTTTTGATATAGATGAACAGATGAATCGTTAGAATGTATGAACGAAACGAATCGTCAGGATGAAAGGATGAACCGTCGTATGAATGGAATGAACGGGTGAACCGTCATCAAATGGATAGAATGAACGGGTGAACTGTCAGATGAATGGAATGAATGGGTGAACCGTCGAATGAATGGAATGAACGGATGAACCGTCGGATGAATGGAATGAACGGGTGAACCGTCAAATAAATGGAATGAACGGATGAACCGTCGGATGAATGGGATGAATGTTGTGAAGAATACGTCGCTTCGATTTGCGTAACCGACTGTCTCAAAAATCTCTGCCTATAAATAGAACAGAAATTTGGATGGAATGATCAGTTTCAATTTTAACACAAAATATCGTCTGAAGATGCATCCAAGAAGGCTGAGATTGTCCCCAAGGTTGAAGAAGTCATGGAGGAACGTCCAGTCGAGCCAACCCAGCCAAAGCAGATGGAGGCAGGCGAAGGTTCGTCTGCACCCAAGCCGCCACGGGATATCTTGGACTTCCTCGTTGAGCCAGGGAAGACTGAAGAAGAAGAGGCCATGAGGATGGCCGCTTGCGCGTTTCTGGTGAAATCAAGCAAGGATGTCCTCGGCTCTTTTGTCGACTATGTTTTTGAAAAGGACGGTAGTGGTCTTCGTCCTGTCTTTAAGAAGGACGATAGTGATTTTCGTCCTTGATATTATGTAACATCGTTTATGATGAAATAAAATCAAACTTTATTTATGAACTGTCTGATCATATTTACAAGAAATCCTTTTTACATTCATACATAGTATTTTTTTTAAGAATTTGCCATTGATAGGCATCATTGCAACTCGACTGTCCAGCTCTGTGAGTTGATAGGCTCCATTTGAGAAGACCTTACTCACGATATAAGGCCCTTCCCATTTCGCATCGAACTTGTCTTTGCTCATGTAAGTCATAGTCATGGGACGTCTAACTGTTAGAACGAGTTCTCCTTTCTGAAAGGCTCTGACTTTAACTTTGCGGTTAAAAGTCTTCGAGATGCGGGCTTGATATAATTCAATATGTTATTGAGCCAATAACCGCTTCTCATCGAGTGCCTCCAGTTCTTGAAGTCGAAAAAGATCATTGTTCTTCGTAGTAAGTTCATTAGCGATAGCAATTCTCAAGGAAGGAATTTGAAGTTCCAGAGGTAGAACTGCTTCACAACCGTACACCAGAGAGAAAGACGTACAGCCTGTGGTGTTGCGGACCGTAGTACGGTAGGCCCATAGACATTCTCCAAGCTTTTCACTCCAATTCCATTTGTTAGAAGACATAAACTTTTTAAGGAGCTTGATAATAGTCTTGTTGAAGGCTTCAGCCAAGCCATTAACGGCAGGGTTGTAAGCTGTAGAAGCAACATTGTTAATCCGATGATCATCACAAAACCTGATAAACTTTTGACTGATGAACTGAGGTCCATTGTCATGAATGATTCGTCGAGGTGCACCAAACCTGTAAATAACGTGGTGTTTGACGAAATTGATGACGCTACTGGTTTTGACTTCAGCCAATGGTATAGCTTCGGCCCACTTGGAGAAATAATCAGTTATTGCTAGTATAAACCGATGTCCTTTAGAAGAAGGAGGATTGATGGGACCTATAATATCCATGCCCCAAACTTCAAAAGGCCAGGAAGCAGCAGTCGGATGAAGGAATTCCGACGGTTGATGGATGAAATCTGTATGGATTTGACAGGCTCGACATTTTCTTGCATATTCGATTGCATCAGATACCAAAGAGGGCCAGTAGTAACCCATTCGTCGGATACGATCTTGCAGCTTAGGGCCGGGTTGATGTGCTCCGCAGACACCATCATGAGCTTCACGTAATACTTGCTTCGCTCTATCACTAGCAAGATAGCGCAAGAGCAGACCGTCATAAGTCCGTCGATAGAGAGTCTTTGTGGTCTGATTATTGTATAATTGAAGAGATCGTCGACGAATACTCGTAGCCTCCTTAGGATCTTCAGAAAGTACGTCATGAACTACGAAGTCGATGAAAGAAGCTCTCCAATCTTCATCGGTAACATTGACTTCAACGAAGTTACTGAGCTCAATGCTGTGATTGTTTTCAATACAGAACAACTCTCTGTTGGAAACAATAACCACTTATTGTCTCTTGACGGGAATTGCTAAGACTGCTGCGAGATTAGCTAAAGTATCTGCCACAGTGTTACAAGCTCGTCGAACGTATTCAATAAAGAAAGCCTTGAATGACGTAGCCATGTGAATTGCAGCTTCATGATAGGGCACGAGATCTTGATGACGAACTTCGTATGTTCCTCTAACCTGATTGACAACCAGTTTGGAATCGCCATAGACTTCAAGATATTCGACGTTCAGTTGTTTAGCTAACTGAAGGCCAATGAGTAGAGCATTATATTCTGCTACGTTGTTGGAGCAGGGTTCATCTAGGGAGTAGGCTCTTTGGATAGTTGACCCGTCTGGAGAAACAAGAACAACCCTAACTCCTGCGATAATGGCACCATTTGGTCCGATCTTGGATGCACCGTCAAAGAATAGACGCCAAATAGGAAATTCTTCGGAGATCATATTTGATTCCAATGTCTCGTCTGGAATTTCATCATAGAGTTTGGATGTCTCTGGTATAGGATGAGCTGCTAAGAAGTCCGCCAGCGCTTGACCCTTGACAGACTTTTGCGGAACATAAACAATGTCATATTGGGCTAGCAGAATGGTCCATGTAGCCAGTCGGGAATTGAGTGTGCTGGGTTTCTTCATCAGTACCCGAAGAGGATTAACTCGAGAAATGATATGAATGGTTTGTCCAATGATGTAATGCTTTGTCTTTTGAACAGCGAACATAAGAGCTAGGCATTCTTTCTCGACCGGACTATAACGGTGTTCGGCACCAATCATAGTATGACTGAGATAGTAGATGGCTTGTTCATGGCCTTCTTTGTTCTTCTGGACAAGTAAAGTACCCAACGAATGATCCATAGCACGGACGTACATTAAGAATGGTATGCCTGAGATTGGTGGCACCAAGACTGGTGGGTTCATCAGATACCGGTTTATATCATCGAACGCTCGTTGACATTATTTGGTCCAAACGAAAGATACACCCTTCTTTATTAACTGAGTAAACGGTCTACAACGTCCAGACAGATTCGAAAGTAACCTTCTAATGTATGCAAGTCGACCTTGGAATCCTCGTAGCTCTTTTAAGTTGCGTGGAGGACGCATCTCTTGAATGGCTTTGATCTTCTCGGGATCCACGTATATACCTTTAGAGGTAATGACGAAGCCGAGAAATTTACCACTAGAGACACCCAAGAATGACTTGGTGGGATTCATTTTGAGTTGATGTTAGCGCATTAGATCGAAGATAGTTCTTAAATCTTGGATGTGATCTTTCTTTAGACGACTCTTGGCAGCAATATCATCGACGTAACATTCGAAAGTCTTACGCAGATGGTCTCGAAAGATGGTACTCATAGCTCGTTGGTAAGTTGTACCAGCATTTTTGAGACCAAATGGCATCACAGTGTAGTAATAGACTCCGCGAGGGGTGCGGAAAGAAGTATGTTTTTCATCTTCAGGGTTCATCCGAATCTGATTGTATCCAGAGAATCCATCCATGAAGGATATCCTTTCAAACCCACAAGTATTGTCGATCATGACATCTGTAATAGGAAGAGGAAATTCATCCTTTGGACAAACTTCATTAAGATCCCGAAAGTCGATGCAGACTCAAACTTTGCCAGTTTTCTTCAAAACTGGGACAACGTTGGCTACCCAATCTGGATGTTGTTCTTCTCGAATAAAGCCACAAGCTATGAGCTTTTTGACTTCATCATCAATGGCATCCATTATTTCTGGTTTGAAGCACCGTTGTTGTTGTTTGACTGGTTTTGCATTAGGCAAGATATTCAATTTGTGAGTAGCAACTTTGGGATCTAAACCTGGCATGCCTTCATAATTCCAAGCAAAGACATCAATGTATTCTCGAATAAGAAGAATTAATTCTTGCTTATCTGCCTCTGGGAGGTTCTTGCTGATGAATATTGGACGAGGCGATCCATTTTCTCCTACGTCAATTTGAACCAATTGATGTTCGATAGGAGATTCTCGTTGTTCGAATCGGAGTTCCCATTGAGTGTCTATTCGTTGAGCCTAAGGGTCTATTTTGAGATTTTCTTCGATATCCTCGTCATAGCCTTCTAGGAGTTCAGCGGAGACCATGTTAGAAGATACGATCAATCGATGAACTTGACCGATGCTGGTGTCAGAATCCTATGATCTGGAATCAGAAGAGTTAGAGCGCTCCTCACTATCAGATTCAGAGACTTCTGGAGATAAGACCGAAGGTGAAGCATATCCGAGACCTCTTTTCATCCTGCTGTAGTACATCTCTGATTTCCCTTTCGAAACAGCCGTACAGATAGGAGTTCGTCTTCCTTTACCGTAATTGAGGCCATTCTTGAAGTCATAACCCATCTTTTGGATGATGTCTTTTGATTATTGACTATAACGACGAAGTTGGAGACATCCCATATCGTTATTTTTACTATCATCCGTATAGCTGAATTTTTGTTCTGGTCCTTTACTAAAAAGTATTGGATTCTCGCCTCTCTTTCGAGAAGGAACAACAAAATATGAGTCATCTGGATGTTCAAATAATACTTCCGTCTGAAGGAATTGTACGACCCCTATTGTAAATGACTGAAAGCCGTCTAGCATATCCAAATAGTATTTAGTATGATAAATGACATCAGTATACTGGAAAGTAGATACTTTTTCATTGATTTGTACATCCATATTTACAATAGGACCTTTAGCCTTAGCCGGCTTGGTCAGATTGATTATAAGAGGAGGAGAAGAAGAACGTGGAGGAGGCTTGCTACGACGAAGGTCAATAATAAGTGGCTCAGAGGAAGTGAACTCCCTTTTATCCTTGTTACTACATAAGTTAATAACAAGTGGCTCAGAAGGGGTAAGCTGCCTTTTATCCTTGTTACGACGTAGGTCGATAACAAGTGGCTCAGAAGAGGTGAGCTCCCTTTGATCTTGACCACCATCAGTTGATTGCTTCCGGACTGGCAAGTGAATAGCCAGTGGTTTGGAGGACTGAGGATGAGAAACATACCCTTTGACAGGTATGATGAGGGTGTCATTGGGCACTGCTTCCTGTTCTTCTTCAGTGTCCAAAGCCAGTACTACCTTCATGAACTCATCTTTATACATGCGAGCATCGTTACAATATGCTTCGACACTTTTAAAAGGGTAGAGATCCGCAATCTCTTTTTGAACCTCTCCATTGTTATCAACGTACTTGAAACATTGATGGAGAGTCGAAGGAACAATGTCACTCCCCAATCCTGGAATACATATTTTAATACGTAAACCGATAAATTGTATTTACCTTGAATTTATACGATATTTATTATGCAGTATTTCTTCATGCATTTCCCAAAAATATTCGACAAAATATTATTTCCTAATTTATTTTCTGTATTTGGGCCTACAGTTTTGGCTCATTTGGGTAACCTATTCTTGGTTCACCCATGGTTCATCATGAACCCTTTGGTTCATCATGAACCCATGGGTTCAAGATTCTATATAATAACTCATCTCCTTCTCTCTCCTCTCATTTACTTCTTCTCATTTACTTCCTCCACCAACCAAGGCAAGTACCAACTTGCTCAAGAGAAGGATCCATAATTTTGTTAATGATTCTTACAAAACTATTTGCCAAAACATGTTCTTCTCCTCAATCTATACTAGTTTAGAACTTGGAAATTTCTATTTTGAAGCTTTGATTTTTGTAGATCTAAGTTTTAATCATTTTCGGATTTCCTTAGTTTTGATCTATTTTCGTTGAAGTTTTGTGGGTTTTGATGCTTCCAGGTGGAAGAGAATTCCATTTCACCCAAGTTGGAACTTTGAAAATCCGGATTTGGAGTTCGGATGACCAAGTTATGTTGTTTTTGAAGTTTTGGATTCTGCCATAGTGTTCTTGCTGTTCGGAGAAGACAGTGAGCAGTGTGCAGAGCTTCTTAGCTCACGCACACTGAGCTACGCGCGCTCTTTAGCGCCGCGTACGCAGACTTAGGTACGTTTCCTGTTGGAAGCGTGTCTCCCGTAGCGTGCGTGACTTTTCACCTACGCTGCTCCCTGTAGCGTGCGTGACTTTTCACGCTGCTCTTTCCCTTGAGCCTGCGTGACTTTTCACACAGCTCTTCCCTTGAGTCTGCGTGACTTTTCACGCAGCACTCTCCCTTGAGCCTGCGTGACTTTTCACACAGCTCTTCCCTTGAGTCTGCGTGACTTTTCACGCAGCACTATTCCTTGAGCTTGTGTGACTTTTCACGCTGCTCTTTCCCTTGAGCCTGCGTCACTTTTTACGCAGCTCTCTCCTTGAGCCTGCGTGACTTTTTACGCACGCTGCCTTGTGTAAGCTTGCGTGACTTTTCACCCACGCTGCCTTGTTGTGTGTATGCTTTTGATATTTTATTAGATATTATATGCCCATTTTATATCCTTACGCCTTTTGTCCCGAGCATGATATGAGCACTGATGTGACCCCGAAGAGCAAAGTGTTCCTTCCTGATACATGTACCTGAATGTCCCAGTTCTTGTTCATGCTCGACAAATGACTCGTAACTCCACGTGGCATATTTGTAATGATGCATTACACTAAGGAGGGTAGCACATGTTGACATACTGATTGACATAGATCCTCACTTAGGGTACTCGTACTAAAGTACGACTTTAGGAGGATAATCATGCAGGCCACAGCATGAGAGTCCAAGATTTCACCTAGGGTTAAACTAGGCAACCGAATATACTAGATGCATGGGGAGGGCAGAGTCCCGAGATCGTGTTACACCAGTCGCCCTGAGATGTTGTCTTGGTGTGCCGGCTGGTCTCCACGGATACTGTGTCATCCGCAACGAGTGGATGACTGTATCCGATTAATTCCTGCTATATATTACATGCCTTGGCAAGGTGGCCTCACGAGGGACCTGTGCTCCATGACACCTATCTACGCGAACCCCTGGATTGGCTAGCCTTGCTGGAAAGATACGATCTGAGGATTTTTTTCTAATAACATGACGCGAGGATAACCTCGTCCCACTAGAAACTCGTAGACTTGATTGGCCGTGAAAACGACTTGCTTGTATCCTATTACCTTCCGCGAATAATCGAGGAAAGCGGACTGTTGTGGTACGTGATCCAACCCATGTTCTTGTTTGATTGTTGGGTTGGTTATCGTACTATGACAGGCTGTGGACCAAAGTTATGAACGGAAGACTTATTCTGGTTGTGAAGTGCTACTTCTGTGAATGACTGAGGAACATGGTCTATCATGGTACATGATCCAACCCATGTTCTTGTTTGATTGTTGGGTTGGTTATTGTGCTGCGATAGGCTATCGACCGAAGTCACGATCAGGAGATTTTATGGTTTATACCTTTTTAACTTATGTGAAAGTTATAGAGTACGACACGTCCCGACTCCATGCGGCACCTTTTGTCCTTGTTTGGTTGTAAGGGTGCCATATGGGTTCGAGGATGTTGCGCTACCCTATAATAGTAGCATAAGTATTACTATTATCAGTCATTCTATTAGTTAGGTTTTTAATCTTAACTCTTGTGCCCCTTTGGCGGTACTTGCTATTCGGGGCTGACCCCGCTGGTTTTGTTTGGCCAGATCTCGTAGCAGAGCCAGAGGACACGATCTTCCTCCCTGACATCCATGGTGCATACTAGGAGCATGGCGGTTCGGGGACTCGAGTGGGTTTCTTCTCCACCACTCCTGCTTATACTTTTGCGGCATTTAGCCACCGGCACCTGTTAGCCGGATTACTTAATATTTTGTGTCAGTACATAATTGTAATTAAACAGACTGCAGCTGTGTATAATTTTGTACTCCTGACTCTCTGAGATAGCTAAATTATAAAGCTAGTCTCTCATGATCATTTTGATGAAGCGTCAGGGACGCCTTACTGCTTTATCTTTAATGTTCATTTAATTGCTGATTTGACTTAATTGATTGAGACATAGAACTCTGTGGGACCATAGGAGACTTGATTGTAGCATGTACCCCCTAGTCTCTCGACAGCCACGATCGCCGTATGACGTTACGTACCTCATATGGAGTAGCTGGCCTAGTCCGTCCCCGTATTTCGGTACTGGGGCGTGACAAGGTTTTAGTGGTGGCCCATGCAGGTCTAATTTTCAGACTTGTGGGGTATTGCAAATTATTAGGAGTCTCAATCAAAACTTGTTCTCCTTGAAATTCGGTTTCGAATTCTCTGTCCTTGTCTTGATCTCTAACCTGACTTGCATCCTCGAAATCTTTCTCGTCCGGACTTGATAATCTTATATTCTTCTCTATAGGGGTGCTTCATTCTCAGTAGCGGGTGAGGCCCATGAGGAAGAGCAGCAAGAGCATGGCTCGACTGGGCAGCAACAGGGGAGAGAACCTTCCCCAGGGCAGGCACGAGCAGAAGTGGGACCAGAGGCAGTACAGCCGCAGGTTATTGGAACTCCTGCAGCACCAGCAGCGACGGCAGTACCAGATGCCGTAGCACTTCTGGAGATCGTCCGAGGGATTCTTGTCACTCACCAACAGCAATAGACTCGGCAGCAGGAGCAGAACGTGTTGCTGAACCAGGGAATTCAGTTAGCTCTTGAGAGGAGTGCCGGGGTTGACTCGGGAGCATCAGGAAGGTTCCGTCGCTTGAACCCGAGGTATTTTGATGGCACGGAGGATGCCATCACTGCAGATGCCTGGATTCAAGACATTGAAGCCATTCTTGTGGCGGCCAAGGTTCCAGATGATGAGAAGGTTGATCAGGTCAAATTAGTACTTCAGGATCTTGCCCGCGACTGGTGGGCATCAGAAGAAGTTGGTATAAGACGTCCTGTTCATTGGACCACCTTCAGTGACAGATTCAAGGCCAAGTATTTTGGCGTAGTAGCTCGATATGAGCTCCAGCAGAAGTTTATCAGTCTCAAGCAAGCAGGCAAGACCGTAGATGGGTATGCAGCAGAGTTCTGCAGATTGTGCCGTTTCGTACCAGCAATGGTGGCAACGGAGCCGGAGAAGGCTATGAGGTTCCAGCAGGGACTTCATTTGGAACTATTACAGCTTGTGGAAGGACACGACTACCAGACGTTTGACGCTGTTTTGACGGCCGCTCGGAGGCACGAGCTTACCCAGCAGAGGTTAGCATCAAGGACAGGAGGTCAGAAGAGATCTCATTCCCAGGTTGGAGGAGGAGCAGTGCAGCGAACGTCGACACCAGCACCCGGTGTACGTATTCATGATGCAGGAGCGCCGCGGAGGACGGCCGTGTCAACTAATACAACGCCAGTTCGGCATCAGCAGCCGAGGAACCAACAACAGCGTCAGGGGGCACCCCAGGGCTGTACATTCTGTGGGAAGGCAGGGCACACGAGGAAGGTGTGCCGGTCAGCGAATGGCTTATGCTTGAGGTGTGGTCGTGCAGACCATCGTATTTCCACTTGTCCTATGATGCAGAGGCCAGGAGGGCCAGCTCAGCAGTTTCCAGCATTGCCAGCTCCGGTGGCAACCCCGAGTGGAGGGCCAGTATTAGCAGTAAGGCCCCTAGCCCAGCGTCTACCAACGCAGGCTCAGATGTTCTGCCAGGCACAGGAAGCCGAAGGCCCTCAGAGGCAGCAACAGCATGGTCGAGGAAGGCCGCAACAAGGGGCTCCGCGGGGCCAGGCTCTCACATTGACCTTGGGAGAGGCTCTAGCGTCTAGTGACGTGGTGGCAGGTAAAATTCTCGTCACCTCATTTCCCGCTGTAGCATTATTTGATTCAGGCGCTACTCACTCATTCATCTCTGCACAATATGCTACACGGATTGGATTAGAGTTTGAGGCATTGCCGGAGAGGATGGATATACTCACCGGCAATGGGCTCGTAGAAGTTAGCAGAGTGCGCTTTTCATGTCCGGTGGAGGTGTGTGGGCATTTATTGCCCGCATCATTGATTGAATTCCCTATGGGGAATTTTGATGTCGTTCTTGTCATGGACTGGTTGAGAGACAGTCATGCGACAATTGATTGTAGAGGAGGTAGGGTCATATTCAGCGTTTCTGGGATAGAGCAGTTCATCTTTACTCGAACCTTGAAGAATCAGGCCGGAGGCGTCATCTCAGCAGCAGTGTCAGAGCCAGGACATATTCCGAGAGTGGTCGAAGATTTTATCGACGTCTTCCCTGATGAGCTTCCAGGGATACCCCCAGTCAGAGAGGTAGAATTTAGCATTGAGTTGAACCCTGGAACGAGGCCTATTGCAGATAGAGTTTACAGAATGTCGCCGTCAGAGCAGGATAAGTTGTCTCAACATGAAGAAGAGTTGAAGTCTAAGAGATTCATCCGAGACAGTAAATCGCCCTGGGCCGCACCAGTGATTCTAGTTCCCAAAAAGGATGGGTCGACGAGGATGTGCATCGACTACCGCAAGCTGAATGCAGTAACAGTGAAGAATAAGTACCCGGTGCCAAGGATTGATGACCTGTTTGACCAGTTGAGCAAGGCCAGCGTCTTTTCCAAGATCGATCTTCGGTCAGGATACTATCAAGTAAGAGTCCGGGAGCAAGATATATCGAAGACAGCATTCAGATCTAGATATGGGCATTATAAGTTTTTAGTAATGTCCTTTGGACTAACCAACGCTCCCGCAGTATTCATGGATTTAATGAACCGCATCTTTCTGCCGTATTTGGATAAATTTGTGGTGGTGTTCATAGATGACATTCTTGTCTATTCCAGCAGTGAAGAGGAGCATGAGAAACATCTTAGGACTGTCTTACAGACATTGAGGGAGCATCAACTTTATGCGAAGCTCGACAAGTGTGAATTCTGGTTAGATCACATTTCGTTCCTGGGGCATGTAATTTCTGGGGCAGGAGTGTCAGTGGATCCGAAGAAGATTGAGGCCGTAGAGCATTGGCCAGTCCCGAGAACGGTTGCAGAAGTGCGAAGTTTCTTAGGATTAGCTGGTTACTACAGAAGGTTCGTGGCGGACTTTGCCAAGATCTCTGCACCCTTAACGCGTTTGACGTATAAGGACGTAGAGTTTGATTGGTCAGCTAGCTGTCAGGCATCATTTGAAGAATTGAAGAAGAGATTGATCTCAGCCCCGATCTTGACACTTCCAGTAGGAGCAGAAGGCTTTACAGTATATTGTGACGCATCAGGAAAGGGTCTTGGATGTGTATTGATGCAGCATGGAAAAGTGATAGCATATGCGTCTCGGCAGCTTCGAGACCATGAGAAAAATTATCCGACTCACGATTTGGAGTTAGCAGCTGTGGTATTTTCACTCAAGTTGTGGAGGCATTATTTATACAGGGATCGGGTAGAGATCTATACTGATCATAAGAGTTTGAAATACTTATTCACGCAGCGAGATTTGAACATGAGGCAAAGAAGATGGTTAGAACTGCTGAAGGATTTTGATTTAGATCTTCAGTATCATCCAGGCAAGGCAAATGTAGTTGCAGATGCACTGAGTAGGAGAGACAGTACCTTTATCTTGACCTCGCAGAAGCATATTCTAGAAGACCTTCAGAGTATGGGAATCGAAGTAGTTTTGCCAAGGGATATAGGAAGAATGACCAGTATGCAGATTCAGTCAACCTTAGTAGAGAGGATAAGGGCAGCACAAGCAGGAGATCCACAGATTCAGAAGTTGCGTTCGGAGTGTGAATCAGGCCGAAGGAAGGAGTTAGTGATTCATGAAGATGGTACGCTCAGGTTTGGAAACAGACTCTGTGTACCGAGTGGAGACCTTCGGCAAGAAGTTATGTCCGAAGCCCATAGTTCTATTTACTCCATTCATCCAGGAGGAACGAAGATGTATCGAGATATCAGGCAGTTCTTTTGGTGGAATGGCATGAAAAAAGAGATAGCGAGATTTGTATCCAAGTGTCTGGTATGTCAGCAGGTGAAAGCCGAGCAGCAGAGACCAGCAGGGTTGCTACAGCCGCTTCCTATCCCAGAATGGAAATGGGAGCACATCACGATGGATTTTGTGACCGGTTCACCTAGATCCCCAGCTGGCAAGAATGCAGTCTGGGTAATAGTAGATCGACTCACGAAGGTCGCTCATTTCCTTTCCTTCCGAGTTGGACAGACTACTGAGCAGTTAGCAGAAATGTATATGAAGCAGATAGTAAGGCAGCACGGTGTTCCAGTTAGTATAGTATCAGATCGGGATACGCAGTTTACTTCCCATTTTTGGCGAAGCTTGCACCAAAGTTTGGGAACCAAGTTAAGATTCAGTACTGCTTATCATCCACAAACTGACGGGCAATCAGAAAGAACCATTCAGACGTTAGAAGATATGCTACGGGCGTGTACCTTGGATTTTGGCGGATCTTGGGAGGATCACCTTCATCTAGTGGAGTTCTCCTATAACAACAGCTATCAGGCTAGCATCCAGATGGCCCCGTTCGAAGCATTGTACGGAAGGAAGTGCAGGTCCCCTTTGGCATGGGACGACGTCGGAGAACGAAAGTTATTGGGGCCAGAGATGATCACGCAGACTGTAGAGATAGTTAAGTTAGTCAGAGAGCGCCTTCGAGTTGCACAGGACCGACATCGTCATTGGGCAGATCAGCATCGTAGGCCTCTAGAGTTCAGAGTTGGCGACCAAGTGTTTCTGCGGATTTTGCCTACTCGGGGTATCATCAGATTTGGAACCCGGGGAAAGCTTAGTCTAAGATACGTTGGTCCTTTCAAGATTCTCGCTCGGGTAGGCGATGTGGCTTATCGACTTGCCCTTCCGCCTTCGTTAACTGGCATACATGACGTGTTTCATGTGTCCCAATTACGTGGGTATGTCCCGGATCCGAGTCATGTCCTCGATCATTCTGAGTTAGTCGTTGGTACCGACCTAACTTACGAGGAACAACCCGTATCTATTTTGGACCGGCGAGAGAAGGTACTCAAGAATCGGACGATAAGCCTTGTCCGTGTTTCTTGGAACCATCACTCTTCGGGAGAGTCAACCTGGGAGCGCGAGGACGAGATCAGATCTCGTTATCCATATTTGTTTGACTAATAAGGTATATTTATGCACCTTATTGACACGATTCCATACTTTTCTGCACCTGCTTATTTTGCACTTTGTGATGTATGATAATAACTGCTATGATAGTTAACTTATATATATGATTGTGCCTTGCTTGCCCTGATTTCACTATCCTGTCTTGGCTGGAATTCCGAGGACGGAATTTTTCTAAGAAGGTAGAGATGTCACTCCCCAATCCTGGAATACGTATTTTAATACGTAAATCGATAAATTGTATTTACCTTGAATTTATACGATATTTATTATGCAGTATTTCTTCATGCATTTCCCAAAAATATTCGACAAAATATTATTTCCTAATTTATTTTCTGCATTTGGGCCTACAGTTTTGGCTCATTTGGGTAACCTATTCTTGGTTCACCCATGGTTCATCATGAACTCTTTGGTTCATCATGAACCCATGGGTTCAAGATTCTATATAATAACTCATCTCCTTCTCTCTCCTCTCATTTACTTCTTCTCATTTACTTCCTCCACCAACCAAGGCAAGTACCAACTTGCTCAAGAGAAGGATCCATAATTTTGTTAATGATTCTTACAAAACTATTTGCCAAAACATGTTCTTCTCCTCAATCTATACTAGTTTAGAACTTGGAAATTTCTATTTTGAAGCTTTGATTTTTGTAGATCTAAGTTTTAATCATTTTCGGATTTCCTTAGTTTTGATCTATTTTCGTTGAAGTTTTGTGGGTTTTGATGCTTCCAGGTGGAAGAGAATTCCATTTCACCCAAGTTGGAACTTTGAAAATCCGGATTTGGAGTTCGGATGACCAAGTTATGTTGTTTTTGAAGTTTTGGGTTCTGCCATAGTGTTCTTGCTGTTCGGAGAAGACAGTGAGCAGTGTGCAGAGCTTCTTAGCTCACGCACACTGAGCTACGCGCGCTCTTTAGCGCTGCGTACGCAGACTTAGGTACGTTTCCTGTTGGAAGCGTGTCTCCCGTAGCGTGCGTGACTTTTTACCTACGCTGCTTCCTGTAGCGTGCGTGACTTTTCACGCTGCTCTTTCCCTTGAGCCTGCGTGACTTTTCACACAGCTCTTCCCTTGAGTCTGCGTGACTTTTCACGCAGCAATCTCCCTTGAGCCTGCGTGACTTTTCACACAGCTCTTCCCTTGAGTCTGCGTGACTTTTCACGCAGCACTATTCCTTGAGCTTGCGTGACTTTTCATGCTGCTCTTTCCCTTGAGCCTGCGTGACTTTTCACGCAGCTCTCTCCTTGAGCCTGTGTGACTTTTTACCCACGCTGCCTTGTGTAAGCTTGCGTGACTTTTCACCGACGCTGCCTTGTTGTGTGTATGCTTTTGATATTTTATTAGATATTATATGCCCATTTTATATCCTTACGCCTTTTGTCCCGAGCATGATATGAGCACTGATGTGACCCCGAAGAGCAAAGTGTTCCTTCCTGATACATGTACCTGAATGTCCCAGTTCTTGTTCATGCTCGACAAATGACTCGTAACTCCACGTGGCATATTTGTAATGATGCATTACACTAAGGAGGGTAGCACATGTTGACATACTGATTGACATGGATCCTCACTTAGGGTACTCGTACTAAAGTATGACTTTAGGAGGATAATCATGCAGGCCACAGCATGAGAGTCCAAGATTTCACCTAGGGTTAAACTAGGCAACTGAATATACTAGATGCATGGGGAGGGCAGAGTCCCGAGATCGTGTTACACCAGTCGCCCTGAGATGTTGTCTTGGCGCGCCGGCTGGTCTCCACGGATACTGTGTCATCCGCAACGAATGGATGACTGTATCCGATTAATTCCTACTATATATTACATGTCTTGGCAAGGTGGCCTCACGAGGGACCTGTGCTCCATGACACCTGTCTACGCGAACCCCTGGGTTGGCTAGCCTTGCTGGAAAGATACGATCTGAGGATTTTTTTCTAATAACATGACGCGAGGATAACCTCGTCCCACTAGAAACTCGTAGACTTGATTGGCCGTGAAAACGACTTGCTTGTATCCTATTACCTTCCGCGAATAACCGAGGGAAGCGGACTGTTGTGGTACGTGATCCAACCCATGTTCTTGTTTGATTGTTGGGTTGGTTATCGTACTATGACAGGCTGTGGACCGAAGTTATGTACGGAAGACTTATTCTGGTTGTAAAGTGCTACTTCTGTGAATGACTGAGGAACATGGTCTATCATGGTACATGATCCAACCCATGTTCTTGTTTGATTGTTGGGTTGGTTATTGTGCTGCGATAGGCTATCGACCGAAGTCACGATCAGGAGATTTTATGGTTTATACCTTTTTAACTTATGTGAAAGTTATAGAGTACGACACGTCCCGACTCCATGCGGCACCTTTTGTCCTTGTTTGGTTGTAAGGGTGCCATATGGGTTCGAGGATGTTGCGCTACCCTATAATAGTAGCATAAGTATTACTATTATCAGTCATTCTATTAGTTAGGTTTTTAATCTTAACTCTTGTGCCCCTTTGGCGGTACTTGCTATTCGGGGCTGACCCCGCTGGTTTTGTTTGGCCAGATCTCGTAGCAGAGCCAGAGGACACGATCTTCCTCCCTGACATCCATGGTGTATACTAGGAGCATGGCGGTTCGGGGACTCGAGTGGGTTTCTTCTCCACCACTCCTGCTTATACTTTTACGGCGTTTAGCCACCGGCACCTGTTAGCCGGATTACTTGATATTTTGTGTCAGTATATAATTGTAATTAAACAGACTGCAGCTGTGTATAATTTTGTACTCCTGACTCTCTGAGATAGCTAAATTATAAAGCTAGTCTCTCATGATCATTTTGATGAAGCGTCAGGGACGCCTTACTGCTTTATCTTTAATGTTCATTTAATTGCTTATTTGACTTAATTGATTGAGACATAGAACTCTGTGGGACCATAGGAGACTTGATTGTAGCATGTACCCCCTAGTCTCTCGACAGCCACGATCGCCGTATGACGTTACGTACCTCATATGGAGTAGCTGGCCTAGTCCGTCCCCGTATTTCGGTACTGGGGCGTGACAAACAATGTTGTGTTCATGAAGGAATGGTCTCCCTAAAAGAGCATTGTAAGAGCAACCATGGTTGTCTATAATGTAGAAAGTCACCTTTGTGCGGAGATTGCCTATTTGGAGCTTTAGGCGAATCTTACCCAGAGGCTCACTTCTTCCCTGGTTGAACCCCAGGATGGTGGTGATTGTGCCAGAAAGACTATGCACTGGGATCTTCAGTGCATCTAACATTGTCTTCGGCATGATGCTGAGTGTTGACCCTGGATCTATCAGAATACGATCGACCTTCATCGTGTCGACGTATCCTGTATAATATAGAAGACGGTCATGCCTATTGTCTTCCATCAGCATATCATCCTGTGTGAAGGTAATGTTTGGAATTAATTCCAACACACTGTGGCAATGGAGGCAAGAGATAGGCTCTGATTTTGGCTTCTTTAGAAGAGTTAGATAGGTTTCCGCCTGCATTAGAGCTTCACTCAGCATTTTTTGAGTCTCTTTGGAGAGGCGCAAGAGCTCGAAGATCGACAGCCTGGCCGGTGTATTGGCTAGTTGAGCCAAGGTATCAAAGTTGTATGGCTTCTCAAGTCCAGAAGGAGATGACTTCTTCAAAGGCTTGTTGAAGCAGACTTGTTGTTTGCCTTTGTCGGCTGTCGTCGGCTTAGAAAGAATGGGCTCTATAACCGGTGAGGGTACAGAAGAGATGACCTCAGTAGAGACAGGTTGCACTGGAGCAGATTCAGAAGAAGAAGCAGGGTTTTCTTGAGTTTCAGTAAGTTCCCGTAGATAGACTTTCCATGACCTGGTGCCCAGCAGGATTTCCTCTTCGACTATGGGGTCAAAAGATACCATATTATAGATTTTTGTTTTGCCCTTGGAGCGGTCTTTTTGCTTAGACGAGGAAGTAGCCTCAAAGTCTGCAACAAGGTCAGGGTGGATCCACACAATTTCACCATTATCAAGAGATAAAGGGATGAGACCTTCACTCCGTGGAAGAGGAAGATTCTCGATCTCAAGAGTGGCCTTGGGGATAGGGATGACACCATGCTGTACCATCTGTGGAGGGAAGTTATCGAACTGTACTGAGGCCATGTTTGCGGTAACAGTCTTCTCATCTTATTGAAGGGTGACAACACCAGCATTGACTAACTCTTGAATCTTGCCTTTGAGCACGTAACATGCTCGAGTGGGATGCCCAATAAACCTGTAATAAATATAATATTTGGGATGATCAGTCTTACCGACCTCGTCAGGCTTCTTCGGGTCTGAGAGTTGGAGCTTATTGCTTTTGATCAAGCAATCGAAGTTGCTCACGGTGTCGTTCTCGTCAAAGGAATACTCTACTTTCGGACGAGGTTACCTTGGTGGAGGAGCAGAAGGAGTAGAAGTAGACGTAGGTGGAGCCACGTTGACAGCCAGAGATTTTTTACTCTTCAAATTGATGTTCAAGGTTTTTTACCCTTGTGGTTGTTCTGGCGATTACCACTGCTAGATTTCGGGTGTTCATCCCGGTCGGGGTTAGACATGTCTACCCCCAGCTGCTTGAACTTGTCAGCGCTAACTTCAGCTGCTTTAGCATTGACAATGAATGATGGCCAGTCTTGAAATTGAGTTGACCCTGTCCACATGCTGATAATAGGCAAAAGATTTGCCTTACAGGTATCTATAGTTACAGCGGTCGGAGTTCCAGGAGGCATCTTTAATGCTTCTCAGCGGAATCTTTCAATAAAACTCTCAGCAGTTTCATTGTGTCTTTGTTTGATCTTGTTGAGGGCCGACATGGTCATGTCGTTGATTCCCTCGTAAAATCGTTCCAAAAAGATTTGTTTAAAACCCGAGAAGGAGGTGATACAGCCGTCAGGTAAGCTTCTGTACCAATCGTATGCTACATCGGCTAAACAGCCGACGAATACCCTGGTAAGAAGAGCATCATTTGGCTGAAGTTGAACAGTCATTACTTCAAAGTGGTTAATGAACTGACTCGGAGAAGTGGTGCCGTCAAACAGCGAAATTGTGGGGATCTTGTATTTAGGAGGAAATGGGACTTCCTTCCCTCAATAGGATAGGGTTGCTTGATTCCCAATCTCTGTCTATTGTCCTTCTCTTTAAAAGCCTCGAATTGAGTGCGCAGGAGTTTGACAGCTTCATTAGCCTCCTCCGATGATGAAGAAGGAGCAGGCTAAATTATAGTATTAGGGGAAAGAACAGCGTGGTAAGTACTACCCCCAGCGCCTGACTGACTGGGTGTGGGTTGAATTTGTACAGGGGGTATTTGAGGAGATACTACCCCCAGACCTGCATCGACAGGCACCGACAATGCTATAATCTCAGGATTTGCAGCAGGTGTGGTCGGTGGTACTGTATGTTGGACAACGATGATAGAATGCATACTTGCGACCATTTCAGCCATGGTCTTCAGCTTGTCCTCCAGTGCAGCTATTCGTTGTTCTTGATTTGCTGAACTAGAAGCGTCTGGGTTTTCAGTGACAACGTAAGCTATCACTTTTTTAGGTACAGTAGAAGATACTATTTGTTCAGAACTTTCGCTGTATGCATCATAATCAGAGAAAGAATCATCTCCTGAGTAAGAAATAGGGAGATGACCAGAGGGATCTTGAAAAGATTCCTATGACTGATTGTGTCTCGACTTGGGGACCGGATGTGTCGAAATACTCCTTCAGAAGATTCTTGGAGTAAATCTAAGTACCGTTGGCTGGGCCTACGAGGCTTGCCGTGTTTTGAGCACTTTCTACCTCCAGTATCTCGAGGAGCCATGTTGACGGAAGCATACAACACTTCGTCCTCGCCTTCTGACATTGGTTCAGAAGTTGCAAAATTCAGACGATCGAAGACAGATTGTTTTGTTGTCTGGCAACAGCACTTGATGACAACCTTGTGATTACAATAGCGTTCAAGTGGTTGAACTGGAGGAGTTGAGATATTGTCCCGCTTTTGCTTGAGGTGCTCTCGGAGGTCAAAAGTGATGACGGGACGAGGTAAATTTTGAGGAATATACTCTTTGACAACATTCGGAACATAGTTTTGATTCTTCAAGTGTTTAGTCCCGTGAGTATACAGAGAGGTACTCAACTCATTGGCATAGTTATCAAGATTTTTCCTCTTGGAAGTTTGATGCAAGTTCGCCTTTGGCATTGGTTGCTTGTATTTCATAGAAACTGGTCTATTGAGATAAGTCCGTAAATCGGCAAACTCACTCCCAGGAGCTTCCATCTGAGACACCATTAATTTTCCCTGCTTCTATCGGGATATTCGGAGGGTAGGGAGATCTTAGAATTCTGTTACCGGAGTAGGCAGAATACCCCTTTGATCAGTACATTTCCCTTTGGCATGGAGAGAAGAACTCTTATTTGAGAGAGTCCTTGTACTGGTCGGTGCCGAGGCATGTTCGAATTGATCTTCTGTGGTCAGAACCAAGGAAGACTGGGAAAAGACCAAAGGACCTTTTCCTTTGTTTTGTGAAGAAGGATTGGCTAAAGAGCGTTTCCCTCTGTTGTCTTCCAAGTCATGGAACGAGGAAGGTTTAGAAAAGACCAACGGGCATTTTCCTTTGTTCTGAGGAGGAGGAGGAATAGTCAACAGACTACCCCCAGTGGATTGCGTTGTAGCAACAGGGTGCTTGGAAAGAGGAGCAAAGTCTTTCCCTTTGCTGTGAGAAGAAGGGAGATTAGCCAAAGGGCTACCCCTTTTAGACTGCGCTGGAACAAGAGGGATGGCCACTTGCGCTCGGGTTGGGGCAGCAGTATGCGCCTTGGCCGATTGCGCCTGGAAGGATTTGACAGATGGCCTTTTGGCCACAGAAACTCCAGGAGTTGCAGCTTGCGCAGCAGGAGTTTTGGTCCCAAAATGCTTAAGTTGTGCTCTGGTTAAAGGGGCAGTCGGGTGCGCAGGAGCAAAAGTTGCTGTAAGTTGCGCCAGGGGCAGAGGAGTCTTGCACTTTGCCAAAGCAGCATAGGAAGTGGCTTGCGCAGAGGCAAGAGAAGAAGTGTGTTGCGCCTGGACCACAGGGGCTTTAGATTGTGCCTTGGCAGAGGAGATAGAGACTTGTGCAGAGGCAGAAGTTGCTACTGGCAGCATGTCAGAGGAGACAGTAGGCTGCGCAGCAGTCTTGGGAACCCACACTGGCTGAACCTTGCTCGTGGCAGATGTTGCAGTACGAGGGGTGGTCCTAGAGTTGATCATGGCGTCGTAGGCCGTCTGGTTGACCTTCACAACCAGCGTCTTCCACGTCTTTTCGATAGACGCAACGTCACATTGAGTTGTCACTTCCTCGTCGGAGGAGGAAGTCGTCCCCAGCAGAGTCGCCATTTTGTTTGCAAAAACAAAAGTCTTTTATTTCACAAACTTTAAAGAATAGTACAAGAGTACAATGAATTCTGGAAAAGTACAACTATGGGAATCCGATCTTAAGACGATCGCTTTATTCCTTGGACGATGTGAACTTTGAAGACGATAGCCTCTGAAGAATATAGCAGCACTTGGACAAGAACTCCTGATCTCTGATGATAATATGATCTGATCCCCTTAATGAAGGACTTAAAACTCTATTTATAGAGTTCTAGAAATAACTATTTTATAGTTATTCTGGATTGCACATGCTGAACTGTACTGGAAACAGACTGCACAGACTGCAAACTGCGCTGGCCATTGGGCAGTTGCTCGATCGTGGGCTAACCATATTCAGACGCGTGGTATTGTTTGATTGAAATGTGCTTGGTCGTGTGCAGACGGTTGCCACGTGGTGAACAATTGATGGCATGTAAGCCACGTAATAAATGTCAGTTATTTGATGAATTGCGCTAACCGAATAGCGCTAGCTTCAGACTGCGCTTCCTTCTAGTCAATGGATAGCGCTAGGATTTGGACTTGGTCAACTTGTGCTGAGGTTAGACTGGCAAACTGTGCTGAGGTTGTACAGCTGTTCTCGAGCGTTGTGCTGCACAAGAAACGAACGGACTCCTCATTTTTCGGGCTGTCAGGCTGTCAGAAGATCTGATCTTTGTCAGGTAATGATGGCGTTGCCACGTCAGCATAGCGCGCTTGGGTGGTAGCGAAGTTCAGCTCGCGCATTTGATTTACAGCACAATCTATCTCCAGCGCAGTTTATTGAAACGTACACAAATGAGACTTCTCTGCCTATTTGATAAATGCAACTTGATTTTTAGGACATATAATGTTGTTCTTCACGAACAAAACCACATGTGATCAGCTTTTTGACTTCTGCTTCAATTGCATCCATCATATCTGGTCGAAAACATCGTTGCTGTTGTTTTACAGGCTTGGCATTAGGAAGAATATTGAATTTATGAGTAGCTATTTTAGGATCTAAACCCGGCATATCCTCATAACTCCATGCAAAGATGTCAATATATTCTTTAATCAGTTGTATCAACTCTTCCTTTTCATATTCGAAAAGGTTTTTACTGATGAATATTGGCTTGGACGTAGTTTCGTCTCCAACATCAATCTGGACAATCTCATCTTCTGTAGGTGGTTGTCGCTGTTCAAAACGAAGTTTCCATTGAGTGTCCATTTGCTGTACCCAAGGGTCATTCTCAAATGGCTCAGATTTACCATCAGTTTGAACCATGTTAACTGAGAATATATACTCAGAATCATCATAATAGTCTCCTCCAGAATATGAGGATTGTAAAAAACTGGAAGAACATTCTTCTTCCATATCTTCCTTGCACATGTGGGGTGTATCCGATTCGATGAATTGGATTTCTTTCGAATCTGATGATTGTGAAGAACTGGAAGAAAATTCTTCTTGTATATCTTCATTAAACATGTGGGACAGATCGTATCCTAATCTATGTCGAGTTTTCTGATAAAATGGATCACCACATAATGGTAGCCGTCTACCTTTGCCTTGATTGAGACCTGGCATAGTCTTTAAATCATATCCCATATTCTGGATAATCTTAAGAGATTGTTGACTATATTTGTCAATTCGGATTCTTCCTTTATCTTTCTCTCTGAGATCATCTGTCTGAGTAACAGGAATATTTCTAGCCAGGCCAAACACAATTTGGCGCTTGTTTTTCTTATTAGACGGAATCACAAAATAAGATTCTTCGTGACGTCTATAAGTTGCACAAGCTTGTGATGAAGCAGCTACAAGAAGAAGATAAGGAGAAGATGTTAGGAACCTTTGAGCATGAGGTCCAACATCGACATAAGGAGGAAAAAAAATTTCCTTATAATCAATGTATAAGGTTTTCTCTGTATTTATGTCATTTTTATGTAGATGACTTTGATCATCAGTAGATAAAGTTATTCTTTCAATGAATTTGACAGCCATATACTCTAAAAAGAAATCTTCATTGATATTAGAAAGTACAGAATGATCAATATTTACTTCATTTACAAGTTGAGTACTACGCTTCGGATTGATCATTAACGGACTGTCATCCGTCTTCTGCGTAGGCTTGCCAAGGTTGACAATCAGTGGTAGTTCTGGATCATTCGTACGAGAAGTACGTCCCTTGACTTTGATCATGAGAGGTTGAACTTGATTCTTGACTGGAATACTCACTGATTCCTCAGACGAAGCTCGAGTTCTTCCTTTGACCTTGATCATCAGAGGTTGGTCATTGACAGGTTGGAATTGGATTCGACCTTTGACTTTAATCTTCAAAGGTTGCTCTTCCGGAGGATCTTCATTGACAGATTGATCCTCTGCAGATAACCGATCTTCGGCCATATCTAATATCTCCTTCACATGCTCCTGTTTGTAGAGCATTGAATCAGAGAAATAGGCTTCAACACCCTTAAAAGGATTAATATCTGCGAACTCAGTCTTCATAACCCCTTGGAAATCCACGTATTTGAAGCATTGGTGGAGAGTTGAAGGCACAATGTTATGCTTATGTATCCACGATCTTCCGAGAAGGATGTTGTAAGATACGTCTGAGTTGATAATATAGAAGGTCGCCATAGTTCGAAGATCACCAATTTGAATCTTCATATGAATCTTCCCCAGTGGTTTACTCTTTCCAGAGTTGAAACCAACTATTGTTGTACTAGTGTAAGTCAAATCACTAGTAGGAATCCTCAAGGGTCGTAGCATACTCTGAAGAATAATGCTAATAGAAGACCCAGGATCAATGTAAATCCTGTCAATTTCAGTAGATTCAATATACCCTGTGTAGCACAGAGGCCTGTCGTGGTTGTTATGCTTCAACAACATATCTTCTTGTGTGAAGGTAATGTTAGGAATTGCTTCCATCACACTATGACATTGTGGGCACGACACCGGTATATTGTCAGGACTCTTGAGTTAAGCTAAGCATGAGTCAGCTTGTAGCAAAGCTTCACTCAGAGTTTCTCGACTTTCTTTGGAAAGACGAAGCAGCTCGAAGATAGAGAGTCTAGCCGGAGTATTAGCTAACTGGGCTAGAATATTAAATTTGTAGGGCTTCATCACCACCCCTTGATTTGCAGCAGATTTCAATGGGACGTCAAAGCGCACTGCTTTCTGTTTCTCCTTCTCAACCACAGATGGTTTAGAAGGTCTTGCCTCAGCAAGAACAGAAGATGGTTGAGCATGTATTGTTTCAGCAACGTCCTCTGCTTCTTTGGAAGATCCCTCATAATCTTTGTGGTACTCTTTTCCAGATCTCGTACCAGCAAAGGTTTCTTCTTCAGACTCAGGAGAATGAAGTACCATATTGCAGGATTTAGCCTTCTTTTCCTTAGTCTTCTTCTTACGAAGATTTTTATGAGGAACCTCAAAACCCAATCCAACAGTGGATTTTTGACTTTGAAGTTGTAAAGGAAGTCGCATTCCTCTATCATAGTTCAAACCTTCCGCCTTTTGAAAGTCATAGCACATCTTTTTCATGAGATGGACTGATTGTTGACTGTACAAATGAGTAGGTAGCGGACATTCAATAGATGGATTAACAGAGGGAGAAGGAGCAGAGACCTCTGTAACCACAGGAGAAGAAGGAATAGAGACCTCTATAGCCAAAGAAGAAGGAGTATTCGGGACAAGAGGAAAAATCCCTACATGCGCTTTCTCATAAGCAGCAAAGACTTGTTGTGCCCTGTATAAAGGGATACTATTCATAGCTAACCACTGCTGATGAGTAAGTTTGAGCTTGGTAGGAGGAGCCAAACTTGGAGGGCATATATTCAAACCCCTCAATCTATCTTCCAAAGGAATTCCATCCCAAAGATGATCCAAATCATCAGGATCTGGAGAAATAACATGAGAAATCATGTTGCAGGTTTTGACTTTTCTACCTTTCTTGGATTTTGAACTTTTACCTTCATTTTCCATTTCAGGTATTAAATCAGGGTATACCCACATGAGTTCACCATTTTTCAGTGTAAGAGGCAAAAGTCCTTCATTTTGCTCTTTGGCAGGTGGGATATTCACAATCTTCATCGTCGCCTTTGGAATTGGGATAATTCCATCTGGGACTTGCTGTGGAGGAAAACCTCCAAATTAAAGAGAAATCATATTGGTTGTGACCATATGCTCATCGTTGGTTAAAGCGATAGCATTGGCATTTATCAGCTCCTGGATTTTCTTCTTCAAGACATAGCAAGCCTTGGTAGGATGATTTATGTATCTGTGATAGATACAATACTTGGGATTGTCGGTCAGATTCACCTTATTAGGTCTTTTCGGCTCTGGAATCTGGAGTTTGCCACTCTTTACCAGACATTGGAATATTCCTGGGATATCACTGTCAACAAAAGAGTATTCTTCTTTTGGCTTGGAAGACTCCTGATTATTCGGCATCGTTTTAGGTTTTGAAAGATTAACTACTAGGGTTTCCTTCCCTTTCCTATTACGATTACCGAAATTATTACCAGAAGAGCCTTTCTTTCCTTCGCCCTCTGAGGCAAAGATCATCCCGTGTTCACGAGCCAACCTACCATTGGTCTTGGCTGAAACTGCTGCTATAATAAACGAGGCCCAATCTGTGAATTGGGAGCCCGTAAAGACAGCAATGGATGGTCGCAGGTTCATTTTGTACGTATCAATCAATGCTGAATCTGGCATACCAGGAGGCATCTTCAAAGTTGCCTGTCGAAAACGTTCGATGAACATCCGAGTATCTTCTTTCTCCTTTTGTTTGATCTCTATTAAGGAGGACATATTCATGTCCATGCCTCCTTCATAGAAGCGGGAGAGAAACATTGCTTTAAATTCGTCAAAATACGAAATGCAATTGTCGGGTAAACTGCGATACCAGTCGTATGCAGAACCCGTCAAACACCCGATGAAAACTCGAGTAAGAAGAGCATCGTTCTTCTGCAGATGTACAGTCATAATATCAAAGTAATTGATATACTGACTAGGAGAAGCCTTTCCATCAAATAACACCATCGACTGTGGCTTGAATTTTGGGAGAAAAGGCACATCATTCCAATAAGGAGGATATGGTTGCTTAATCCCTAACCTCTGAAGCTGATCCTTGTGCTTCAGAACTTCAAACTGTGCTTTTAGCTCACGCATTGCTTGAATAGCTTCACTAGTTTGAGAAAGCACATTCGATTGAATAGTTGCTGGATGTACCGTGACCACCACCGGAGGTGGTACATCTTCTGGAATGATAGGATCTGGAGATGCAGAATTTTGATTGACAGCAGGCTCTTAATTATTCAAAGGTATATCTACCCCTTGACTATCTTGAGTTTGTGCTTCTACCTGCACCGGTATTACTACTGCTGGCTGAGCAGTTTGCTGAGTCATTATTATTTGATGCATACTTTGCATCATGGTAAGCATGTCCTTCAGTGATTGCTCAACAGCAGAAAGATGTTGTTCTGTATTAGCAGATGACGTCTCTGGTTCTTCTTCGATAGCATATGACTCAACCTCTCTTGAAGATACAGAGCGATTGGTGTAGAGGTATGAATCGACACTATCAGTTTCTGACTCAAAAGACTGGGTACCCCCAGCTTCTGAATCTGAGGGCTGCAACTGTCTTTGACTTCTTGACCGGGTATGCTGATATACCCCTTCAAAGGTATCAAGAAGTTGGTTAAACTGTTGTTGACCAGGAGTCTGAGACGAGTTGCGTCTTGGACGTCGTCATCTTCCTCTATTGACATGAGATGCCATATTGACTGAGGCATATGACAACGCATGTTCTTGATCATCAGTTTGTTGCTGGGGCGCATTGTAGCTTAATCGATCAAAAACTGACCGTTTAGAAGCCGAACAGCAACATTTGATTACAATCTGGTGACACTCACAATGATGATTTTCTTGGGGGAGTGTCACAGGAGATTGTCTATTTTTATGCTTTTGTACTAGTAACTCGCGTAAATCGGAAGAAGTAGAGGGGGTAGTCTTCTTTATTACATTTGGGGTAGAGAAATGTTTAGTCCCTTGTGTATAAAGAAGATTACTGGCTACATTAGCAGAACCAAACTGGGTATTTTTATGCGCCTGGAGTTGCGTGCGTAAATCTTGCGATTTTTTTGCACATAGGACTCCATCAGCATTAAGTGTAATTTGAAGGTTTGGTATCTTGCGTAAAGCAGTGTAAGAAGGTTGTTGGTTAAAAACTAAAGTTTTACCAACAATAGGATTCATGTTTTTACGATGTATGCGTGTAGGCAAATTCATTTTAGATGCAAAGGCATCATTATGAATTTTATCTACGCTGTCACTACCAGAAGATTTACCTTTACGCGTAGAGCATAAAACATGAGTATCTGCCACGTCACAGACGGGAGATTTTCTTTTATGCATGGACGTAAATTTTGTGTGTCTACCATGTCACAGACGGGAGACTTATTTTTACGCGCAAAGCGTAAAACTTGTATGTCTACTACATCACAGACGGGAGACTTATTTTTACGTGCAGAGCATAAAATTTGTGTGTCTACCACGTCACAGACGGGAGACTGCTTTTTACGCACAGAGCGTAAAGATTGATTTTTACGCACAGAGCGTAAAACTTAAGAGTCTGCCACGTCACAGACAGGAGACTGATTTTTACACCCAGGGTATATCACCGAAATAGAGACTGCCTCGTCACAGACGGGAGCCTCCACAACAGGAGTAGGAAGGATTTCTTTGCCTTCAGAGACAGCAGGGAGATCCGAGGATGCTTTGGACTTAGGAATCCAAACTTTTTGTGCCTTCCGCGATTTCTGAACATTAGAGCAGCGAGTACTACCCCCAGTTCGGAGCATTTCTTCGTAGGCAGTCTGGTCGAAGTGCACAACCAGAGTCTTCTTTATCGATCCAACCGACACATCATCATATTGAGCAATTGTCTTCTCGTCAAAGGAGAAGGTCGTTCCCAGTAGAGTCGTCATTTTGTTTCACTTAACAAAATGCCTAAAATTGGCTTTTGAAAGAAAACAAGAAAAAGTACAAAAGTACAAATTGTTCTGGGAAGTATTGCTATGGAGGTCTGATCTGAGAGCGATCACTTTGTTCCTTGGACCATACGATGATGATGAAGAAAACTGCTTGAAGAAGACGAATAATTGGAAGAACTAAGTCACCAGAAAGGTATCGAGCAACGGCACTGATGGCACAGTCGAATGCTTTTCTGCTTTGCTTTACCCTGTTCTTGAGAAAAAGTTGAAGAAATGCTTCTGGGAATATCACTCTGAAAGTATGAGTTTTCTCAGAATCTCCTCTCCTGTCTCTCTGTTGATCCCTTGATATGTTCAAAATAAGTCTATTTATAGACTAAAACCATTGTGCATAAAAAGCAACCCAAATTGGATCTTTACGCCAATAACTGTCACCCACGAACTTTACGCGTGATGACACGTGTCCCATGTAGAGCTCTGATCTCTATGCATGGTGACACGTGTCCCACTACTTCAACAAAATGGGGAGAGCACGTACACACGTTCCTCGATAAGTGTGGCATGAAAGCCACGTAAGCAAACCACGTTCTCATGTAGCCAGGAAGAATCGGGCGTAAACATGACCCAAAATACACTCCCTGCGTAAAGTAGCAGACTGGCGTAAAATAGCCCAAAATAAACTTCCTGCGTAAAGTGGCTAAAAATAGCCTTGAGCGTAAAAATTAGCTCAAATAAACTTTACGCACACAATAGCCTTGAGCGTAAAAGCTCGAATAGCTATCGTGCGTAAAAGAAGCAGTTTATTGAGCGTAAAGTAGCCCATCTACACACTAAACGACGGTATTGGGTTTAGTGTAAATCAAATCCTCTCGGCTTCTGTGTACTGTTATCAGAAAATCATTATGTCAGATCAAATCACTCGTATTAAATGCGGCCTGACAGTCTGTCCTCCGCGTAAAGTTCAGTGGATAGCCCTTGCGTAAAGTAGCTCGCGTAGAGAGTAGCTCGCGTAAAGAGTAGCTCGCGTAAAGAGTAGCTCGCGTAGAGTTTTATTCTGTTTGATTTGTGTAAAGTTCTCAACTTCTTTGACTTATTCCATGAAGCACTTTTTACACTCCTACAGGGGTAATTGTAAGTTTTGAGTTAGATAGTTTAAGATATGGTTAGAATTTGGTTTCCTTGGTTGGTAATGGTCAGAAATAGTGCTCATAGACTAGTTTTGACCTCGGTTGACCGTTTTGACCAAAAGTCAACGAAAGTCAACCGAAAGTCAAACTTTGTCTAATAATGACTAGAATTGACCCGAAACCAAACCAGAGTTGACCAGTTGACTGAAAGTCAACAGTTAGTCAATATTATACTAGTTTGACCTAGGGTTGACCTAGACTTGACTGAGTTGACCAGTTGACCAAAAGTCAACTGTAAGTCAACCTTTGACCCAGATTGACCTAGTTTGACTTGGATTGACTTTCTGTGACCTTGTTTGACCTTGGTTGTCGTAGTGTGACCTAGTTTGGCTCAGTATGACCTAGTATGACGTAGTTTAGCTTAGTGTGACTTAGTTTGACCTAGTTTTGACTTAGACTTGCATATCATGACTAGATTAGCTTTTCTTTCATTATTAAATCCTGTTTGGACTCATGGTATCTCATCTTTAGGTCTGTGATTACTCTGAGCATCTGTTCACCTTATCAGCTCAGGACCACAGTATAATGACCATAGTTCGTATTACGTATTTTGGTATACGTGTACGTATTTTGACTCGTATTGTATGTTTTCTTGCATGATTTATTTGACATTTTCATTTGCTTGGTTCGGTTCGGTTCGCCTGGTTCAGCTTGGTTTGGTTTTGCATGTGTACCATCTACCTACCACCACCTTCATCATTTATTTACCCTAACCCCTTTTTCTCTCCTCATTTACTCTTCTTCTTCCCCACCATTACTCTTCACCTACCAGAGAGAGAGGGAGAGCTTAGGCAAGTGCATCTTGCTTCATGGAGGAACTCAACTTTTGTTGCTCTATTCTCTTTCTCACAACATTCTGAGACACTTTAGTACTTAGTATTTTTAATTTCCATGACTCATTTTATGTAGATCTAAGTTTATTTTATTTTCAGATTTTTTGGGTTTTGATCTACTTAACCTTGTTATTTTTAAGTTTTGATAGTTCCATGTTGTAGAGAATTTTATTCTGTCCCAGATTGACCTATGGAAGTTCGGATTCTGACCCTGGATGAAGGAATTATGGAGCTTGGGATCATGGCCCTCATGGTTCTTCCTCTCGAAAAATTGGAGAAGAAGAACAGTGCTTGACCGCATGACTATTTCATGCGGCAAGTTCCTCCCCGACCGCATGTATTCCCAGTCACATGAACTTTTCTCTCCTGGCCGCATAAGGAGTCCTCTCCCAGCCGCATGACCCCGATTGGCCTAGCCGTATAAGACTCGGTCACTTCCAACCGCATGCGCCTTTAATCCTGCCGCATGTTTTCTCAGCCGAATGCGCCCCATTTTCCCTGGCCGCATGAACTTTTCCTGCCGCATAAGACCCAGTTCCCTCCTAGCCGCATAAGACCCCTTCCTCCCCGGCCGCATGAGTTTACTTTCCCCGAGCCGCATGAGACTCGATTCTCCGAACCGCATGAGACTCGATACCCAGAGCCGTATGAACCTTTCCTTCCCCTGCCGCATGCTCTCTAGACGCATGGACCGCTCCTCTCCAGCCGGATGAGACCCATATCCTGCGAGCCACATGAACCCATTTCCTGAACCGCATGACTCCTCCCCCAGTCTTGCCCCTTTTACTATTTTAATTGTTGCATTATGCTCATGTATTATGACCCTCTGTATAACCTGGGTCCCTTGATAGAATGCTTGTACCATGTAACCTTGCACATGTGCCATGAACATGACAGTGACCCGTAGTGGTGCACTCTTGACAAGTAATATGACATAATAGTAGCCCGCCGTGGTGCATTCTTGATAAGTAAACCTGGCATGATATATCCTGATAAGCTGTTGCGACGGCTGACATGACATGACAAGAATGAATGGCCTGGACACCATGGACGATTGTGTTTGTACAAAATAAACCAGTATTGTCTTGCATCATGTCTAGGACAGGGACCCCTGAGTACCACGGTCAGGGGTACCTACTGAACTCAACTAAGGCTAATAACTAGAATAATCCAGTAGTCATGAAGAGACTTCCCAGCTACAGGAAATCCCGTTATCTGGGCGCTCAAGTGGACTTGTAGCCTGCCGACGAGTAGGGAACATTTCTAGCACACTGCTATGTGTTGTACCCTTCATGAACAAGATATTCGACCTGGATAACCTGGATGTTCTGCAGGGCTTGTGGCTGTTGGAATAATCTTATTGCATCTTGCTAGTAACTAGGCCTATGATAACCCTAGTTAATTAAAGTATCAAGCCGTATTCATTGCTTGTCCGTGATTGATTGGATGGAGTTTAACCCAGTCTGGTCTTGTCCTGATCCTGTACAAGATTGTTAAATGACCTGAATGCTTGTGCTTTACCTTATTGATAAATGGTAGGAAACCAAGTTCCGTCCAGATGAAGAGTTACAACCCCGATCCTTGTTTGGTTTACGGGTTGTAACTTGGTTATCTTAATAGTTCCATGGTTATCTTATCGTATATCATCCTGATTTTCTATACTTCCAGTCTTTTATTATATAATTATATTCTTGTGCTAATTGCTGGTTTTAGTTCATAAGTGAAGTCTCCTTTATGGCACTTGCTCTTTTTGGGATCTGACCCAGCTGGTTTTGTATAGCCAGATATCGGAGCAGCTCCAGAGGATCTACCGACCTTCCAGCCAGATGGTGACCACTAGATGGAATCCTGGCAACGAATGGGTTTATTTTGGCTCTTCCACTCTATTGTAAAAATATTCTTTTGAGGCGTTTAGCCGACGAGCACGTGTTAGCTCGATTGTACTTACTTACTATCTGCCTACGGGCTGTAACATGATTGGCAAATCCTAGGGTTGATCATGTATGACTGAAACTCTTGCTAGTCTTCGCATTTTGTAAATGACTAGCTTCATGATCATCCAAATATGTAATGTATGGGATGCCTTACTATTGTATATTTGGTGCTCTGACATCTTGTAACTGTTATTACTTGCTTGAGATTGAGACAATAGGCTGGTTCATGACCATAAGAGACTGATGGCTTGTAGTTAAACCCTCATATATCTAAACAGCCATGACCGTATAGCGAGGTGGTTGCACTTCAATATACGTAGCTGGCTATGTTCGCCCCCGCTCTCCAGTATTCTAGTTCTGGTGCGTTACATGGTTTAAGTGGTAGCCCATGCAGGTCTTGTGAATCAAGATATGTGAGGGTTTATCGAATAGATGTCTCAATCAGTACTCGCCCTTGATCTATGCTCATATCCTTTAAATTCCTGAAATTTTGACCTGATCACATGCTTGTATCTTTGATCTGTCCTGGTCCTTCTTTATTGTTCCTTATGTCATCTTCTTTAGTGGCATTGTTCCTGGTCCTATCGATCGGCAAGGCGGAGCACCTCCCGTGGACCAGCGGCAACCTGGAGATCAAGCCCAGCATTCAGGAGTAGCCTCTAGAGTCATGCCTACTGGGGGTCAAGAGCCTCCAGTTCAGCCCGTCCAGCCTGCAGAGCCTGATGATGGCACCTTGGTGGGTCTCATCAGGACATTGTTAGCTTCCCAAGACCGTCGAGGAGATGCCTTGCACCAGGCAGTGGCAGATGCTCTGACCAGAGGTGGTCATCAGGGTAACAGCACGGCCAACAGCTTCAAGCGCTTGAACCCTCCATTCTTCGATGGTAGCGAAGATACTATTATCGCAGATGCGTGGCTTTAGGACACTGAGGTCTTTCTAGAAGCAGTCAGGACTCCAGAAGACAAAAAGGTGGCCGTGGTGCACCTGCAGTTATTGGATCTTTCCCGCAGCTGGTGGGCGGCACAGGCCGTTGGATTAGTGGCACCTATCGCCTGGGCAGTATTTCGTGAGAGATTCCAGACCAAGTACTTCGACGTTGTAGCTCGGTACGACCTACAGACGAGGTTCACCAATCTGAAGCAGATGGGCAGGACGGTCGACGGATATATGGCCGAGTTTTCCAGGCTTAGTCGGTTTGCTTCCACCTTGGTAGCGATCGAGTTCGACAGAGCTCAGCGATTCCAGCAGGGACTTCACTTGGAGATTTTATTGGCAGTAGAACAGTTCGAGCATCAGACTTTTGATACAGTATTGAGAGCAACCAGGAGGTATGAGTATACATTCCAGAGGATCGTGGATAGGACCGAGGGTCGGAAGCGATCCTATGGCCAGATGAATCAGTCTTCAGCACCAGCCCCGACAGCTAAGGCTTTGACCATTGGAGCTCCGAGGCGAGCGGCCTCAGTGACGTCGGTACAGCATTCGACTCTAGCATTTCCCCAGCAGCAGAAGCAGACTTCCGCAATGGGTTACACTTATTATGGGAAGTCAGGACATGTGGTATCAGAATATCGCAGGGCATAGGGATTATGCCTGGCTTGTGGAGCACCGGACCACAGGGTTGGGAACAGCCCGAACAGGGGGAGTTCCTCTTCTTCGACCTTTTCTAGTCCTTTGGTGAGAGGACCAACCCCAGACCAGTCCAGCAGCAGCAGCAGTACCCGTTACCGAGGCCCTTGCCGCCTCAGACCCAAGCATTTCAGCAGTAGAATCCCCAACAGTATGCATAAGCCCAAGCCCAGATTCAGAACAGATAGAGAGGGTTCCAGCAGAGGGGACCAGCACCCAGAGGACATGGTCAGGCGATGGCGATGACCGTAGAGGGAGGATTGGCACCAGGTGAGGTAGTGGCAGGTACTATTCTCGTCAACTCCTTTCCAGCATCAGCGTTATTTGATTCTGTTGCAACGCATTCATTCATGTATGCACGATTCGTGATACGGATAGGACTGGAGCCCGAGTCATTATCAGTAAGGCTCAATATACTTACTGGTTATAGACTTGTGGGAGTAGATAGAGTGTTTTCCTCGTGTCAGATCGTAGTTAGCGGTAGAGAGCTCCCCGCTAGATTGATAGAGTTTTCGATGGCCGATTATGATGTGGTCTTAAGGATGGATTGGTTGAGAGACCAGTATGCTAGGATAGACTGTCATATTGGCAGGGTTATTTTTAGCATTCCAGGTGAGCCAGAGTTTTCTTTTTTCCGAGGCGAAGTTGAACCTTCTCCTCCAGTATTGTGGATGGTGGTAGCAGCAGTACAGTTACCCCGGATAGTTGAAGAGTTTCCAGATGTTTTCCCAGAAGAGCTTCCAGGAATGTCGCCAGAGTGAGAGATCGAGTTCACCATAGACTTGATCCCAGGGATAGCCCCAGTATCGAAGAGAGTCTATAGGATGGCGCCATCAGAGTTAGAGATATTGTACAAGATGATTGAAGAACTCAGGACCAAGGGATTCATTCGTACGAGTGGATCGCCTTGGGGAGCCCCGATGCTTCTTGTGAAAAAGAAGGATGGCACGTCCAGATTATGTGTTGACTATCGTACCTTGAACTCAGTGACAATCAAGAACAGATATCCTCTCCCGAGGATAGATAACTTGTTTGATCAACTCAAGGGGGCAGCAGTATTCTTGAAGATTAATTTACGGTCAGGATACCATCAGATCAGAGTCAGAGAGCAGGACATCCCAAAGACAGCTTTTAGATCGAGATATGGGCATTGGAAATTCCTTGTTATGCCATTTGGAGCAACCAATGCGCCGGCTGTATTCATGGACCTCATGAATCGTATCTTTATGCCTTATTTGGATCAGTTTGTGATTGTGTTCCTAGACGATATCCTGGTCTACAGCAAGAGTGTAGCGGAGCATGAGCAGCATCTCAGAGTTGTCCTCCAGATCCTCAGAGAGTACCAGTTATATGCCAAGTTCAGTAAATGCGAGTTCTGGCTCGATCACATTTCATACTTGGGTCATATCATCACCAGAGGAGGAGTAGAAGTGGATCCCCAGAAGATCGTAGCTATCGAGACGTGACCAGTACCTAGCACAGTTGCAGAAGTTTGCAGTTTCTTGGCTTGGCCGGCTACTACCGGCGATTTGTTTTAGACTTTGCTCGGATTTCAGCACAATTGACCCAGTTGACCCACAAGAATGTGCAGTTTGCTTGGACAGCAGAATGCCAGGATTCTTTGGAGAAGTTGAAGCGAGGTTTGATGACGGCACCCATTCTCACGCTTCTAGATGGGACCAGGGGATTCTCAGTGTATTGTGATGCTTCAGGCAGAGGTTTGGGATGTGTTTTGATGTAGCATGGGAAGGTAATAGCTTATGCGTCACGTCAACTTCGTGATCATGAGAGAAATTACCCAACCCATGGCTTGGAGTTGGCAGCAGTAGTGTTTGTACTTAAGCTTTGGAGACACTACTTGTATGGAGATAGGGTAGAGATTTTCATCGACCACAAGAGCCTGAGGTTTGTGTTCACTCAGAAGGACCTTAACATGCGTCAGAGGAGGTGGCTAGAGCTACTTGTGGATTATGATATCAACCTGCAGTATCATCCTGGAAAGGCCAACATTGTTGCAGATGCATTGAGCAGAAGAGCCGGAGCTTATTTTCTAACTGCACAGCCAGAGTTGTTAGCAGATCTTCAGAAGATGGGTATTGAAGTTGTCCTTCCTACTAGTGTGGCATTGATGGCCAGTATGCGAGTCCAGTCCAGTATAGTTGAGAGGATCAAGTTAGCTCAGTCGGCAGATTCCAAGCATCAGCGACTCAGAGCAGAGTGTGAGGCAGGACGACGGCCAGAGTTATGCATCCATGAGGATGGTACACTTCGACATGGAAAGCGTCTTTGTATACCCAGTGGAGATATCAGACAGGAGATCATGGCAGTGGCTCACAGTTCTCAGTATTCGATTCATCCCGGCGGTACGAAGATGTACTATGATATCCGTCAGTACTTTTGGTGGAATGGCATGAAGAGGGAGATAGCCCGATTTGTCTCTCGGTGTTTGGTTTGCCAACAAGTTAAAGCTGAACATCAGAGGCCAGCTGGACTTATTCAACCCTTGTCGATTCCAGAATGGAAGTGGGAGCATATAACCATGGATTTTGTGACTGGATTACCTAGGTCCCCGGCAGGTAGAGATGCTATTTGGGTTATTATAGACAGGCTCACGAAGGTGGCTCACTTTCTCCCATTCAGAGTTGGTCAGTCGATGGCTCAGCTAGCAGAGATGTACCTCAGGCAGATTGTCAGATTTTACGGTATTCCAGTCATTATTACCTCGGACAGAGATTCAAGATTTACGTCGCACTTTTGGAGCAGCCTGCAAGAGAGTTTGGGAACTCATCTCCAGTTCAGCTCAGCTTATCATCCGTAGACAGATGGTCAGTCGGAGCGTACCATATGAACCTTGGAAGATATGTTGAGATCTTGTACACTCGACTTGGGTGGTTCGTGGGAAGATCACCTGCACCTGGTAGAGTTCTCGTATAACAACAATTTCTAGGCCAGTATCCAGATGGCACCGTTCGAGGCACTTTATGGTAGGAAGTACAGATCCCCGCAAGCATGGGACGATGTTGGAGAGAGGCATATGCTCGGTCCGGAAATAATTTCTCAGACGGTTGAGGTGGTCAGGAGAGTCAGAGATCATCTTCGAGTTGCGCAAGATCGCCAGCGTCATTGGGCCGATTCTCACACTACAACAAAAATACCTTTTAATGACGGTTAAAAAGCGTCATTAATTGCAAACCATGACGCTTTTTTCTCAGTCCAAGCGTTATAAAATCGGATGTTATAAATGTTTTTAAAAGCGTTATAGATAATTCATCCAAAACCGTCATTAATAGGTTGAATTTCTGCTACATTTTATTTTCAAAGCGATATGGATAGTTATGAAAAACCGCTGTATATGGTCGTTGTATCACATTTATAATGCTCTATACTGCATGTTATACATTCCAAACGCTGCTCAATTCAATTCAAAAATAACCACTTTGAACCATATTCACAACAAAGCATTGAAATGTAATATAAAGTACCATTCTCCATTTCATTGTCTCAAAATAGAGTATTTTAGCTACCATTCTACATTTCTCTATTTCATTATATACATCTTCTCAAAATATATAGAGTATCCAATATAGAGTACACTTTAGCTACATCAAAACTATCGACATCAAAAATCTCACAGATACTGTAGCGAAGAAGCACACTTATAACGTTTCAACTTGGTCACATGAAGACTGTCCATAGCACATGTACATATAGCAAAACGCTCACTTTTAGAGTCTGTCAATTTTAGAGCCTGTGATTTATATCAAAAAACCGAGAGTATCAGAGTACTCTAATAAAAACTGAAACCGACAAATAAAGTAAAACATCTAGGCATGGCATAGTGGACGTAGTCCCAAAATCAACGATGCAGGCATGCTAATGGAGATGTCATTCCCGAAATAGAAATACTCCCAACTAATATATACCCGCATGTGATTTATATCGAAAAGCTCTCAACAAAAACACCCACAGTATCAAGTTAAACCCATCATGCATAATAGATACCCAACCAACAATTTTAATCCAAATAGCAAAATATCTCCTACAGCAAAGAAATCTTTCCCAACCCAACATGTATAATAGGGAAAACCTAAACCAACATCCCACAACAAGTATAGGAAGGAGAATCCAAGCAATAATTTATACAAGAAACCCAAACTAACAATGCATGCATCACAAATAATTCCAACAGCAGCTAGGTAACCCGAAACCGAAAATGATCCAACAGCAAGTAAAGAACCGAACATGATCTAAAGATCATTCCCGTTTCACAAACAAAGACAATCGTAAGATCGTCAAGCCAAAATCGAACCCAACACGTATCAGTCGATCGAACCCTTTTTATGTAGGGATCGAGATCCAACAACATCATCGACAAACAAAATAAACCCAAAAACTGAAATCAATCAAGAGTTTAGAATTTATACCCTAGAATTTGGTGTCAGAATCCGAAGGGAGCCTTCAGACTCGGCTCGCAGGCACGCACAGCACCTCGCCGGGTCACGACCGCAACTGTGGAGAGGCTACATCATCGACACGAAGGTATCCTCACATCCGTGTCCAGCATCGACTCGTACAAACACAAGCGTATCTGCACCCAGAATGAACAACCCAACAGTACCAACATACAAACTACGACCAACGACAAGAAACAAAATGAGATATATAAGATGTCTCAAATAAGGATCAATCATCATCTGCTGTACTAGCGTGCCATAACACGTATAGGACACGTCCCGACACGGAGCCAGTGTATCCGATACGATCTGCAACTAGGGGTGAGCATTATTCGATTTTGGACCGAAAATCGAACCGAACCGAATAAGAGGTTCGGTTCGGTTTTTAAAAAATTCGGTTCGGTTTCGGTTTTGAAAATACTAAATTTTCTTATTCGGTTTCGGTTTCGATTTTGGATTTCGATTTCGGTCCAAAACCGAAAACCGAATAAGAAATTTTAATTAATTAATTTATACATATATATATATGTGTGTGTGTGTGTGTACTATATATAAGTATTAATATATATAGGTACATACTAAAAATATATAGGTATATACTAAATATATAGGTATATACTAAATATGTCTATGTATATTTAATTACTATATATATTAACAAAAAAGTTCAAAAAAATCAAAAAAATATGAATAAATCGAATAAACCGAAAACTGAACCGATTTAATTCGGTTCGGTTTGATTCGGCTTTGGGCTAATTCGATTCGGTTTTGCTTATTCGATTTCGGTCCAATTCGGTTTTGGGTTATTCGGTTCGGTTTAAACCGAATAAACCGAATGCTCACCCCTATCTGTAATGCTTTGGCTCATTTGGTCGAATGACCATCACCAAGAGTATCAGAGTACTCTAATAAAAAACCAAAATTGACAAATAAAGTAAAACATCCAGGCATGGCATAGTGGACGTAGTCCCAAAATCAACGACGCATGCATGCTAATGGAGATGTCAATCCCGAAATAGAAATACTCCCAACTAATATATACCCGTATGTGATTTATATCGAAAAGCTCCCAACAAAAATACCCACAGTACCAAGTTAAACCCATCATGCATAATAGATACCCAACCAACAATTTTAATCCAAATAGCAAAACATCTCCTACAGCAAAGAAATCTTTCCCAACCCAACATGTATAATAAGGAAAACCTAAACCAACATCCCACAGCAAGTATAGGAAGGAGAACCCAAGCAACAATTTATACAAGAAACCCAAACTAATAATACATGCATCATAAATAATTCCAACAGCAGCTAGGTAACCCGAAACCGAAAATGATCCAACAGCAAGTAAAAAACCGAACATGATCTAAAGATCATTCGCGCTTCACAAACAAAGACAATCGTAGGATCGTCAAGCCAAAATCGAACCCAACACGTATCAGTCGATCGAAACCCTTTTTATGTAGGGATCGAGATCCAACAACATCATCAACAAATAAAATAAATCCAGAAACTAAAATCAATCAAGAGTTTAGAATTTATACCCAAAATTTAGTGTCGGAATCCGAAGGGAGCCTTCGAACTCGGCTCGCAGGCACGTACAGCGCCTCGCCGGGTCACGGCTGCAACTGTGGAGAGGCTACATCATCGACACGAAGGTATCCTCACATCCGTGTCCAGTATCGACTCGTACAAACACGAGAGTATCTGCACCCAGAATGAACAATCCAACAGTACCAACATACAAACTACGACCAACGACAAGAAACAAAATAAGATATATAAGATGTCTCAGATAAGGATCAATCATCATCTGCTGTACTAGCGTGCCATAACACGTATAGGACACGTCCCGACACGGAGCCAGTGTATCCGATATGATCTGCAACGCTTTAGTTCATTTGGTCGAACGACCATCACCAAGAGTATCAGAGTACTCTAATAAAAACCGAAACCGACAAATAAAGTAAAACATCCAGGCATGGCATAGTGGACGTAGTCCCAAAATCAACGACGCATGCATGCTAATGGAGATGTCAATCCCGAAATAGAAATACTCCCAACTAATATATACCCGCATGTGATTTATATCGAAAAGCTCCCAACAAAAACACCCACAGTACCAAGTTAAACCCATTATGCATAATAGATACCCAACCAACAATTTTAATCCAAATAGCAAAATATCTCCTACAGCAAAGAAATCTTTCCCAACCCAACATGTATAATAAGGAAAACCTAAACCAACATCCCACAGCAAGTATAGGAAGGAGAACCCAAGCAACAATTTATACAAGAAACCCAAACCAACAATACATGCATCACAAATAATTCCAACAGCAGCTAGGTAACCCGAAACCGAAAATGATCCAACAGCAAGTAAAGAATCGAACATGATCTAAAGATCATTCGAGCTTCACAAACAAAGACAATCATAGGATCGTCAAGCCAAAATTGAACCCAACTCGTATCAGTCGATCGAAACCCTTTTTATGTAGGGATCGAGATCCAACAACATCATCGACAAACAAAATAAACCCAAAAATTGAAATCAATCAAGAGTTTAGAATTTATACCCCAGAATTTAGTGTCAGAATTCGAATGGAGGCTTCGGACTCGGCTCGCAGGCATGCACAGCACCTCGCCGGGTCGCGACTGTGACTGTGGAGAGGCTTCGGACTCGGCTCCCCAAATGCAATTACACTCCCTTGAACAAGAACAAACAGAAAAAAATTAAAGAACACAAGCATTTGGTACTTACAATTATTTTATCGAACATGAAGCGCACATAGAACAATTCCCAACAAAATCTTTTTTTAGGGAAAAATCCAAATCAAAATCACTCACTTAATTAAGAGAAGTCAACGATGATGCAGCCCTTTTCGGATCATCGCCAACGTGGACGGAGACGTCGAAAAACCCTAAAAGAACCCTAATTTTGAAGAGAGGGATGCATGTATGGTTGTCAAAAATTAGGAGATTTTACTAAACTCATGTCGAGGCAGAATTTAGGGCATAAAATAAGCAATGATCAAGATTTTAGGACAAACCGGTGGTGAAGGCTACGCCGGTGACAACCTTCCCTCTGCGGTGGAGTCTGTAACCGAAGGAAGCGAGGAACGGGTTGAGGGAAGTTGGGGAGCGGGGAGCGGGCTGAAGGGAGTTGGGGAGCGGGGAGTGGGCTGAGGGGAGTTGGGGAGCGGGAGGAGAAGGAGAAAGAGAGAGGGTTTAGAATTTTTCTTAAGTACGGAAGAATTGCGGGGGAGTCGAGATTTCGACTTAAATTTTTGTACTTTTTTTATAACGCTCGTATCACTGGAGCACTATCAATAATATTTTTAATGTAAACCGTCATAGATTCTAGTCTTACTGAACTTTGATGACGCTTCCACATCAGCCGTCATGAAAACCACTTATCAAGCGTCATTAATAGGTCTTTTTGTTGTAGTGTCATCGGCGTACCCTTGAGTTTTCTGTCGGCGATCATGTATTTCTGAGAATTTTGCCTAACCATGGCGTCATTCATTTCGACGTACGGGGAAAGCTTAGTCCTAGGTATATAGGACCGTTCGACATCCTGGAGCGAGTAGGAGATGTGTCCTATCGTCTCGCTCTTCTGTCGTCGTTACGTGAGGTGCATGACGTGTTCCATGTATCCCAACTTCGACGGTATATCCCGAATTCGAGCCATATCCTGGATCATTCGGAATTGGTTGTTGGTACCAACCTTTCGTATGAGGAGAGGCCCGTGTCTATATTGGACCGAAGAGAGAAGATACTCAAGAACAAGACTATTAAGTTAGTTCGTGTTGCTTGGGGTCATCACTCTTTGGGTGAGTCAACATGGAAGCGTGAGGATGATATCCAATCGCGATATTCCGACCTGTTTGACTCGTAAGGTATAATGTCCTTCTTATGCCTTACACCCTCAGCTTCCTTGCTTGCATGAATGATTGCTTGATTGATTGCCTAGTTATAACTTGCTTGTGATTAGTACAGCTTGTCCTTGCCTCTCTAGCCTCTTAATTAAATTCCGAGGACAAAATTCTTTTAAAGTGGGTAGAGTTGTAATGACTGTAGTTCGTATTACATATTTTGGTATACGTGTACGTATTTTGACTCGTATTGCATATCTTCTTGCATGATTTATTTGACATTTTCATTTGCTTGGTTCGGTTCGGTTCACCTGGTTCAGCTTGGTTTGGTTTTGCATGTGGACCACCTACCTACCACCACCCTCATCATTTATTTACCCCAACCCCTTTCTCTCTCCTCATTTACTCTTCTTCTTCCCCACCATTACTCTTTATCTACCAGAGAGAGAGGGAGAGCTTAGGCAAGTGCATCTTGCTTCATGGAGGAACTCAACTTTTGTTGCTCCATTCTCTTTCTCACAACATTCTGAGACACTTTAGTACTTAGTATTTTTAATTTCCATTACTCATTTCATGTAAATCTAAGTTTATTTCATTTTTGAATTTTTTGGGTTTTGATCTACTTAACCATGTTATTTTTAAGTTTTGATGGTTCCATGTTGTAGAGAATTTTATTCTACCCCAGATAGACCTATGAAAGTTCGGATTCTGACCCTGGATGAAGGAATTATGGAGCTTGGGATCATGGCCCTCATGGTTCTTCTTCTCAAAAAATTGGAGAAGAAGAACATGCTTGACCGCATGACTATTTCATGCGACAAGTTTCTCCCCGGTCGCATATTTTCCCAACCGTATGAACTTTTCTCTCCTGGCCGCATAAGGAGTCCTCTCCCAGCCGCATGACCCCGATTGGCCTAGCCGCATAAGACTCAGTCACTTCCAGCCGCATGCGCCTTTAATCCTGCCGCATGTTTTCTCAGCCGAATGTGCCCCATTTTCCCTGGCCGCATGAACTTTTCCTGCCGCATAAGACCCAGTTCCCTCCTAGCCGTATAAGACCCCTTCCTCCCCGGCCGTATGAGTTTACTTTCCCTGAGCCGCATGAGACTCGATTCTCCGAGCCGCATGAGACTCGATACCCAGAGCCGCATGAACCTTTCCTTCCTCTGCCGTATGCTCTCTAGCCTCATGGACCGCTCCTCTCCAGCCGCATGAGACCCATATCCTGCGAGCCACATGAACCCATTTCCCTGAGCCGCAAGACTCCTCCCCCAGTCTTGCCCCTTTTACTATTTCAATTGTTGCATTATGCTCATGTATTATGACCCTCTGTGTAACATGGGTCCCTTGATAGAATGCTTGTACCATATAACCTTGCACATGTGCCATGAACATGACAGTGACCCGTAGTGGTGCACTCTTGACAAGTAACATGACATAATAGTAGCCCGTCATGGCGCACTCTTGATAAGTAAACCTGACATAATATATCCTGATATGATGTTGCGACGGCTGACATGACATGACAAGAATGAATGGCCTGGACACCATTGACGATTGTGTTTGTACAAAATAAATAAGTATTGTCGTGCATCATGTCTAGGACAGGGACCCCTGAGTACCACGGTCAGGGGTACCTACTGAACTCAACTAAGGCTAATAACTAGAATAATCCAGTAGTCATGAAGATACTTTCCAGCTACAGGCAATCCCGTTATCTGGGCTCTCAAGTGGACTTGTAGCCTGCCGACGAGTAGGGCACATTTCCAGCACACTACTATGTGTTGCACCCTTCATGAACAAGATATTCGACCTGGATAACCTGGATGGTCTGCAGGGCTTGTGGCTATTGGAATAATCTCATTACATCTTGCTAGTAACTAGGCCTGTGATAACCCTAGTTAGTTAAAGTATCAAGCCGTACTCATTGCTTGGTCGTGATTGATTGGATGGAGTTTAACCCAGTCTGGTCTTGTCCTGATCTTGTACAAGATTGTTACATGACCTGAATGCTTGTGCTTTACCTTATTGATAAATGGTAGGAAACCAAGTTCCATCCAGATGAAGAGTTACAACCCCGGTCTTTGTTTGGTTTACGAGTTGTAACTTGGTTATCTGAATAGTTCCATGGTTATCTTATCGTATATCATTCTGATTTTCTATACTTCCTGTCTTTTAGTATATAATTATATTCTTGTGCTAATTGCTGGTTTTAGTTCTTAAGTGAAGCCTCCTTTGTGGCACTTGCTCTTTCTGGGATCTAACCCAGCTGGTTTTGTATGGCCAGATATCGGAGCAGCTCCAGAGGATCTACCAACCTTCCAGCCAGATGGTGATCACTAGACGGAATTCTGGCAACGAGTGGGTTTATTTTGGCTCTCCCACTCTATTGTAAAAATATTCTTTTACGGCGTTTAGCCGACGAGCACATGTTAGCTCGTTTGCACTTACTTACTGTCTGCCTACGGGCTGTAACATGATTGGCAAATCCTAGGGTTGATCATGTATGACTGAAACTCTTGCTAGTCTTCGTATTTTGTAAATGACTAGCTTCATGATCATCCAAATATGTAATGTATAGGATGCCTTACTATTGTATATTTGGTGCTCTCACATCTTATAACTATTATTACTTGCTTGAGATTGAGACAATAGGCTGGTTCATGACCATAAGAGACTGATGGCTTGTAGTTAAACTCTCATATATCTAAACAGCCGTGACCGTATAGCGAGGTGGTTGCACTTCAATATACGTAGCTGGCTATGTTCGGCCCCGCTCTCCAGTATTCTGGTTCTGGTGCGTTACACACAGGCGAGTACATTCACTGATAGTTTTCATTGTCTTGATATCTGCTATATCCGATTCAGTTGTAGTGTCTTACTTGATTTCCAGACACGATAGTTCACGGACTAGTATATGTTGGATCATGACATGAGATATTGTTCCTAGATTTTTTGGTATATTGGTACATTTCCTGTCTTGTTCCCTATACTTGTATAGACACCGATTCCTAAGGGGACTTGCTACCCTCTTATGGAATCCCGTGTCATGACGTATCATGTCTGGATCCTTTATACTATTTGGGGATGGGGAGTTATTAGTGGTTGTGTGATCAAAATCCCTACTTGTTCTTCACACTTGTACTTGTTACTTGTTCATAGCTATACCCTCGCTCACGACGGATAAAGCCTGACCCCACTTGTTCATAGCTTTCTATGGTGGCCGGCCTGATCCTGCTCCGTTATACACTTGTTCATAGCCGGTCAGATGGAAAGCTTGATCATGTTTCCCAAGCCGATCACATAACGCTCTAATAATTCAAGGCACATTTTATATTTATTATTATAAGAGGCTAAGTTCTGTTCAGGAGAAGGGTTACAACCCCGGTCCTTGTTTGGTTTACGGGTTGTAACTTAGTTTTCGAATAGTTTCCAAGTCATCTTATAAATTGTCGTCCTATTCAGTACTCACATCCTGTTATATATTTTCTGTTGATTTTGTCTTGTATTTCACATGTTCTACATGCTATTATGCTATACCTTGATTGGAGGCTAAGTTCTGTTTGGGAGAAGGATTACAACCCCGGTCCTTGTTTGGTTTAAGGGTTGTAACTCGGCTTTCGAATAGCTCCCAAGTCTTCCTATATCTTTGTCTTGTATTTCATTATACTATCTCTTATAGAATTTGTCAATTCATATGGAACTGCAGTTAGTGTTTGTACTTGTTCATTTTTCTGACAGGATACCATTGATATATTACAGATGTCTCTAAGGCAGACTGCTCGACCTACTATAGGGTCGAGACAGATGGAGAATTAGGCCAGGACTGTGGCCTGTTAGTTGAGCCACTAGACTTTGCATACCCAGAGTAGTTAGTTTATTTAGGCTTGCCTGGACTGCGATCCAGCTTTTGTTTTAGACTGTAGTAGCTTATATTTATATTTTGTGACTCTGTGATGTTGTTTGTTTCTCTCCGGCTGTGTTGGATATTGAACTCATTTTCGTTTTCACATCTATCATATTTCCTTTCAGTGCTATCTACCTTAGTTTTATCTTGTGATCGAGTTATGCCATATATATTCCTCCGTACGGAGATGACAGGTATCCTTATACTGTTTAGTGTAGTTTTTGTAGACGACCTATACAGCGTTCTACCGCCGATTCTGCGGCTTAGGCTGGACGTAACCACGTGCTCGTGCCCCTAATCAGGGTGCGGGTCGTGACATTGTTGGTGCACTTCATTAAGACGATTTGCGACCTGCTATTGATGTGATAAACCAATTACTCGAGTAATTTGGGGGTCCTCTGATGTTTGGGTTAGCAACCGCACAGAGCGATGACCGTCTTATATATTCGATTTAAGAAATATAAGTTCATTCTAGCGCGAAAAGCTAGTGACCTTCATATAGTTAAGGAACGACGGATTGAAAGTGCAGGCAAACAGAGATCCTGCACAAGAGCACTTATAACATGACAGGGAAGGAATGAGGCGTATTCACCTTGCGTCGGTGCAAGGGCGAGTGCGTCAGTATTGGTAAGAAGTCACGAAACAATACGAGATTGCTATTGGTTGCTTGCTTGCTTATGCGAACCAAATAACAGGCTTGCCATGATATCATGTCTTACTACCTTCGAATATGCCATGAAAAATATCCTAAGGAGAACATAGAAAGATAACTAAATTGTATGTTGCATGAATCAATACATAACAAATGAGTTTATTTAAGTGGATCATTGATCAGTACAGCGAGGACAAAAGTACTAATCCCCCACTAGTTTGCTAGCAGGTTCAGGGAATGGTCTGCTCGCGGTGGAGCTTCGCTTGATCGCGCTGAAGCATGGAATGCCGTAGCGTATTGAGGCGTGCGATCGCATTGATGCTCGGACTTGCAACAGGATTGATGCAACCGAGATATAGAAGGTATGATGTATGGAACGGTAAAATCCTTTGTGGGCAAGAGAGAACTTGAGTATTGTAGCCAATCTGGCCAATTCAGTTGGGCTATTGAAAGCCTTTGTAACCTCAGTTCATTTATTGAGTAAAAGAGGATTGTTTCGTATACTCTGTTTTCTTCAGTTGTTAATATCAAATCAAATATAACCATTTGAAAACTTGTCATCTTTCCTCGTACGAGTGCAACTCCAGACTCGTACGGCATCATGCCCCAACGAGAACGATGATTCGGATAAATCGATACGAGGACGAGCATTTTTTGGGTCGGGGCGTGACAGTCTGCGTCGACAAAGATGCAGCGCAGCTCGGTGGCGGCGGCCCCTCCCATCCGAGGATCCCTCGCACTCGACAGAAGCCCCACGACGACGACGACGAAGACGAGGAAGAGGAGGAGCAGCAGCAGCGTGGCCGGGAGCCATCCCCCAACCATTCGGATCCCTCCCCCTCCGCTCCGCCCTCCCCTCGCCATCGCTCTCCACCTCCTCCTCGACCTCCGTCGCCCTCCACCTCCCTCCTCGCCTCTGGAAACTCCCTCGCCCGCGCCCTCGCCGCCTAGCCCCCGTCGCCTCTGGAAATCCTAATTCTTTGGGGGTGGACTAGCCCCAAGTAATTTTTGGACTGTCTCCAATAAAAGTTTCATCTTCTTGGGTTGCCCCCAAGTAAGGGCTAGTCCCAAGTAACTTTGAGGGTGCCCTTAGAAATTGCCTATTAAACTAGGAGCAGAACACCAACCAAAGGCATCTACTGTTGGGCTAAAAAAATAAAATCTTGTGTGGGTCAGTTTTGTTAACTCCAAAATCTTAAACCCCTTGGCACAAATTGATGCTGGCCGTGGGAATAAGAAACCATCCTATTGCCATATGAATGCATGAACAAAAAAATTAAAAGAACGACAGAATTTGGACTTACAATTTTCTTGAGCAAAGTCGTGCTGATAACTTACAATTTTCTTGAGCAAAGTCGTGCTGATAACATATTACACTTTAGAGGAGAACAAGATAGAAAATGTAGAAAAATAGTCTTATTTCCTTCTTTTCACAAACACTCAACTAGAATGGTCCTTTTATAGGCCTGCAATAGAATGCCAAACGTCATAAGTTACATAAGTTATGAAACCAATGACCATGAGTTACATAAGTTATGGAAGACCAAAAAACATGGGACATTCATATTTACAACATTTGTCAGGTTTTCATTTTTTTAGTATGTTGGACACGGTTCTACAATGGCTATACACAGTGCGGTATGGACAATGAGATATAGACATGACGATACTAACGCAATATTTATTTTGTTAAAAAAACTATGACGTTTTAAGTTCAGCTCGGATAAGCTAAAATCCTGGGTTCGCCCTTAGATTAACTTGTATTTTGTCAATATCGAGTTAATATTAAGTATGTTTAATGTTTCTTATCTTAATTAAATATTTTAGTAAGGGGAGTTTGAATTTCCATATAAAGTTTTAAATATATTTTTTAAACTCTTCTAAAGCTTGTTAATTACTAAAAAAATCATGAAAAATCTCATGACAGACCGGACGATACGGCGGACGGACAGGCTATGAACGACAACTATGATATCAAAGGTTTCTTTCTTTTTCAACAAAATTGTCAAAGTTTTGGTTCCTTGACTAGACACTCTTTTAACAGTCGGTATCAGAAACTGTCAATTTTCCCACAAAATTGTCAATCTTCAAAGTATTTCCAAATACCGGTCTATACGAGTAATGTTCATTGTTTCTAAGGTGACAAAGAATATTGACTTGCACTACCAACACATTAAATATACTGTACTCCTTTCTTGAATCTGAAAAATGAAAATGCTGGCACCAAAAAATTACAGGTCTTTTCCGCAGTTAACCTACTTTGTATTTGGGAACTGGAAATTATAAAAACTAGAAAAAAGATAAATATTGCAGTGGCCATAATGTGTGCTAAATTAGATTGGGAAAAAACTGTTGAATTCATTATGTAATGATTCCTCTATCGAAAAAGTATATGATGCTATATTCTTTTTTTGGGCATCCCTTTTCTTTCATCTCTTTTCTATGTATGAACCATATTTGTTTGAATCAGATATGATTCTATCATTGATGTACCCGCAATTCAATATAGATAGATATATCCCACATATATATATGCCTCCCCCACATTTCATTTTTGCAACGCGATTTGGAATACTGAAACGGTCGATATTCAATCAATTAAAAGAATGAAATAGCATAGATTTCCTCTTATCAATCAATTAACTAATATAGTTATATATTACATGTTTTGTGATGGAGTTTCCAACTTCAAACTCCGCAAAACAAATCGGAAAATTAGGTTAAAGTCGAATTTCAGGAATTTTGGGCAACTAAATGTTGATGATGTGGGGAATAGGGGCACAAACAAATATAAGTAGTTTAATCCTTTAATAATTCAGCCCAAAATTAATAATAAAAAATTGTACTACTAATACATATTTTGACAATTTTGACATCTTTTAGAACAAATAGGAAAATAACTATTAAACATGGGCACTAGTTTTACGATCTTATAATATTGCAAAATAATAACAAATACATAAACAAATTGTACCGGTTAAATTGAAATCAAGAATGATGAACCATCTAAGAATTGTGAATAACAATTTGAATTCACTAATAATATTCAATGCAGTAATATCCCCACAGTTGATAATCACACAAAAATCCGAATTTTCTATCGCAAAATATATAAAAGCTAAAGGGGGCTTAAAAAAACCTTCTAAGTTGTTAGTTTATATCTGGCTTAGACACAGCAACTATAAATTCTGGAAATCCTTAAAAGTCGGGATAAGAATGGCGAAGGCCCAATGTCATTTACTTTGATCCAGAATTATTTTTGCACACAAAGCCTGTACCTGTAGCTACTAAAACCATAATACAAATATTAATATATCTCAAAATTTTATAATTATTGTGTCGCAAGAACTATATTTTAAGATAAGATGTTCAGGTAATGCTCTGGTTTCCTGTCAAAATAATAGCCCTGTCATTCTGCACTTCATAGTAGGAAATAGGGGCACATTATGTGCCAAGAAATAATCACACAATTCATGGATATCTAATAACATTTTCAACTCAGTCCAAAATGCATAATGGTCTAAAGCAGAAAATAAACTTCAATTGAACTAACATAGTAACAATGGATGGATCAGCATAAACGACTCGGAACAGGAAAAAACTGAAACGATACCGGTCATGAAATATATCCTGTAATCTGCTACAAAATTCAAATAATAAAAAACAATAAAAGAATAAGCCTCGTCTTTGCGACAGGTAGAAAATTAGCTTTCAGCATGTAAAATCCGACATTATACCTAAGAAATGGATGACCTATCAGAATTCAGTTGCAAGAGAGATGCCCTGATCATGAAGTGGCACAAAAGGCAAAATAGAGAAAGCCTTTCACTGCCTTATTGGCCAAATGAATCTTTGTCAGTCAATGCCCTCACCCAAAATGTATACTCCTCAAGTGCTATGGTGCTTATAAGTCCGGCGATGATGCAACCTCAATGGCACTGCCCAATGGCCATGCTGCCTCCACCAAAGAATTGTGGTACTTCACCTTCTTTACCAGAGTTATTTCTTGTGATGGCTCAAGGGCTGTGTCAACATAGCTCTCACAATTTATATTTGGACACTAGGTAAATAAATAAGCAGAAGGGGAGAAAAATATTCTAGTGGCATACCGAAACCATCCACGAGCAATGTGTACTGATAAACAAGATCCATGCAGAGATATGGAAGGTTGTCCTCTGATACATGAGAATAGGTAGTCTTGGCCTCCTCAACAGTCAATTCACAAGCATGCTTGGCAGCAGCCTCAAAGTCTGTAGGCTTAACCTTCGCAACTGGCAAATTTGGATCCACAAAGCCAGCCTGAATTGGATAACATAGTTTAATTTGTTTGTATACAGGTATAATAACAAATCAATATGAGATATCAAGCTGGTAGATGCTTTATGGGTTAGGCGAGAAAATCGTAATCGTCACCTCGGCAGCTCTATCAAAAAAGAAGGATGCAACAAACAGGTTCTTCTGACCGTCTCCACCTCCTCCATTCCACACACCACCAAAGGTACACTTCATGTGAGTGCATGCCGGTTCATCAACTTTGAGAGCTTTAAGTGCATCGCTCCTGCATTTGGAAAAACTAGCACCAGAAGGTGGAGCTGAAGCTGGGAAAGTTTTGTCACCATATTTGTAGGAACCTTCAATCCAATGAGAAAAGACTCTTAGAACTATTAAAGTAGCTTCAACAGTATGATTTGGATGACATTTATGTTACATGAGACAGATTCCATAAAATATGAATAATTTAAAACACAAAAGCAAGAGTTTAGCAAGTGACCATGACATAGATAGGCATGAACAGATAAATTCTTTTGTGACCAGAAAAGCAGAAAACCATGTTTAAATATTACGGGGATAAAAAGAACAATGCCAGCAGGCAATATTCAGATGAGAAGTACAAAATCTAAAAGTGCTATACCGAATGCTGCTTGGGCCTGCTAGCCATTCTACATAAGTAACCAAAACTAAATGCAACAATTTTGAATCCACACAGCAACAGATGCTGCTTTTCCAGCTGTTCCTATTAAAAGCATGTGCTTGAACATAAAAGTGCACCATATTTGTAATTACCACAAACAAGCAATACTTAAATACTACCATTGAAAAGAAAAAAAAAATCAACAACAAAGCACATGTAACAAAACCCATGGTAAATTCCTAACTGATAAGAGCATCTCCAACCCTATTGTCTTGTTTTGTGTTGTGATTCCTATGTGGCATGAGGCACAAGACAATGTCTTTTCTATGTGGCAAGATGATATTCACACAAGACAATGAGATAAAAAAAAGTGTTCTCCAATGCAAAAGTTTGAGAAGACAATAAAATTACTTTTTTTTCCAACTTCCAAGACAACTTGTCCACTTCTTCATTTTTTTATAAATATTTCTATTCATAATTGATGATGTGGAGACAAAGACATTGTGAAGTGCATTGTCTAGATCTAGACAACCAACTTCACATTGTCCTTGTCATGTCATTGCCATGTCAACTTCATGAATAATTCTACATTTGCATTGGAGAAGGATTTTTGAAATGAAAGCTTGTCATTCCTATGTGGCAACCATTTTTTCTAAACTCACAATAGGGTTGGAGATGCTCTAAGTGTAGGAGGCTCACAAAATAGTATTTCTATAGTCCAACTCCTGGAGAAGTATTAAAATATTATGAAGTAACATGATACCCATATCTGGGATCGGAAATGGCAGAAGCATACCGTTGTAACCCTTCAATATACAGTTACTGGGAGAGCCATCTGTAACCTTCAAAATCTCTGCTCGAGCAGCCAATAATCCATAGTGCAAGTAACTATGGCATCAGGAAATGAAGCATATTAGAGAGCATTTGCAAACAATAGATGCTCAAGCAAAAGAGTTTCAGAATGCTTAATACAATTTTTAGAGGAAGCAAGTTTCAGTGAAATGATTTCAGCAAGTACCCAGCTTTTTCCAACAGTCAAGATGTCAAACCTGTGAACATAGAGATAATATTGGGTACCCTTTAGTAACAGTGGCTTCACATATGCATCTTCTCCATTTGAGATTCTTGGAGCCTTAGCAGCATCACTTTCTGAAATAGCATAAGCCATTTGGACAGATCCACCACCCAGATCAACTACTCCAACTGTATTGGAGTATTTCTTTCCCAATTTCCCTAGCAAATAATTTATAGTGACCTATAATGAAAGAAACTTTCTACGTTAGCATATCATAATGTTGAAGGAAAGTTCAGCATGCAGATACAAAAACAGAAACTTCATATAGCATGTCTCCAGGTCCATATTATGCAAACACTGATATATTTGTAAAAGAAAAATAAATACCTTTAACTGATGACACCCGACTATATGAAATAAGGTATAGCCAATAATATATAAAAATGGACAAATGAAACATTCTACTCCTTGAGTAACATGCATTAGCACAAATGAATAACCAATTCAAAACCCACAATTCACCGTTGCATCTCACCATACAAAGAATTCCATATTTTGCAAGTTTCAAACAACTACATCACTTTCAACAGTACTCAGCTATATAGTGTCTCGACTAGCATGAGTTCTTACAAGTAGGAATCAGATGAAATAATGCATATGGTACATACATGATATATGAAATCTCCTTTCTATCATTAACTTGCATACATCCCGTGGATTTGTGGGAACAAGGCTATAAATTTGAAGAAGGCTTTAGCGAACAACTTCATACCGTTGGACATTAGAAATCTAAGAATGGTTGTTTTGGGTATATTGTATATGGCTCGTGTTCAACTACAAAATGCTACGGGAGTCGTCCGGGAAGAGATGAAGATGCGTATAAGGAATGGAAACAGCTAAATATATCCGGGCAGCATACCAGAAAGTGTTGAATTGTTCCAGTGGTATTGGGCATATTGTTTGTGCTCAACAAACACTACTGGCGATATACCACCGGTACGCCGTTGGATCGGGGTTGGTTGTGTATATGTAATGGTTCAGATCTAAAGGCTTGCTTTCGACGATCAAGATTGCTCCCAACTTTGGTGAAGATTGGAGAATCTTATTTAAGGACCTCTATCAGCCCTAGGATTGATTGGCTAAAAGCTTCAGGCTTAAGGAGTGCATGAGTTCTTGAGCAAAAAGAGTTTTCTTAAGGTTTGCTAAGGAGGTCATTAAGGGAGTCTTCAAGAGAAAGAAGGAAAGAGCTCATCGGAAATCTTGTAAGGAGAGGGTTTCACATTACGATATTATGTGTGTAATCCTTATAAGGCTTCTTTGTTGATTCAATAAAGTTATTTCTTCCATTGTCCCCTTGAGTAGGTCGAATTTGACCGAACCATGTTAAATATTGCGTTTGTGAGTGTTATTCTTGGTTATTATTTATCGATTAATAGTGCCTTGGTATTTACTCGTCATTGTTGAGGTTATTGTTTTTTGCTTCCACCGCACCACGTTTTCATGGGACAATACAGCATTTATGGGTAATCATCCATCAATATGGAGAGAATGAAAAAAATAATGGTTATAATACTAAAGTAGCATGGTTGAAGGCGACTTCAGGATCGTTTTGTTATATCAGGAAGTCATTGAAGTTGAAAGAAGAATTATATTAGACAACTATAGGATACATGCTTTTTGGATCAGATAGGGCAATCAAGAAAAATGTCCAAAATATGAGTATAGTCAAATGAGAATGCAAGATTCTTCAGCAGAAAGACATTGAAAGATAAGATAAAATGTGAGATTATTCGTGAGAATTTGGAGGAGGTACCAATCGAAAATAAGATGAGGGAATCATCTCATGAAGTTAGCACGAGTAACATATACCAATAGATGCATTGGTTAGAAGTGATAGGATATTAGTTAAATGGGCTGCAAGAATTATGGGTGTGCCTAAACAAACTTGGTTTATGGTGTAAAGAAGGATATAGTTTGCTAATTAACAAAAGAATAATAGTTAAGGGCAAGGCCCTTACGGGAGCGGAATGGAAGAAAAGGATTTAAATTTTGGTATAATGGTTTTTGTTGTTGGTGGCGGTGTTTGTGAACATCTCGCCTTGACGTGCTAAAGGCTCGCTTCATAATTTAGCTAATAAGTAATGCTAGAGACTAAGTTTGAGCTCGACTATTAAACTTGATGAACTCAAGCTTAGGGAAACTCAATTGGACATGTGCAACAAAGACCAATAGATGCACAAATTAGGACAAGCGGTAGGATATTAGGTAAATATGCTGCCAGAACTAGGGGTAGGCCAAAACAAATTTGGATTTAGGATGTAAAGAAGGATATCGTTTTTTGCTAATTTGTGATAAGATATTAGTTAGGCGTATGACCCTTAACGGAGCGAAATAGAAAAAATGACTTAAATAACTGGCCTCAAAGTTTGGCATATTGGTTTTGCTTCTTGTTGATGATGTTGTTTTTGAACAATTCTCATTGCTCGTTAAAGGTCACTCAATAACAAGGTAGTCAAAGGCACAAGGCGCACTCGAGGTGCAAAGGATCTATATCGTCCGAGGCGCAAAGCGCACTTCAGCCGCGCACCCAAACGAAGTGAGACACAAAAATAATAAATAATAAAAATATACATAAATAATAAAATATACATAAATAAATAAATAAATATATTATTAATGTAAGAAATAAAACTAAATAACATATTCAAACCAACAAAGACACGTTAAAATATAACAAAGTGAACTAATAGAGCAACGCTAGCAGCCAACGACTAACATGAATTTATATTCTTCCTACCACGCTTTTAGTAAAAAAAAAATTCTAGTTAAACTGTAGCCAACTTTGGCAATCGTGGAAATGACAACCTCCCTCCCAACTTGTATGGTAAAGCTAACTCCATGTCTCAAAGTTTTTTGAAAGAAAAAAAAAACACATGCACACAAGGCGCACCTAGGCGCGTCTTTTCTTGGTTGCGCCTTGCTAAAAGGTGCGGCCGGGAGAAGTGCGCCTCGTCTAGTGAGGTGCGAGCGCAGTTGTTGTGCCTTACTGCGAGGCACGCATTTGACTATCATGCTCAATAATTTGCTAATTTACTGATTTTCTAATTGAATCATGCTAAAGACTTATTTTGAACTCAATTATAAGCAAGATGAGCTCAAGCTTAGGGAGGGGTAGTGAAGCTTAGGAAAGGTACTCTTTTACTCGTGGAAAGCTAGCGACCTAGTCTTCTCTCTATCATAAATTTCTTAAGACTGCTATTGACAAGCGTTAGTTCTAGGCGCAAAGCATAGAGAGGCCCTTCGGTTTGCTTAAGCTGAAGTGGTAAGTCAACCACGATTTACCATGAAAGCAACGAAAGATGATCAAGATAGGTAGCACTCAGACAATCTAACACTAGTGAAATTTCATTTCTAAGGAATCAACGAGAGAGTAAGTCACAAAGGCTAAGGCCACCAAAAGGGACAAAAGAGGGATGAGATGATAAAGAAAAGCAAGCAAGAGATGAAAGCAGTCTACAAACTTTCAATAGCGACGACACGATATTGGCTATATTAAAAGGCATTTCTTACGAACAACATATCATGCAGTTTCTTCCGAATAAGAATCTGAACCCACAAAGACATCAAAATCAAATGAATCGGAGTACATTTTTTTTCTTTTGGAACCAGGTAAATTATTTCTGGAATCGCTCGCACTGGGATTCGAACTCCTGACCACTCGGGCCGCATGCATCTCTCTTAACCACTAGGCTAGAGGTCATTTGTATATATATATATATATATATATATATATATATATATATATATATATATGGAGACAATGCCCTCAAAGATACGTCTGTTAAGTATTGGAAGTATTGGAATTTAGTCCCACATTTGTTAGAATAAAAGTGAGAGGGATTAGTCCCACATGTGTGTGTGTGTGTGTGTGTGTGTGTGTATATATATATATATATATATATATATATATATATATATATATATATATACACACACATACACACACAGTTTTCATGTGTAGGCACAGGTAGAAGCTCGTGGCACGGAACTCGCTTGGATGCGTCGAGGCACGGAGTTCCTTGGCGATTCGAAGCGTGCGGCCGCATGGAGTCAAGACTTATACGGGACATAATGTATGGACATCGTCATCCTGCAGAATCTGCACTCGTCGCCTTGAAGCATTGTATCGAGAGATGAGAGAGAGCAGAGTGACTTGTAAAATGAGAGAAAAGTGAGCTTGAGAGACTTGTAATCATGGCCTTGCGCCCCATTGTAATCTTATTGTTCAATATCAATAAAGAGCACTTTTGAATAACTTGTGTTTTACTTCTAAATTTTCGCAGCATGTTCAATGTTTCTGCTTGGGACTTCTGTGCGACGATTCCGTCGCAGCCGTTGTAATCGGCCGTTATGAAACTGCCTTGCACGAGCGCAATTTAGACTCGTGCGACATCACGTCTTAGCGAGAACGATCGCTCCTACGGAAGCGGAGCGTGACAATAACCATCTCTCTATTTTGATTTCCCTTCCATTTTAATTAGTTTTGCATTCGTTATGACCACCCCCATGCATAAACCCTCATTAGTATGGATTTAGAGGCTCTCATGAGTCCTCTCTAGAAAGTTTGGATAATTTTGGACAGAGTCAGTCTGAGTTGATGGACAGAGTCAGGTCAGCGCAGTATGATGATGTTGCCCTGAGGAGCATCAGGGAGCAGGTGCGGACAGGTTTGTTCGACGATTTCTCTATAGTCGAAGATGGGTCGCTGAGGCACGGTGCTAGACTGTGCGTTCCGAGTGGAGAGCTTCGGGAGGAGGTTCTTCAGGAAGTGCATCGCTATCAGTACTCTATGCATCCTGGAGCCAACAAGATGTACAGAGATCTGAGAGAGCACGTATGGTGGTACGACATGAAACGAGAGGTAGCTCAGTTTGTATCTCGCTGCCTAGTGTGTCAGCAGATAAAGGCCGAGAGGCAGAGGCCAGGTGGGTTGCTACAGCCACTACCCATTCCTGAGTGGAAGTGGGAGCACATCACCATGGACTTTGTGTCCGGACTTCCACGATCTCCTGGAGGAAAATACGCGATTTGGGTCATTGTTGATCGATTGACCAAATCGGCCCACTTCTTGCCTTTCAATGTGGGTCTGTCTACGGAGAAGCTGGCAGACCTGTACGTGCGTCAGATAGTCAGATTGCACGGAGTTCCAGTGAGCATAGTCTCAGATCGGGATAGTCGTTTCACTTTCCACTTCTGGAGGAGTTTGCATATTAGCTTGGGCACCCAGCTCAAGTTTAGTACCGCTTACCACCCCCAGACAGACGGACAGTCAGAGAGGACCATCCAGACTCTTGAGGATATGCTTCGCACATGTGTGTTAGACCTCGGGGGTTCTTGGGAGGATCATCTTCACCTGGTAGAGTTTGCTTACAACAACTACCAGGCCAGTATAGAGATGTCACCATTTGAGTCTCTATACGGACGGAGATGCCGCACTCCTTTGTCATGGGACGATGTCGGCGAGAGGATGTTGCTTGGGTCGGAGATGGCAGTGGATGCGGCCGAAAAGGTTAGACTGATTAGAGACAGACTTCGGGTGGCTCAGGATAGGCAGCGGCATTGGGCCGATAGCCACCAGAGACCGTTAGAGTTCGAGGTTAGTTTCAGTTTCCTGTTGTGCTTGTTCGTGATTGTTTGTTTGGTTTTGTGTGCTAAATTTCGTTTTGTCTAGGCTGGTGATATGGTGTTCCTGAAGATTTTTCCGACACGTGGCACGATTCGTTTTGGCCGGGGTGGGAAGCTTAGTCCGTGCTAAATCGGGCCTTTCACTATCCTTGAAAGGATCGGTGCAGTAGCTTATCGACTAGACTTGCCACCTACGCTCGAGGGAGTGCACAACGTGTTCCATGTGTCGCAGTTGAGGCGGTACGTGGCAGACCCTAGCCATGTATTGGATCATTCAACGATAGAGGTGGGGCCTACTCTCAACTATCCAGAACATCCAGTGGAGATTCTGGATCGTCGGGAGAAGGTGCTCCAAAACCAGGTCATACCCTTGGTTCGTGTTGCATGGAGGCACCACTCTCCAGGTGAGTCTACCTGGGAGAGGGAGGACGACATGCGGAAGCGTTTTCCTTATCTCTTCGAGCCTTGAGGTATATGTTGTTTGTTTCTGCATGTGTTTCCTGTCATTTGTTTGTTTTAATTTCGAGAACAAAATTTTTTAAGGGTGGTAGATTTGTAACTCCCAGTTTTCATAAATAAGGGTAAAATGGTCATTTTTTATTTTCTGATATTTTAGAATTATTTATTTATTAATAATGTTATTTGGGGATTATTTAAATCGGGTTCGAATTTCATCTCGTTCCGACTTGTATCGGAGATCCGGATAGCTTAGACTCTAGTCGGGACCCAAATATTAGTTAGACATGGCCCACAAATTCTACTAATTAGTCTAGTGTAATTAGGCTAATCCCACATGACTTAAATGACTCATTAGGAGATTAGAACTTGACCCTTTTGACCCCAAACTCTCACATGACTTAAGTTGACCCAAAGGAGACCAAGGAGGGGCAATATGGACTTTTCAAATGGAGAGAAAGGGGCATATGTGGCCGGCACTTAGGGTTGGAGTCTCTCTCTCTTTCATTTGATAGTTGCCTCCTTCTTCCCTAATTTAGTTCTTCCCCAAAACTTGAGAGCTTTCCTCTAGGTGTTGATCTCCCAAATCAATCAAATCTTCCTCCATTTCACCTAATCTACCAAGGAGAAGGTGCTAGCAAGGCTTTGGAGCAAGGAAGGGTGTCCAATCTCAAGGAATTTTCGTGTCGGACAGTCGGAGACGTGTCCATTTGAGAGTATCATTGGGATCCAACTCCCAATAGGTATAACCATCTCTCTATTTTGATTTTTCTTCCATTTAAATTAGTTTTGCATTCATTAGGACCACCCTCATGCATAAACCATCATTAGTATGGATTTAGAGGCTCTCATGAGTCCTCTCTAGAAAGTTGGGATAGTTTTGGTGTCCCCATGGAGAGTTTCCACGAGGAGGCACCTCATGTGTTTGGTTTAATGTCTAATAGGATTATTTGTGTTTTAATTTCAGTTTTAGACATGTTAGAGGGTGTATTGATGATTGTTAGGATGGTTAGAATGAGTTTCATTTGGATACCCATGGTTGAATCATTTTGGTTTAGCCTACAAGTCTAATTTTGGCCTCTACATGTCAATTTTGTGTTATTTTTTCTAAGTGGACTGTTTTGAATATATAGGTATATGTTTACATGTGTTTTGATGTGTGTGTTGTGTTTAGAGGGGGGGATAATGGTTGTGTTGTAGGTGTGTTTGTATTAGAAGAGGAGAGAAGGATTTGTGTTGTGCTTTAGAGAGTGTGTGTGGTTGTGTTGTGAGGAAGAGGGGGAGTTGTGTTTCATGAATGTGTGTTCATTAGCGTGTGTGTGTGTGTGTGTGTGTGTGTGTGTTTGTATTGATGTTGTGTTATGTGAAGAGAGTGAGGGAGATAGAGGGATAGAAGGGAGAGTGAAGTAGAGGAGAAGGGGGATTAGAAGAGAGGAGAGGAGGTGAGATGAAGAGGGGGCGTGGCTGCCACAAACCAGCAGCCACAGCAGCAGCAAGCTGCTGGTTGTGGAGTCCCACAACAGCAGCAGCAGCCCACAGATAGGGGCAGCAGCAGCCCCATGACCCATTTTCACCCATTTTTGACCCCCCATCACCCTCTATATATACCCCATGTATACCCCTATATATACCCTATATATATATATATGGTTATATGTGTGTGTGTCTTAAAGTGAGGTTCAAAGAGGGAATAAGTATATGTTAGGATATGTATATGTTAGATGTTAGAGTCAAGTTAGTATCCTATATGTTAGGATATGGTTTGTAGATAGTAAGATGACTAGACTAGTAAGATATTGATATGTTAGTCTAGGTTAGAGTTTAACATCTAGCTTATTAGAGTTAGAGTTGAGTGGTATCTTAGAGTACCAATTTGGTGTCTTAAGGTAAATGGGATTTACCTTATTTCAAGATAAGATATTAAGATACCTTCAAGAAACCAATGTAAGGTATCAAGATACCAAGGTATGGTATCAAGATGCAAGGATAAGATATTAGGATACCATGTTGAGGTAGAGGGGTGCCTAGAAACTAAGGTAGAGGCTTGGTTGTGAGTTTACCTAGCTAAGGTAAAGGTTGACCTTAGTTAAGGTATTTACCCTAAACTAAGATATTGGTATTGGGATACCAATTTAACCAAGAAATGAAATATCTTGGTAGGTAAATGTTAGGAATAGGATACTTAGTCTAGTGTTGACTCCGGTTGACCGAGTTTGACTATTTTGACTAAAAGTCAACCCAAAGTCAACACTTGGTCTAGAATTGACTAGAACTTGATCAGAGTTGACCAGTTGACCAAAAGTCAACCGTGAGTCAACCATCAGCATAGTTTGACCTAGATGGGACTAGGAGTTGATCAGAGTTGACCAAAGTTGACCAGTTGACCAAAAGTCAACTGTAAGTCAAACCTTAACCTAGTTTGACTTTGTTTTACCTAGTTTGACCTAGTGTGACCTAGTGTGACCTAGTTTGACCTAGTTTGACTTAGTTTGACTTAGCTTGACTAAGATTGACCTAGATTGCACAGCATAACTAGAATATCATGCCATTCACTGTCAAACCCTAATTAACTCATGATATCTCATCTTTAGGTCTGTGACATCACTCTGAGCATCTATTCTCACTGACAACTCAGGACCGCAGGCGAGTACATTCACTGACAGCTTAGGACCGCAGGCGAGTACATTCACCGATAGTCTTCATTGTCTTGATATCTGCTATATCCGATTCAGTTGTAGTGTCTTACTTGATTTCCGACACGATGGTTCACGGACTAGTACACGTCGGATCCTGTCATGAGATGTTATTCCTGAACTTTCCTGGTAAATTGGTACATTGTTCGATCTTGTTTTTCTTGTACTTGTATAGACACCGATTTGGGAGTAGGCTGGCCCCCTGCTTTTGAATCCCGTGTCATGACGTGACATGTCCGGATCCATTATACTACTCGGGGATGGGGGGTTATTAGAGGTTATGAGATCAATACCCTCATATCACTATTCTTGTGCTTGCGTCACCCTCACCGCACGTAGGGTGTAGCGAGATCTTATATTTCTTATGCTCGCTTTTCATGTTGGCCGGCTTGACCCTTCTTGAGATTTTCCTGTGATAGTCGAGCCAAATGGAATAGCCTGATCATGTGTCCTAAGCCGATCACATAATGCTCTAATATCTCATGGCACCATTTTATGTTTACATTTATATATCCTATATCCTTGTTCTATTCTACATTCCTGTATTGCATACCATGACATGATATCCAGTTTACATATCCTGTTTACATTTTTTGTCTTGATATTTCATCTTGTTTTTCATTATAATTGTCTCTTATAGAATTTGCCAATTCATATATAACTGCTGTTAGTGTTTGTGCTTGCTCATATCCTGACAGGATAACCCCGTTGATGTTTACAGATGATTTAGAGGCCGATTGCTCGACCTTCTATGGCTACGACATAGATGGCGAGTATGACTTGGACATTCCCGTGGAGCCGGTGCTTATAGAGAACGCACCGCCTGTTTAGACTAGTTTAGATAGGCTTGTCTGGACTGCGATCCAGCTAGTACTTCAGACTTGTAGTATATATATTATTTGGGATTTCTGTTATGTTTTTAACTCTAAACTTGTGTGGGATCTTGTATCTATTTTCTGTTATTTTCCTTCTATCATATCTTTCAAATTTTATGTTATCTTCCTTAGATGTCTTGTGATTGAGTTGTGACATTATATACCTCCGTGCGGAGATGACAGGTATCTTTATATTGTGTCTAGATGTTGTATGTTATAGACGACCTATACAGCATTCTACCGTCGATTCTGCGACGTAGGCTGGACGTACCCACGTGCTCGTGCCCCTACTTAGGGTGCGGGTCGTGACAGGATGATGCTCCTGCTGATCGATCTGCTCTTGGTGCTGTCCATGCTGGATTTCGTGGTGGTCGTAGTGGCCGACGTGGTGGCCGGAATGGTGGCCATAATGGTGGGCAAGACAATGGCGGTCATGATGGGGGTAGACCGCACACATGGTTCAACTGTGGTCTGTAAGGCCATTTCAAGTGGCAGTGTCCTAAGGCTCTTGTTACCAATGTTACATCAGATGCTCCTGATGATGGCGTTCGTTCTGTTCAAATGACTGCAGAGTCATATACAGATTTTCTTGATTTTCAAGTTCAACGTCGTGGTGAAGCATCCACATCTGGATCCACAGCCGAATTCTCAGTGGCATGTGTGGTGCGGTTGAAGCAGTAGGTGATTGATTCTGGTGCGTCTTCTCACATAACTGGCGACGCAGGTATGATACGCAATTATGTATCGATGGGCCGTGTTTCCAATATTACTGTTGCCAATGGTGATTCACTAACAGTCCGTGGACGAGGAAGTGCATGTCTTTCTTTCAGACTGTCACTTAATTCAGTATTACATACACAGAAAAATTCGTTCAGTTTGCTTTCAATTAGTCAACTTACTCGTGATTTGCATTGCTCAGTAATACTTTTTCCTGATGGTTGTATTTTTCAAGACCTAAAGACTGGAAAGACTATTGGTAAGGGACATACGGCTAGAGGCTTGTACCTGTTTGACGTACCTTCTTCTGTTGTCTGTGCCGACGTAAAACTCGATACTTTCGAGTTGTATTGTCAATTAAGTCATCCATCAACCAAGCTCTCCAAAAAAATGTACCCATTTTTAGATGTTCATGCTTTTTTTCATTGTGACTCGTGTCATTTAGCTAAGCATCACTGGGTTCCCTATCCGGCGAGTTCTAATAAATTTGCATCCGCTCCTTTCGAGTTGATGCATTTTGATATATGGAGACCTTGTCGGATTGAAACAATAATGGGTTTCAAATATTTCGTTACATTTGTTGATGATTACTCGCGTGTCCCTTTTGTTTATCCGAAGAAAAACCGCTCCGAATTATTTCAAATTTGGTGCAAGTTTTATGCCAAAATCAAAACACAATTTGATGTTCCAATTAAATACTTTCGAAGTAACAATAGTCGTGAGTATCTTTCTCGTGAGTTCAATACTCATATGTCCGACAATGGCATCATCCATCAAACTTCATGTCCTTACACACCACAACAGAATGTGTGGCCGAGCGTAAGAATCGACATGTCTTAAAAACAACGCGTGCTCTTATGTTTTAAGCACGTACTCCCAGAAGGTTTTGGTCGGATGCGGTACTTACCGCCTGCTATCTTATTAATCGCATGTCATCATCGGTTTTCAATGGTTCTACCCTTTTTTCTCGATTATATCCCGGGCGAGAGTCGTTTTCTCTCCCTCTTAAAATTTTTGATTGCTTGTGTTATGTACGAAATACCCGACCGACTCTTTCTACATTAGATTCTAAGGCAATCCAATGTATTTTTCTCGGATATCCTAAAGATCAGAAAGGGTATCGGTGTTTCTCTCCTACCTTGAGGAGGTATTTTTTCTCTCGGGACGTTATCTTCGTTGAAACTGAGTTTCCTCCACTTCCGCAAACTTCGGATCCAGTTCCACAAATTTATCCAGAAAATGATTTCTTGTTGTTTCCTTCAACCTCAACAACCTCCCGTAAGGATGTCCTCCCCTACCGAGCCAGTATTCCGGTCCGACGGTCCGTAAACACCGATTCAGTCAGTATCGACGTCACCCGAAAGAACATCGCAGATAGTGCCCACAGAGTCATCCTCCTCCTCTAGCTTCACTGATTCGCCTTCGCCTATTCTACCAGCTCGACCTCGTCGTGCCTGTCGTAATCATCCCTTGTATGTTGACAATTACAAAGGGCTTGCCAACCACTCTCAGTCCTTGGTAGCTACTATTGATGGAATTCAAATTCCCAATACTGCCGAGGAGGGTCTCAAACATTCCGGTTGGCGTGTTACTATGGAAGAGGAGATGGAAGCACTTTATGAGAATAATATTTACTAAAGGATATTCTCAGACATATGATGAGGACTATTTGAGACCTCTCAAGTTGCCAGGATGACATCTATGTGCGTTCTCTTGGCCTTAGTTGTTCGCTATGACTGGCCATTGCTTCAGCTTGATATCAAGAATGCATTTCTCCACTGAGATCTTGAAGAAGAAGTGTATGTGGTGCAACCTCCCGGGTTTATTGCAAGGGAGGGTAAAGTGTGTCATCTGCGGAAGGCCCTCTACGGCCTCAAACAATCACCTCGTGCATGATTTGGTCGATTCACACATATTGTTACTCAGTTTGGTATGTGTCAATCCACGAAATATTATTCGATATTCTACCGACAGACATCAGCTGGAAGAATACTACTTGGTATCAATGTTGACGACATTGTAATTACAGGGACGACAGACAGGGTATTACAGGACTAAAAAAGTTCCTGGGAGAACAATTTCAGACCAAGGATATGGAATCGTTGAACTATTTCTTGGGCATTGAAATCACATGAGGTAAGCGGACATTGTCATGTCTCAGAGGAAGTATGTGCTGGACATACTAAATGATGCAAGCCAATGGAGCAATCTCACTCATGGATTCAGGGGCAAAGTTACTACCAGTCGAGAGAGTCCTGATGACCAATCCAGATCAGTATTGTCGAGTGATTGGAAACTCAACTACTTTGTGGTTATGAATCGTCCGAACATTTCCGTCGCCGCAAGTGTCGCAAGTAGATTTATGACTTATCCAAGAGTTCCACACTGGCAAACAGTTCTCAGAATTTTGTGCTATCTAGTCAATAATTCAAAAAAATGAATTCGGATGGAGAATCATTGACATACTCGTGTTGAGTGCTTTACCGATGCTGACTGGGGTGCAAGTCTGGTTGATAGACGGTCTACATCTGACTACTCGGTATTTATTGACGGAAACTTGATATCGTGGAAAAGCAAGAAGCAGAGCGTGATAGCACGATCAAGTTCAAAAGCAGAATATCAAGTTATTGCTCATGGCACAGCAGAGGTGTTATATCTGAAGCATCTTTTACAAGAACTGGGAGAAGAAGCAGGATCTAAAACAACAAATTTGTGGTGTGATAACCAATCTGTCATCCATATTGCTACTAATCTTATATTTCATGAAAGGACGACGCACATTAAAATTGACATACATTTTGTCCGTGATGAATATACAAAGGGGATGATAAAGTTTCACCATATGAGGACCGATGATCAAATAGTTGATATCTTCACGAAGCCACTTTTGGATCATAGCGTTCAATTTCTGTTTAACAAACTGGACATGATTGACATCTATGCTCCAGCTTGAGGGAGGGTTTTAAGTATTAGTAGTATTGGGCTTTAGTCTCACATTGGTTAGAATAAAAGTGAGAGGGGTTAGGCTCTCCAATATATATGTAACTCTCTCATTTAGTAGAGATTATCCCATTGTTCTACTCTAGAGTCGGCAATCCAAAATTGGTGCGATGATGGTTACAGGTCTCCTATACATAGTCGCACCAGAAGAAGAGATGATTCATGGACTCATCCATATGGTCACACAAGCAGCACTTTTTAACCGTACAATCCATCCCAAACCTACTCAGGCGATTACAAAATGAACGCATTTCTTCATTCAATCCCCTCCATACTCCATTGAATGAACACATTTCTTCATTCAATCTCCTTCCTTCTCTATTGTATCTCAGCGACTTCACAATATCTCCTTGAAAAGCTCAAAGAACACATAGAACTCGTCCAAAGCATGGATGTCAAAAAAATTTCTCATCTCCATCGTTGTCCATTAAATTCTTCGGCAAAATCACTGAACCTGATTGGAATGGCGACTAGATCCATGAAATTGGTCGAGACGACCTTGGGATGAAGTCACCATCTAATAATAACGACAAGCCAACGACCTCTTTCTTGCAATTTGTTGTGAGCTTGCTCCTATTGTTGGCTCTTCGGCATGACCTCTCGTACCCGACACCAGTACAGATTTACATCGGCGGTGTATAAAATTATGATAATTATCATCATATTTAATGATGGATGGTACAACGGTGGTGTATGAAATAATTATCCTATTTAATGATGGATGGAGGAAATCCAATCTAATTAACAGTATATAATCTCAACCGTTAGATTTAATCCTACAATTCATATAATATTTCTTATTTTCTCATCTAATATTTATTTTGCACTTGATCATCACTATATATATATATTTTTTTTTTTTTTTATCATCACTATATATATATATATATACTCGGGTATGTCAGAATGCTAAGGAGACCAACCACTTATTCTGAGTCTTGTTGCTCAATGGAATTGTGGGGACCTATCGCTAACTCAATGGATATCCCTTCTATTAAATATCTGGTGCATACTACTTCTGATATACAAAGCAAGAGCTCCAAGGGGACTAAAGAGTACATACTGGAAAGGCATTTCCTGAATTCCACAATCTGGCATTTGTTGCAGGAGAGAAATAGAAGAATTTTCCAAAATGAGAAGTTTATGCGACAGTCGCTACTGCAGAGAATTACTAGGGATGTGCATATTTTGATGCTGTAAGAAAAATAATGGGGATAAGAATACAACCAAGAGCCTATATCTGTTTTGGGCGATTCAATCATTCAAGATCCCTAGGATGCAGGATGAGATAGAGCCAATTGTATTTTCTAAAATGTTTGGTTTATCAATAAACTAATTACCTTTTCGACATATATATATATATATATATATATATATATATATATATATATATATATATATAAATATATATTTATTTATTTATTTATTTATTTATTTCCCCCTATATATATATATATAAAAATAAAAATAATATATATATATATATAATTATTTTTTAATATTTCCCCCTATATATATTTATTTCCCCCTATATATATATATATATATTATATATATATATATATATATATATATATATAGGAAAAAGGCATGCGCCTGTGTCCCCTCCCGCACCCCCGACCCTCCTGACGCGTGTCCCCCCCTCTTATCTTCGCCACTTCCGCCCCCGACCTCCTTCAGAGAAAATATTGAGATGTACTTCGTGGCGCCTAAAAATGTTCAAGGAAGGAAGGTCATAGTCGTCGCCAAAGATGATATCTCCGAAACGGAGGAATATTGGAAGAATACGATCGTTCTCTACGTCATGGGAGCCCGACCATTCTTTGGTCAACTCAAAGGATTCGTCATGCGGATGTAGAAGCCGAAGGGAAACATGAACATTTTATCTAGGGAGAATGGTTTCTATTTCATCAAGTTTGGGATGGCGAAGGACCTAGAGAGGGTAATTCAGAATGGGCCTTGGACCTTTGATGGTAGACTGGTTATCTTGAGAAGATGGGAGCCGGCCTCTAACTTTGAAAGGGGATCGTTTGGCTACAGATCCTATATGGATTAGATTTCCGTGGCTCTCAACTCAACTATGGAGTGGCCCAGCTATCATAAAGTTGGCTAGCGGAGTAGGAATCCCCCTACGAACAGATAGTTGCACTGCAAGAAGGGAACGATTGTTGTTTGCTAGGGTCTTTGTTGAAATTAATGCGGCAAACACTCTCCCAGATAACTTTGAGATCGGGCTCCCGACAGGCGAGAATATCTTTCAGAAAGTAGAGTATGAGTGGGTTCCGCCGTATTGTAGTTCATGTCGTAGCTTTGGACATACTGTCTCTCAGTGTCCTGACATTGGAGCTTCTACTGAAGATGTTAATCCGGAATCCCATCCTATCCTTAAAGAGCCAGTATCCAAAGATGCTTCTGGAGCTTATACGGTCCCCCCAAGCACTATAGGAGCAGAGAAAGTCGTAGACATTGAAGTGAGAAACATGGATGCGGATGAGCCAGACCTACATGGGGTGCCGCTTCCTACTCTCCTAGGGAAGAGGATGGAAGCCGAGAATGAGGAAGAAGGGAGGATGGAGGTGGTGGCAAGTCACAGCAGGAGGATGTGGTGTACGGCCAAGACATGTTGCAGGAGAGATAATACTAGCTTGGTCATTTTTGGGGCCAAGGCTGTTAGCCAGGAAGAGGGCCACGGTAGAGTGAGAAGGAGACTTGCAAGTGGTGGAGCGTTGTGTATCGTCCACCCAGTGGAACGCTCCCCTCTTGAACCTGACAAGGATTTGGAAAGCCAGGCGGGGCCGGCACCTAGTCAGGAGCCGTTGACCTATCATAATCCTTTTTGGCAGGCTAAAGCGGAGTCTAAGTCGGGAGGTGGTAAAGCTTCTAATTCTAGGCAAGATGGTCTCTCTCCTCCCCTTAGAGAGAGTTCCCGTGTCAACAAGGAAATCCACCATCGTAATTTATGACTATATTCACATGGAATGTGAGAGGAGCGAACTCGATAGGCAGGTGGAGGGACATTGTGGAATACAGTAAGAAGTCCAAGTGTTCAATTATCAACATTTTGGAGTCCAAAATTAGATCGGGTTCTTTGATCTCCAGACAAACCCCGGCGCAATGGTCTTCCGTCCACAATCTTGACTGTAGCGATATGGCCTGCATCTGGGTGAAGTAGGACACCAGGGTTTGGCGGGGGGCGGTGATTCAGTGTTCTGACCAACTCCTCACCATTAAATTTACCAACAAAGAGGGTCTGCAGATTGTGGTTGGGGCGATTTATGGGCACAACGACCGGGTCAAGCATCTTGGTTTGTGGAAGGACATCACTATAACTAGTGCGCAAGTTGGGGATAGATAGCCTCTGGTTGTTGTGGGAGACTTCAATGCTACTTTATATGCCCACGAAAAGATAGGGGATCGTCCAGTACAACAAGCGATTCTCTCAGAGTTTCAACAATGTCTTCAGCTTCTGGGCTTAGGTGCATGGATAAGATCGGCCACATCTGGACTTGGAACAACCAGGCGATTTTCAACCGGATTGTCATCCAATTGGACCGCGCTCTCTGTAACGGGCGGTGGCTTGATGCTTTCCAAATGTGTCGAGCGGAATGCTTACCCCCAGCTACCAGTGACCACTCCCCTATCGTCATCAGATTGGGGGCTATTCATGTTGCTAAAGGGAGGCCTTTCAGATTCAACAACGCCTATGAGGAGGTTGTTAAGCAAGGTTGGAAGAATGGGGCAAGAGGGACTGCTCAATACAGACTTGCTCACAAGTTGAAGTCTATCAAGGGACGTCTTAAGAGCTGGAATCTTGTTAGACCTGCTTCCCCTCTTCATGAGTTGGAGGCTAATCGAGTAGAGGTTCAGCAAAGGATGCAGTTAGATCCACAAGACCCAGTCCTTGTGGAAGAGGAAGTTGTTCTCCAAGATTGGCTGCATAAAGAGAGGTTCTTGGATGAGGTCTAAGTTAGACAAAGAGCTAAATGCAACTGGCTTAAAGATGGAGATATGTGTTCTAAATTCTTCCACGCGACGGTGAAGGCTAGGCAAAATCGAAATGCCATCCATGGGTTACCTGACCCTAGTGGTAAACTTATTACTAGAGCTGATGGTATCCGGGACGAGGCAGTTCGATTTTACAGGGCTCTTTACAACCAGGACTCCTACCCGACCAATTTTCCACACTTTGAGTTTAAGAAGTTGGTTTCTATGAGGGAAAACCAGGTGCTGAGGACTCCTCTGACTGTGCAAGAGATAGAGCTTTATGTTAAAAATTCAGATCCTATTAAATTGCCAGAGCATGATAGTTTTAGAGCTGTGTTTTTCAAGAACCACTGGGACATAATTAAGGAGGATGTTCTGGATGCGGTGAGAGAGTTCTTCGACTCTGGCCAGCTGCTTAAGGAACTCAATTATACATATGTGGTCTTAATTGCGAAGGTGGAGGGAGCAACTGTGCTAGGAGACTTTCGCCCTATAGCATGCTATAACTTCTTATACGAGATCATATCGCACCTTATGTGTGCCCGAATGAGGGATATCATGATGGAGCTTTTCTCTCCCAACCAGACGGCTTTTTCAAAGGGCGATCCATTTCGGAGAACTGCTTATTGGCCCACGAGATCTTGAGAGATTTTAACAAGCGGGGGGGAAACAAAACGTGCCTAAAACTGGATCTCAAGAAAGCTTATGATATGGTCAATCGAGACTTCCTTTGTCACATCATGATATGTATGGGCTTCGACAAATGGTGGGTTAATAGGGTGAGGGAATGTGTCTCCTTACCCTCGTTCTCGATTATGGTTAGGGTCCAACCGGAGGGGTTCTTTGGCAGTAGCAAAGGTCTGAGACAAGGGGATCCCCTGTCTCCCTACCTATTCGCGATAGTGATGGAGTTCCTCACTTGCCTACTAGATGACGCCGTCATGGACGGGCTGATTACCCCCTTATTCCGCAAAATTAAGCCAATGGTCTCTCACCTTATTTATGCTGATGATCTTCTTATATTTGTGAAGCCTTCTCACAGCTTCCTGGACACGCTCAAGGGGATATTCGATAAATTGGAGAACTTGTCAGGGTTGCAGCTGAACAAAAATAAGAGCCAAATGTTCATGAACCGTACTTGTAGGAACATAGAGGCTTGGCTGGCCAAGATGGACGTTGCGGAAGGGACGATTCTTGTTAAATATCTGGGGTTCCTCTTTCGATCAATTATGCTGCTAATGCAGACTGTGAGAGTCTTCTCAATTACACGCAATCGAGGCTGGAAGGATGGCAGGCACAAATGTTGTCTTTTGGGAGAAGGATAGAGCTTATCAGGGTTGTTATTTCGGCTGTTGCTTTATACTGGCTGCAGGCTATCATGCTTCCCAAGGGAACGATCAAGAAGATTGAAAGCCTATGTGCCGACTTCCTGTGGAAAGGAGGCATTTACGCTATTAGTTGGGATGAACTGTGTAGGCCTAAGAAGGAGGGAGGAGTTGGGCTGTGATCCTTGTCCCTCCTCAGAGAAACGGCATATCTAAAACTGTTCTGGAGATTCATCTCTGGAAAGTCCTTGTGGGCTGACTGGGTTAAGGGTAGGTATTTCCTGAAAGGGGACTTCTGATCGTCTAGCAGCAAGAACTTCTCCGTCACTGTTAAAACATTGTTGGCAACGAGACTCAGGGCTAAGGTTAAGCTGACTAGGGTGATCTGCTCAGGGGCTCAATTTAGCATCTGGCTTAACCCTTGGATCAAGCACTCTAACTTGATTGAGAGGGAGGGTTGGCATGTTTATGAGCTGATGGGTTCCTCTGACAAGGTAAGTAGCCTTCAGGAGGGGGAGTGGAACCTGAAGGATCGTTTGATCGAGACTGCTAATGCGGAAGACATACATGCGGCGGAGATTGAACGACATAGGAGGGAAAATTACTGGGTTTGGGAAGACATGGAGAGCGGAACCTTCAAGTTTAGTACGGCTATGAACCAAATTAGGACCGTCTATGAGGAGGTGGACTAGGCGGAGATGGTTTGGACCAAAGGGGCGGCTGTCAAGAACTCCTTGTGTCTTTACAAAATGATCAAGAACAGACTCCTTACACGGAACAGACTAACCAAATTTGACATTCCACATGAGAATACTCTCTGCTGCTTATATGGGAAAGATGACGAGTCGAGGGATCACCATTTTTTTAGTATGACTTTGTCTGGGATAGTTGATGTGCCCAGAGGTATAAAATTGGCCTTCCCATCCAGCAAGATAGATGTCTATCGTCCGTTTTGAATGATGTTAAAGCTCAGAAGGATAAAGAAGTGAGAGGATACCGACGGATCATAATTATCTTTGGGACGGTAATCTGGCATGTGTGGAGTGAACGGAACAGGCGTATTTTTTAGGGGCTCTCCCTTAGTATTTTTGTTGGACAAAGGAATATAGATGCTGACATAGATATCCTAGCCCCTAGATGACCTTATTTGTAATCTGGGCGGGATTATGGTTGTAATCATTGTGTTTATCTATAATATTTACCTTTTTCGAAATATATATATATATATATATATATATATATATATAGAGAGAGAGAGAGAGAGCCTAGTGGTAGAGAGGAGGCATGCGACCCAAGAGGTCGGGTCATCGAGCTCAGTGGGGGAGTTCACAGTTTTATTTACCAGTAGGGACTATGTGCCCTCTTCAAAATATATATATATATATATATATATATATATATATATATATATATATATATATATATATATTCTATTGGATAGACGACTCTCTGCAGACCTCGGGAGGAGGGAGGTGTAGGTTCGCAGTCCTTACGGACCCTGCGTGACACTGTGAGCCTAAGGCAAGCTTGGCGATTTATTGCCCAGAATTTCTTGTGGGCGATTTGGATGAAGGGGAGGTATTTGAAGGGCCAGCCCTTCTGGGAGATCCGAGCCAATAGCAACGACTCTGTTAAAAGGAAGAACTTGCTATCTCACCGTACTACATTGAAGGGCCTTATTTTCAAAGTGATGAAGGACGGAGAAACTACCGATCTGTGGTTTGATCCTTGGATCAACCATCAAAGCTTGGTGGAGCGAGTAGGATGGTAGGCGCTGCCAGCGGCGGGAAGGAGGACACGGATTAGTGCTATTCTGCGGTATGGAGCATAGAGGTCGGATCTTCACCCTACGACGCGGCAATTTCGTCAAGAGATTGACGAGGTCCATGTGGATCCTCAGAGTTTGGATGGGGATCGTTGGGTGTGGACTGACACGGGACAACAATTTTTTCCTCAATCTGTTATCTACGCGTCTATTAGGGAGGTTCACCCTCATATGGAGCTGGCACAGGTGGTATGGACCAAAGGGGTGGCCTCCAAAATGCAATTTTGCCCATCAAACTTTGCCTTGGAGGTTGCTTACTCGGGATCGTCTTGCGAGGTTTGGTGTTCAGGTTCCGTTGCTTCTTTGTGAGCTGTGCAAGCAAGATTGTGAATCTATGGATCACCTATTTTTTAGCTGTTCGTTCATATCCTCTGTTTGGCAACATCAATGTTTTCAGCTCAACATGCAGACTCATGACCCTCGGAATTGGAGGAAGAAGGTGGCAGATTTCATGGTTGGAAGGAGTCAGGGACCCATTGGTACAATACAGCTAGGATTCGGTTGGCGGCTGCTGTCTGGCATATATGGAAAGAAAAAAAATTATAGTTTTTGAGTTGGTGACTACGTCCATTATTGGGGAGATTCACAACATAGAATATGATGTAAAAGTGATGGAGAACTTTAAGCCTCCTACTGGGACTTGACCTGTAGCCTATTTTTTGTCTCACATAAAATAAAGTACCTTTTTTCCATATATATATATATATATATATATATATATATATATATATATATATATATATATACCTAGCTCCAAAATATATATATATATATATATATATATATATATATATATATATATATATATATATATGCTAAATTATAACTTTGATACCCTAAACTATTCGAGTTTTTCAACCTGATACCCTCAACTTTGATAGATAATAACTTAATACCCTCTTCCAACTAATATTTTTAGTTTGATACCCTTCGTCAACACAGGGTTAAGTTTTTCATTAAAAAAGAAAAAAAATCCTAAAATACCCCTCCTTCTCCCCTCCCTATTCAAACCACACCCCGACCCCCCCCCCCCCCACCCCCTCCTGCACCGGCAGCTGCCCTCCCCCTATCCACCAGCCCTGTGTGCCGCCCACCTAGACTCCATTGCGTGTAGGGGTGAGCATTATTTGATTTTGGACCGAAAATCGAACCGAATCGAATAAGAGATTCAGTTCAGTTTCGGTTTTGGGTTTCGGTCCAAAACCGAAAACCGAATAAGAAAATTTAGTTACTATACATAAAATTTATATATATATATATATATATATATATATATACTAAATAAATTTAGGTATATTTAGTTACTATATACATTAACAAACGAAAAGCACAAATAAGCTGAAAAATCGAATAAACCGAAAATCGAACCGATTTAATTCGGTTCGGTTTGATTCGGTTATGTGCCAATTCTATTCGGTTTCAGTTTTGCTTATTCGGTTTTCGGTCCAATTCGGTTTTCGATTATTCGGTTCGGCTTGAATCGAATTAACCGAATGCTCACACCTAATTACGCGACCCCCCTCCAGCGACCTCCAGCGACTCCCCTCCGGCGTCCTCCCGTGACCACCGGCCCCGCCCGTGCGCCCCTCCAACGACCCCCGCAACCCCAAGTGTTGCTTCGCGCTGGCACGCACCGCTCCACCCACCCCCGCATCCCCCCTCCGGCTGCCCATTCCCCCGCCCCCGCGCCCCCACCGGCTACTGTTGTTCTTGCTACGACCCCCCTCCGGCAACCCCCGGCCCGGCTCGTGCCCTCCCCCTATCTCCCCCCTTCGACCCCCGCAACCCCAGCGCCACACCGTGTCGACGGGCGCCGCGCCCCCCACCCCGCGCCTCCCCTCCGACTGCGCGCACCCTTCCCCGCCCCCACGTCGGCTACTGTTGTTGCTGCTACTGCAACGCGCCCCGACGACCTCCCGCGCCGGAGCGAGGGTGGGCTACGGAAGAGAGGGGAGGGAGAGAATGGGGGAGGATAATGTTGTCATTTCACGTTTCCATTTAATACCGTTAGGCCAAGAATAAGAGGAGGGTATCAACTTGATACCTATCAAAGTTGAGGGTATCAAATTGTAATTTAGCCATATATATATATATATATATATATATATATATATATATATATATATATATTCGATAAATACAAAATATCTCTATGTATATGTTCAGTTTCATTCATTTTTGTCTAATTTCTCCAAGAATTATGAACAAAAGATGAAGTCCACATAAACAAATTTCGCATGTAGGTTTGAGCTTTGAATACCAATATAGTACAAAACAAGCTTAAGCAAGCAAATCTCAAGCTGATCAATAAGGTACCAAAGCAAGCTTGAGCCTGACAAGCTCAGGCCAAATCAAGCTCAAACCATCCAAACGTTAAATGGTCCAAGCTCGAGTATATCAACTTTGGCTAGGATCTGACCAACTTACACTCCTAAATATATATATACACAGGGAAGGAAAGGATAATCTAACTTATGATGCTTATGTTAGTTCTGTTTCAGATCAGGTAAGTCTGAATCATATTGGTGTTGCACAAAAGAATCTAGTTGATTACTTAGCAGTCTCTCAAGGTGCAAGGTACGGGCAATGCCATTTCAATACTGTTAAGCATTTCAAATTTCAAATTTTTAACATGATAGTTTTCGTTTGATCAATCTGTCTGCTAGACCAAGCCAATGAAAGGTTTCTACATCAACAATAAAGCCAAATTTGATGAGACCCACACATATAATGACCATAATGTCTAATATAAAACATGGAACGACTCATGAATCATATTTTATGAAAAGCTCTTCATTTAGGCTGGGTTTGGTATTGCTTCCCCTTTTCAAGAAGCAGCTTTTGAAAGTAAACTTCCCTATGCTTCCAAAAGTTGCTCCAAAATGAACTAGATTAGCAACAAAATAAGCATAAGCTGGTGTTACCAAACAGCTCTTGCGAATGCTTTTAATAAAATAAGCAGAAGCAACCCAAATAAGCTGTACCAAACCGAGCCTTGTTACATTGTCCTTGACCAGAGCACTTCTTAATTCTTATTGTAGAAATATAAAGAAAACAACAACAGACTACAGTATGTATATATCTAAATAAACCACCACTATACAAGGGACAGTTGAAATGATTTACCCACTGATAAGCTCCTTCCTGTGTTCCATCAAGAACAGTGACCCAACTTGGCTTAGATTTTAGTGAACTCTTAGTTTGAAGGAGATCCCTGACCTACAACAGTTTCAGGGTCAAATCAAAACTGAGAGATGGCTGCTTAAGAGTTACATTTCATTACCCCTTTTGGACAGGAAATTGTAGAATAAAGACGATGTTATTTGTTATAGCTAAAACTTCCTATAAACAAAGAGACCAATACCGCTTGCAGAATTTTCTCAGAAGTTTCATCTCCCAATGCTCTCAGACCTGCAGTTGCCTACATAAACATCGAAGGGAAAAGAAGAAGGGGGGAAAAAACAGAAATAAGAATCGTGATAATATCCTCTTGGGGAAAAATGAAATGGACATCCATATAAATATATTAAAATAATTTAATAACTCATATCAGCATAGGTAATAATTACCCCAACTCTGACAGGCGTTATCCTTCGCATTTTTACGGGAACCACGCTTTCTGCTTTCTCTAAAAGAGAAACTAGTGACTTTGCAGCCTCCTGAGGATCCTTCGCATAGGAGCTCAGGCCTGGTTTTTTCTGAATATATAGATAAAAAGGGTAAGACTACAGATTGTAAAGCACGATGGTTTATGAAATCATGTATTAGGAGAATAGGCTAACCTGTAGGGTATACAAGCCCATAGAACATATTGATACATTTAGATGAATTATGTAAATTGACCCATCATAAACCACAGGAACTCCTCTTATCTAGGGAGCACAGACACTCCAGAAAAGCGATCCCGTGTCTGAGTCACGTCATATTAGACATGTATCGGGCATAACACGGCCTGTCAAGGGCCTCAAGACTGGAATTAGGAGTGTATACTAGATAAGTCAAGACAAGCTTGTGGTTTATATCTGACATTTGGTGATGGAACTCTAGTTCTATGCAAACCTTGTTAAGCACATGCACATGACTGCATGATGTGCTCAATCAAATAAATAATATTAGAATGGATCTTCTAACCATAAATCAATATTGAAGAAGTTTTAAAATATAAAAAATAAGAAAGAAATTTTGTTGAATATTTCTACAGGTGAGAAGAGCTGAGATGTGCTCAATCAAATAAATAATGTTAGAATGGATCTTCTAACCATAAATCTATATTGAAGAAGTTTTAAAATATAAAAATATGAAAGAAATTTTGTTGAATATTTCTACATGTGAGAAGAGCCGAGGGAAGACCCTTATGGAAACATAGCATAAATCTGTCAAACAAAAAGAGTGTGAAAGAGAGATTTAAAAAATATCAACAATCATTGAAGTATCGAAAGTTAATCACCATCGTCAGGATCCTAGGACCTTGGCAGAGAGTGAGGGTGGATAAGGACAGATAAAGAAGGGAAGGAAATCAAGAGGAGAAGACTATTATTCCTTTCTTATTCCTATTATATGTACTACATTATTAATAATATCAATAAGTTAACATGTGTCAGATTTCAAATTCAAAATAAGTCAGCCTAGGTCCGGTCCTATTTAAGTAAGGATGGGTTGAGTGGCTGCCTCACATGTCAAGGTGGCTGCCTCAGGACCCCACCGCCTAAATGCTAGTTGCTAGGCGTCAGAGCAACCGAAATGCCTAGCTGACCACGTAAGGTTGTCTGGATCAAATTGTTGGATGATTCAGTCAAGATCAAGATTATTATGGATTTACCAAAAAGAATTGTTTATTATTCATATGAACAATTCAACACTTTGATTCTTAAGTGAAGTTTTTAGTAAAATTTAACTAAGTGAACTTTACACCTTCCCTACTCTTCTTAGCATCAGCTCATCTAAATTCCCAATTTCTAATTTCTAACGTGATCCTCTATTTTTCTTCAGCTTTGGATCTTCAGTTCTAGTAAAATTTGACTGAGTGAACTTTACACCTTCCCTCCTCTTCTTAGCATCAGCTCATCTAATTTCCCAATTTCTAATTTCTAACATGATCCTTTATTTTTCTTAAGTTTTGGGTTTTTGATTCTTTACCCTTTTCTGCATAATTCCTCATTATGATATGGTTTCGTATTTTCACTTCCCTTTATGTTTCTATTGCTTCTTTGGAGGCACAAGATATCATATTATTACTAACAAATGGTAGTGACCAACATCAGTGTGTCAAGGGCATATGGAGGTATGTGTCAAAGGCACGAGACCAGTGTTCTAAAAGGCGGTCTAGGCGGCCGCCTAGGCGCTAGGCATCTGGTGTCCGTCCGATGTCCGTCTAGGCTCCCGCCTAGAGACCCCGACGTCCTACTATGCATGTTTTGGGGTTTTATGGACTTTTTTTTTCAATTTTCACTAGATTTTTTGGGTTTTTATTTGTTTTTGAACCACCTAGATCTAGGCGGCCGCCTATGCGGGCTAGGAGGTGAGTGTCCGCCCAACTAGCGCCTAGCGCTTTTCACAGCCTTGCACAAGACGGGGCACGATGTAGTCAAGGTACCTAATCGGAGCATGAGTGCTCGACTTCACCAAGGAGCACGCCTTTGATCCCCTTAAAGGCGTCATGTTACATGGCAAATCGAACCAGTACCTTATAAAACCAATATAAAATTGTTGGTTTCATTTTGTTTTAGCTTATGTTAATCCACTAACTATAACCGATAGCTTATCCTAACCAATTGGTCCATATTCATTAAAATCCTACTTTCCCAATTCTCTCTCTACCCATTTCATCTCTCAAGCTTGTTTCCAATTCTCAAATAAGCATTATTGACCCTCCTCCGCTAACATACCGTTGCTAACATCCACATACCAGTCATTGACAAGCCTCTAGTAACTTACCACAACCTATGTCGGTTGAGCAATTAAACTTATTTTTTATTATGCATTTTTTTTCTTTTGTTGATTTTTTTATTAGTGTAGCTGGAACGAGAATGCTAAGATAGGTGAGTGAAAATACATCAAAGGATAAGATAAGAAATGAGAGCATCCGTCGGAAGCTAGAGGGCGCCAATTGAGGACAACATGAAAAAAATTCTACTTGGGTGGTTTGGACATGTGAAACATGAACCAGTAGATGCTCTTGTAAAGAGGATCGATAATATAAAAGTTAATGGAACCGGTAGAACTAGAAGAATGTCTCGACGACCATTGTTTGAAATGTTAAGAAGGATATGAATTTGTTAACATTACAGAGGACACGACCCTTAACAGAACGGAATGGAAGAACAGGATTAAAATAACATAACCCAAAATTCTGGGGTAAAGGCTTTGTTGTTGTCGTCGTCTTGATTTCTTAATGTCATTATTAATTTTATTATCCTCCATCGACAACCTCCAACAATAACCATCCTCGGTTGAATTTTTATTTTGCTTCTAAATCATTTTATAGTTTTCTCTTATTTCTTTTAAACACTCTTCATATCCGACAAACACTTCATCGTTAACATCGATCATCCTTTGCAAACGACCAGCCATTGTCGTCTATCCTTTTCCACATGCTTCAAAGTCCAACAACTCTCCTCTAGTGAGTTTTCTTTAATTTGCATTTTTTTTAGAATTTTCCTATTTATCTTTTGACATATTGTTGAGTAAGATATCATTACCAACTTTATTGTTCAACATCATCACCCAAACCTTCTACCATTAGAATGGGGTCAGCTATGGAGCATAAGAGAGCTCCATACAAGATTTGACAGAATTTTATAACCGGTTGTCAACCTGACATCAACCATCTATGTTGGTGCTAAATTCCTAGCCAAGGTAAGAATGAGCACGAGAGGACCATGCTCTAAAAACTTAGTTGGCTAGTAGTAGACCTACCTTTTAGATTGGAGCTTAACCTCATACAATCAAGAAGTACCCTCCATGTTCCTCTAGTAGTTTAAAGTATCGGCCAATACCGATCCGATACAGCCGATACCGATACGGTTTGGCATGTCCCGAACCGATACCAACCGATACCCGATACCCGATACTGACCGATACCGACATTGGGAGTCTCTTTTCCAATCAATTTGGCAAAGAAAATTGAAGGAAAAAAAGACAAATCAATAAGGGTTTGAAGCATAACAAGGTTGTAAAAGCATATAAAAGAAAAAAATTGATCTATTGCATGTAAATCAATTGATAATGGTGACTACTATTTTATTTAATTTCAAAACTGCTAAGAAATAACACTGGAAGTAATTAAAATTATGCCTAAATGTATAAAATATATTGTTTAAATGTTAATAATTTATTAATAATTATTTGTTTTCTGATACCAAAAATTCCGATACTCCGATCCGAAACAGCCGATACTACCAATATCGCCGATACCGATACTCATAGGAATGGTCCGATACCGATTCTGATACCGATACTGCAAACCTTGCTCTAGACTATAAAGAGTCTAGACGAAAAGTTAATATATACAATTTGCTATAGGGAGTTGCACGCATCTCTCTGATAAAGGAAAGACAATCCCAAATTACCAATTTTGTTATAACTGTTTTAAAAATGGCACATTCTGCTTTAATGAGATTCGTACCACACCATGCATTTTGTGCCTCAAGTGCTAGGTGTACCTTCCGTCGTGCCAACATTGACCAACAGTAAGAAGTTATATAATCAAATAGAATCATGGCTTTAGAAAACATGGAACACTATCTAAGATATTTCTAGGAAGATATTAAACTGAAAAGTTGTCCATTTTGTCATTGAGAACAGTTGTTTCAAGAACCAAACCTGGTGAGCATAGTGAATGTTTTGAAGCATAACTTGAACAAAAATTGAACTACAAATAGTACCAAATCAAGACCAACAACGAATAGTACAACTTTATCATTCAAAGATTTTCCAATTAGTCATCTTTTTAAATCTAATGCGTAGCTTCAACAGGAAATAAACTATTCATGCTGTAGGATCAAGCTAGTTACCATGCTCCTATGTCGTTCTTCCAAACAATCAGTTCACACTAATTACTAAACTAAATAATCACAAGTAACCCATCATTCCTTGGGTTACCTTCTCCACTAATTGACAAGTGGCTACTGTCCGAGATGAGTTAATGAATTATACCTACTTCAGCACCATGGAGAAATGAGAATCAAGCATTAACCAAAACCTCCAAAGATCACCTAAAATGCATAAAGTGGCTTCATAACGAAGAAACTGACTACATTTTCTACTAATCTTGCATCTGAATTATCCTACATCCCTCCTCGCCGTCCTGTGCCCAACACGCAAGACTGCCAACAAAACACAATCGACCCTGATATCATTTCTGTGATCTATCCTTCATATTATGTCGGTCCTATCTTGCACAGACCCACCGTTGACAACATCATCATCCTCTTTAACCCGATATACTACTACTCATCATTGCTCGCCATTACTCTGTTTGCAACGTTGGCAACCACGTGACCTCCTCGGCTACTCCATTGGGTCTAACATCCACAGACACTCCAAATTACCAACTAGACAGTCCTGAGTTCAGCCTCGAGGCACCTGCCTTGACCTTTTCACCCTTGCTGCCTTACCAACCTATTAGGGCTAAGTCATACGCATTGTCGCATCGTACCAAATATGTAACTTGCACAACACAAACATTTCAAACCCAAACCACACCGGACATGGATCGGACACGACCAGTTACTCCAAAATGAGTGTCTGTGTCCGGACTACCTATAATGTGTCATATCGTATTCGTATCTGTGCAACATAGATCTAGAATGTAATATATATATAAATGGGTTGGATCATACAACAACTGACAGTCCTAAAAGTTCAGCATCGAGGCACCTATCTTGACCTTTTCGTCCTTGCTGCCTTACCAAGGTTGCTCCTCTATGGATTATGGCCCTCGGGATCCGAAAATCAACACTAGCTGCACGCGTGACCAACTTACTAGGGCTAAGTCATATGCATTGTCGGATCGTACCGAATATGTAACTTGCACGACACAAACATTCCAAACCCAAACTACACCGGATATGGATCGGACGCGACCAGATACTCCAAAATCAGTGTCTGTGTCCGGACTACCTAAACTGTGTCATTTTGTATTCGTATCTGTGCAACATAGATCAAGAATGTAATATACATATAAAAGGGTCGGATCATACAACAAGAATATACCTGGACAAAGAGCTCCAGTTCTTTCCCGATGGGGAGCAGATCGAGATTGGCATCGAAAGAATAGACGTGCACTCTGCTCCCGGAGCTCCCTGCGTCGAAGATGACGGCGTAGCTCTCGGATCCGACCCCGCCGGGGACGGCCTTCCGCCCGGTGATGGCCGCCGCCGGCGGGCGGGGGCTCCGCAGCGGCAGGAGGAAGAGCACGACGGAGAGGAGCAGCATTGGAACGGCGACGGCGACGGCGGCCCCCCTGTGCCGGCGGACGATATCGGGTACGGATTCCTGCCTCGTCGCGACCCGCTTCATCCTGGCCTCGAGATCCGACGGGGGGACGTGGACCAGCTCGGCGGCGGAGGGGGACCGGTAGCGGATCTGGTGGCCGGCGCTGGCGGGGGAGGGCGTGGTCACGAGGGTCTCTTGCGTCGGATCCAGCGCTGCTACCCGGATCCGGAACTCTCTCTCTCTCTCTCTCTCTCTCTCTCCCCTACGAAGAAGAAACTGAAACCAAAATGAAAGCTGTTTGTTTGTTTGATTTGCTGATGAGTTCCAGTCAACTCCACCTCGTGACTTCCTTCATTTATTTTTCCTTGGTAAGTGCATTTCCTTTCTTTGGAGTAACTCAAATAAACATTAGTTGGTTCAATAATTAGTTTTTTTAACCCAACAAAAGTTTGCTTTTTGGCTGGTGAAAAAAATGGCAAATTTGAGTATTGCACACACTTGGAATTGGGATACAAGAAGTGTCAGGAAACTGCTTTTGTGAAATTACTGAGAAAATTGGAAGTAGACAATTCTTTAGCACGTACTTGGATAGGTCCGACAAAATTTTGGACTTGGACAATCGTCATTTGCTTAGGACAATCTCCCAGTCCAACATGAACTACAAGAGGTCGAGGTCGTAGGTAACTCTCCAAAACCACTCCATAATAAGGATGGGCAATCAAAATAAGCTCCGACTCGGACAATCCAATCCTCCGAACAGCTCTTGTTCGTAAGTGGATCAACGTCGAACCTTCTGTAAGTAGATCAAGGCCACCAATCCAAATGGATAATTAGGGTCCGTTTGGTTCACTGTAAGGTAATCATAATCGTAATGAAATGTAATCATAATCGTAATGAAATGTAATGAAATTGGATTTGTAATGTAATTGAGTTACTATGTAATGAAATGTAATCATAATCGTAATGAAATGTAATGAAATTGGATTTGTAATTAAGGTAATCATAATCGTAATTGAGTTCGTAATGTAATGGAGTTACTATTGTGTTACTATGTTTTGCTGGAAGATGTAACTAAACCTAGCAATGTAATGTCAATTACATTGAAATGTTTGATTTAACATGTAATGTAATAAAATAACTATTATTATTTGTATCATTTTGACAACTATATCCTTAATATTTATTAATGAGACAATAGGATAATTGAGTGTCATAAGATATGTTGAAGTTGATGATGAAAATTTTGCTACAAGTCTCGTTCAAAGAAATTCTCAAAGTGGTGATGACATTAAATATTTCCTTTTGTTACAGTAGAAAAAAAGAAAAAGAAAAAATAGCTTGATTACCAGCAGTGAAGGAAAAAAGAAAAGAAAAATCAATCATTGTATTGTAGAAAGTTGAATAGTGCAATAAGCATATCGCACACCATTGTAGCAGAGCAGCATAGTACTAACCAAATGTCTAAAAGGTTACATACAATCCAAGCATTACAACACTGAGCTTAAAATGTCATGAAATGATAGCACGAAACAGAACTATTTTCTAACTCAAGAACATAATATAATAGCAAGCTACTATCAACCCCCTTTACATGTCCTCCTGGGGCGCCTCTTCCTCATCCTCGTAGTCGAGCTCCTCGTCGGCTGTAGCGTCCTGATACTGCTGGTACTCGGAAACGAGATCATTCATGTTACTCTCTGCTTCAGTGAACTCCATCTCGTCCATTCCCTCCCCCGTGTACCAATGCAAGAAAGCTTTCCTCCTGAACATAGCAGTGAACTGCTCGCTCACCCTCCTGAACATCTCCTGGATGGAGGTGGAGTTCCCGATAAAAGTGGAAGACATGGAGAGGCCCCTGGGGGGAATGTCACAGACACTAGACTTCACATTGTTGGGAATCCACTCAACAAAGTACGAGGAGTTCTTGTTCTGAACGTTGATCATCTGCTCATCGACCTCCTTGGTGCTCATCTTTCCACGGAACATGGCAGAAGCAGTTAGGTAGCGACCATGGCGAGGATCAGCAGCACACATCATGTTCTTTGAGTCCCACATCTGCTGGGTCAGCTCCGGGACGGTCAGGGACCTGTATTGCTGTGACCCACGGGATGTCAGAGGAGCAAAACCGACCATGAAGAAGTGCAGACGAGGGAACGGGATCAGATTAACTGCCAGCTTCCTCAAGTCTGAGTTCAGCTGCCCAGGGAAACGAAGGCAGCAAGTGACTCCACTCATGGTTGCTGAGATCAAGTGATTTAGATCCCCAACTGTAAAACACAAATCATCATCAAAATGGAAGCAAGGAAAACTAAGTGAAGCTTAGGACAAACATAGCCATGAACAATGTAAATGGGACAGAAGTATGAAACGATCTAAGGATGAAAAAACACCAGGGCAGGAGAAGTGTAACAAATACACACCCATGTAGAGTAATAAGAATCAATATCTATAAATTAGTTGGATAAAACAGGCATAAACAAGTTACTGCATATAACAGCCAGGAACAACTTACAGCAGTAACATAATCTGAAACAAGAATCAAAGTGGTGTCATCTCAAATCACAACGTTTCTGAAAGGGACAGACATGATCATTTTGGACATTTTCATGTCTATTATCTAACAAAGAAATAGGCCGGACAGCTACAATGGCACTTGTTAGCAGCAAAAAGGCTTAGAACCATGCAACTAAGGCTCTACATTTGCTAACTTAGAACCATGTGCAAGTATCTACAGAATATTATTCCTACAAATAAATTATAAGATAGCCAAATGATAGTTCTAATGGTGGCCTGACAAAAAAGAGTGTATACTCCAATTGGAAAAGAAGATATATTTAGGATCAATTTGGATTACAGCTGTGATTCAAACCAAGGCTCCATTTGGAGCCAAAATGCAATGCACTATCAATACACTAGCTAACCCTTCATTCCATCAGGGCCAACCGTCCCCAACTCATTTGGGTCTCAAACAACCATTTCTGGAACAAGCCCAGCAAACATTTCAGAAATGGACATTCGAACAAATATCTATTAGCCAAACTGCAACAGGTACACGAGTTTACTTACTATCGAGCAATGACACTGCCATTTTACCAACTACAATAATTGTTGTCCTTCAAAAAATGTCACATGCAATGCTTGCAATCATGCTTGCCACTACCAACAAGTAGATAATCTGTCACTTTCAACAATTGAAATTGTGAAATATCAGTGTTGTGTAAGAAACATTTGTTTGCTCCCTCATAAAACTTCAGATAAAAACCACATAAACAAAGCTTTTGAACACATAAACAGGTTAAAAATATTAAATAAAAATAAAAAAACATGTATGTACTCACAGCTAGGAGTGGTCAACTTCAATGTTCTGAAGCAGATATCATACAAGGCCTCATTGTCAAGCACCATGCACTCATCTGCATTCTCCACCAACTGATGCACAGATAGGGTCGCGTTATATGGTTCGACAACTGTGTCAGAAACCTTGGGAGATGGAAAGACGGAGAAAGTGAGCATCATCCTATCTGGGTACTCCTCTCGGATCTTCGAGATCAACAGTGTTCCCATACCAGATCCAGTCCCTCCACCCAGTGAGTGGCATACTTGGAATCCTGTTCAAAAGAAACATAATGAAAGTTGAGTGAATTGCTTCATAAATCAGAGTAAAGCAAAACATGAGCACATTTAGAATAAATTGGGTAAAACTCTGAACTTCAAAAAAATAGTGATTAATTTGTTTCATAATCAAAGAAAATAAGATAACCTACAGAACCACCACATGTAATCACACATAAAAAGGAAAAGCTAATCTGGCAAAGAAAATTCACATAATAGCAAAATATTGAACAATAACCATGTTAATCTTTTAAAAATATTCAAAAAATCATAATTGTGGAACATCTAAAAGATGGCAAAGGCAACACTAATTTAAAGGAGAAAATAGAATACTTAAGTTAAGACTACAACAGTCCACTTTCATATTCTAGACATCTACTTGAGTATACCTTGAAGGCAATCACAATTCTCCGCCTCCTTTCTAACCACATCGAGAACCGAGTCAATAAGCTCAGCTCCCTCAGTGTAGTGCCCCTTCGCCCAGTTGTTCCCAGCACCCGACTGCCCAAAAACAAAGTTATCTGGACGGAATATTTGCCCATATGGGCCAGTCCTCACACTATCCATAGTTCCAGGCTCCAGATCCATGAGCACCGCCCTAGGAACATATCTTCCACAAGAAGCTTCATTGTAGTAAACATTCACGCGCTCCAACTGCAGATCAGATGTGCCGATGTACCTCCCAGTACCATCAATACCATGCTCATCACACACCACCTCCCAGAACTTGGATCCGATCTGGTTTCCACATTGTCCACCTTGAATGTGTAGGATTTCTCTCATATTTTACCTGGCACAGAGGATAAACAATTGAAATCAGTCCAGTTCTTCTATAAATCACAAGATATTGAAGTAAATGGACAGAAAAAAGTCTGACATCTATGGAGATTTACTAGATATTCGACACATACAACTTTAACTGAGTAGCAAAAGATAATGTCAACGACTAACAACCATGAAATCAATGGACGTTTTATACATCAACTTTCTGAAAGCTTACCATAAACTTTAGTCCAGGTTTTCAAACATAGGCTAAATGATATTCTGCCAAAACAAACAACTAATTACTGGATGTTACTGAATCTCACCTTTAGGATTTTAACCAAATGATGATAGAGATCCATGGAAGAAAACTATGATCAGTTGAAAATTGGAGAAAACCACATGGAAATTGTAAGAATATGTACAAACAATGACCTGACTAAATCAGATCTAGGATGCAAATGAAAACATGAAATTTCATGGGGCCAATATCTGATTCATAGCATAAACCAACATATATTCTACAAGCCTAAGGTTACACAGTAAGCCTAAACCCCGAGAAGAGGGAACCAATTATAAATGTTTCAATAAAACACATAAAACATGGGAATAACGAATTAATGAATATTGTTAAAGAGCACATTATATGTTGGTAATAAATAATCAACTGAAAGATTCTCTAACCCCGGATCCATGATTCAACAGAATCACAAGTAGCAACACTCCAAAAATCAAACTATGATTGTAACTAAAATCTAACAACAGATCATGGACATAACACATATAGGCACGCCCTAGCGTATTTTGGAGTGTCTTGGTCGTGTCCAACGAGTTTTTGACATGGCACGACACGAATACGATGCCAATTTTTGGAGTGTCCATGTCTTCCTAGACAAGATCTATGAAATATATTCTAACTATGCCACATGTTCTTTATAATAAAAAATTATAACAGATCTAAGAAATTCGCACGTATCAAATTGACTAGCTAAAACCTCAGATCTAATAATCACCAATCAAATTAAATGATTTCAGCATAATGAAGGTCCAGATCCATCAACAAACTACGGCACAATAAGGATCAAATTGCAGATCCAACCATTCTGAAATCTAATCATGCACAATTAAACACGTGTTGTCATATATCACATGAAACTATATACAAGAACGAAATGATAATATCAAGGAAGCACCACAATGAGAGTAATTCTACTTTTATAAACTAAGTCTACAATTTTAACAACCGTAAGAAATTGCTCGTAAATAAGGAAATCAAGGATTTCCACATAATCGAAACAAAGCTGTACCAAACTACTAATCCGTCATCAGAATCAACCAGATCCGCTATTTGAGCGCGATTTACCAACAGATCCACTGATATTTCACTAAAATCACAACAAAACAACAAAAATTAAAGAAAATCGGCTGAAGAGAATCGAGAATGAGTAGATCCACTTCGAGAAACTAAGTGTACAGTCAACATATTCTACATAGTGACAAAAAATAACACGAACTCGGAGAAAAACATCAGAAAATGCTCCATAATCACGAAATCAAGTAGTTCCAGAGCATCACCATGAAGACCTCCACGAAGCTAAAGAAAACTCAACCAGATCCATCGATTCATCATGATTTATCAACAGATCTCGTGATTTTTACACTAAAATCGTAAATAATTGACAAAATTAAAGAAATTTGAGAGTGATTTTGAAGGCTTACTTTTGCTGGGGAGTGACGAACTGGAGAGAGCGAGAGAGAGAGGTGGTGGTGGGGAGTGAAGAGGAATGGGGATGGAGGAGCCCTAAAATAGTGTATATATTGGAGGACAGAAGCAAGATCGGACGGTCAGGATACTTTCCCTCCCTTTTTTTTGGTATCAGGGCTCCGGATGCCGTCTGTTTGTGGGGAGCGGACGGCCGGTGGGGCCTACATTTTTGAAATGTCGATGGATTTTCGGTGTGGCGGAAATACCCAGGGGAGGGAGGGTTAAATGACAGAAATGCCCTTTTGGCGGTTGCTGGACTGTCGTTACTGTTCTTATTGCAAGTTTATGTTTTTTTTTGGATTATTTACACTAACTACTCCTATGTTTTTGATTTATAACACGGGGTACCCCTACTTTTAAACTATTTACACTGACCACCCCTACTTTTTTGGTTTATTACACGGGTACCCTTACTTTAAGATAAAAATAAAAAATTATAACACTAACTACCCCTACTTTTATTTTATTTTTCTAAAGGGAGGGGTGGTCAGTGTAATTTTTTGAAATCAGGGGTACCCCTTGTTATAAACCAAAAACATAGGAATGGTTGGTGTAAATAATCCTTTTTTTTTTTGTTGGTGTGCAAGCATCATTGAGTTGTCAGTGTAAGGGAGAGATCTGGACAGCATTATTGAGTTGTCAGTGTAAGGAAGAACCGGACAGGTTTGTAAAAATCAGACCCAAATTAACCGAACCCAACATGAGTCAGGTCCGGTTAGAATATAATCACAAGGTTTCGGATGACAGTCACGTACTTTACTAACAATCAAGTTGATATATATAGAACCAATTTATGGACATGTTATACTAAAGGGGTGAACATTCGGTCAGTTCGGTACTGAACTGATTTTGAAAAAAAAAAAAAATCGAACAGAACCGAACATATTTCAGAACCGACTGAACCAATCCGAACCGATATTTTACACAAACCAAACCGAATCTTATTAACTTTCAGTTCAGTCCGACTATTTCGGTTGGGATGGATTTTTTTTTTTAAATGGGTTGAACTTTTGTCAAAAATAACCAAAAAAATAAATACATTGAAAAAATAATTATCTTTGTTTCTAATATATCAAAACAAAATTTTAAAAACTCAAAATATAAAAATATATTATAGTAATGATTGGGATTGGGTTAGCTAACATTTAATTGAGATTAGAAATAATAAAAGGAAAAAAAAACTACATTTGAGGGTTTTGAAACAAAATTAATATATTCTACATAAAAGCAAATTGAAGATAAAGTTTGAATGGATGGGAGGACCGATCATAATGTACAAAAATAGAGATAGCTAGAAGATATCATAAAACAAGAAAACTTACCTAAAACAATATGGAGATTAATTTTAAATTTTTATAATCCAATTTCTGTTATTTTTCCAAAATTTTAAAACCGAACTCCGAACCGAAAAGTCAAATTTTCAAAAACTAAAATGAAACCGTACTGTAGAAAACTGAATCAAATCACTATTTTTGTTCAGTTTGGATTGATTTTTTTGTTTAAACCCAACAAATGCTCACCCTAAGGGCTTGTTTGGTAAAATGAATTTGCATTTGTATTTGGATTTCAAAATTCAAATCCAAATAATGAATTTCCAAATTCAAATCAAAGTCCAACCAAACATAGGATTTGGTAAATTATTAATTAGCTATTATAATTATAGTTATGATAAATAATTAAATTTTTATTATAATTAATAAAATAATAAATAACTAAATTATTAATTAATATATAATGATGATTAATAAATTATTAATTAACATATAATGATGATTATAATGACGATTAATAACTTATTAATTAGCTATTATAATTATAGTTATGATTAATAATTAAATTATTATTATAATTAATAAAATTATAAATTATTAAATTATTAATTGGCGAATATAATTATAGTTATAGTTATGATTAATAATTAAATTATAATTATAATTATGATAATAGTTATGATTAATAAATTATTAATTAAGATATAATGATGATTAATAAATTATTAATTAAAATTTTAATAATATATTAATTATTAAAAAATAAATTATTAATTTCGATGATAATTTATGATAACTAATTATTAGTTATTTTTTACTAAAATAATAACTAATTTGTAGTTATAATTTTTTTTCAAAAATAATAACGACTAATTTTTAATTAACTGTTAGCTAATTTTTAGTTAACTATAAATTAAATATTTGTAAAATATTAATAAAAAAATAATATAATGATGATTAATAAATAATTAATTAAACATTATAATATATTAATTATCAAATTATAAATTATAAAAAATGATTATAATTGTGATTAAAATATTATTAATTAAGATTATAATAAAATATAATTAACGAATTATTAATTAATATTGTAATAAGACTAATAAATTATTAATTATGATTATAATTGGATATTAATTAATAAATTATTAATTAAGATTACAGTTATAATTAATAAATTTATTATAATTATGATTAATAAAATTATTAACTATTAATTAAAATTATTATAAATTATTAAATAATGAAATTAATTATTAATAAATTATTAACTTAGATTATAATTATGATAACTAACTATTAGTTAATTTTTTATTGAAAACAATAACTAATTTTTATTTATATTTCTTTAAAATAATAGTAATGACTAATTTTTAATTAACTATTAGTTAATTTGGAATAAACTATAAATTAAATATTTTAACGAAATTATTAAAAAACTAATTTTTTCCTCCCAAATCCAACCTCTTTCTTCCAAATCCAAAATTTGGATTTTGTCATAATTTCCATATCCAAATCCATCTCCAACAAAACATAGGATTCCATGCATTTGGCTCCAAATCCATAAAATCCTAAAATCCAACTCCAATATGGTTTACCAAACGGGCCCTAAGGGTCTATTTGGATTGAGGGAAAAAAATATATATAAGCATATTTAAGTGGGGTTATGTAAGGAAGAGTTAAGTGAGGAGGAGTAGAGTCAATACATATAAACTTGCTTAGATTAGAGAGAGATAGAGAGTTAGTTAGGGTATGTTATAAAAAGATAATAGGTATCTAAGTACCATTATTACATATGTCATAAAATTAAATTTGATTGAAATTTTAATTAGAACTTGTCAAAATATCTAGAAAGATACGGAGAGCATGTTGAAAGAATAAAAATATATATATAAAAAAGTCGTAATATTTTATAGGACAAATAAAAAATATTTATGACTTTTTAAACAAAAATTTACATTCCTCCTAGTTAACCCTCCGAATTGGAAATTAAAAAATAGACAAAAGAGGGTAAACAATTCCCAACGAAATCCTTTATAACCTCCTCATAAACCTTTACCCTCAAAATAAACATGATTTTTAAACTTTTCCTCACTTGACACTTTAACCTTCAATCCATGCAGACTCTAAATTATAGTACTTATGACTCAAACAATGATATATTGTTTGTTTGCTTGAAAGCCAACATGAAGTGGTAATTTTTTTTATATATTTGTTGCATATTCATGCACTCCAATTCTACTCTGTTGTTTGATTGCAGTTGCAAGTGAACTATGAAGTAAAATAACATCTAGATTAGTTCACGTCCCTCGTTTTTTTTTTTTTTTTTCCTCTTTTTCATTTCACCAAATTTGGAACCAACTTCCAAATGTCTCTCCTTAGAATTTGGTTGTTATAGCAAGATTATTGTAGATCAATCTATATAGGTATGTGTTATAAAGTAAAGAGATATAGACAAAAAAAATGGGGTAGATTGTTTCTTCATTCACTTGTCTCAATCAGCTTGAAAATAGTCCTTTATACAGACTTATAATGGAGGTTAACATTATGATGACAATTAAAAGAAGAAATGTCAAAAAAATATGTTATTGATAACTAAAAAACATATGTTATGTAGGCCAAATAATTATGGTAAATTATCCATATTTATAACAGTATCGTATTTTTTGCCGAATTTTAAAATATTAGTCTAAGATATTGCAATGGATTTGATTTATTAGTCAAATAGAAGTAAATTTAGTTGCTTGTTTATATCTTATGGAACACATCTAAGACTAAATAAGACCCACGAGGGTTGTAATTCATCAAAAAAATTGAAGAAAAAATTTTCACTTCTATTTCCACTAGACATGGCTTTTCTCTCCCACCACCTTATGGCCAGAGGCGGCCCTAGTCCAGGGACTCAAGGCAGACTGAATGACGATTTAGGATCCAAAGACTAAAAAGGCACCAATAAATTAAAAATGTATATAGAATAGAATAATAATGAGCTATGTACCACCTTTTATTCAAAGGAGTTGCGGTGCAGTGATTATTATGTTAAATTTGCACTTTAGACGTCATTATAGTTCAAATATTGGAAGTAATATTTTTATTTTTGTTATATTTACTTTTATCTTAGTGTTTTTTTTTTTTGACACTGTGGATGGAAGTCAATTTCGAAACAACCCCCCTCCCTCCTCCCACCCCCCAATTCAAGACCGGCCCTACTCATAGCTTATGGGCACTTCATATAGAGGAGGTATCAAAACTTTGATAAAGAAGGAGGTCTTTGGATCATTATACTTTTATCTTAGTTTTGATACCTCATCTGTATGACAAATGGCCCCCCCTCTCACTTCCTAAAACGTGTGAACATAAAATTGGTGGATGGGCCCACTTGTCATACAAAGGAGGTATCAAAAATTTGATACCTTCTTCTGTATCAAAGTTTTACTCTTCTGCCTAGGGAGAAAAAATATTTGGACATATTAATTTGGGATATTTTAGGAAATGTCTCAATCCAAATATAAAAAATAGCATATACATCCACTATCTAAAAAAGACTTTTTTTTTTTTTTTTTGGATGAAACAGTCAAAATTTCGGTTAAAATAATCAGCGTATATCTTAGTTTTTTAAAGGGATATTTAGACTTTGGATCTCAAATAAAATTTAAAATTTGTGTTTGGGTCTCAATATTATACATAATTAGTGTTTGGGTCTCAAAAGTGTCACCAAATATAATTAGTGTCACTTTTGAGACCCAAACACTAATTATGTATAATATGGAGACTCAAATACAAATTTTGAAACTTGTTTGAGACCCAAAGTTTAAATATTCCTCTCTATTTTTTAACTATTTTGTAAAAGAATAAAAATATATTTTAGTTTTTAAAATAGTAGAAATATATGTTAGTTTTTATATTTTCAATGAAAAATGCTAAAATATTCCAATTCATTTACGTAATAGACAATAGTTGTTGTTATTCAGCTTGTGGTAGCAACGTTGTAATAAAGTTGTTATATGACGATGATATTTAGGCTGTGTTTGATTGAGCATTTTTGCCATAAAAAATATTTTTATCACAAATTTTCCACCAATTGTCGTGTTTGATAGCTTATATTTTTTATAGAATTATTTTCCAAAAAATATCAATTTTTATATTTTTTTTCTAAAATTGTGGGAAATGAAACTTGTCCAACCTGGCAACCTATAGGAAAATATTATTTTTTATGGAAAATAACTATTTTTGGTGAAAAAATAATGACTATCAAACATTTTTTTTTTTTTTGAGGAAATACTATCAAACATCAAAATTAAGTTTTTCATACAAAATATTTAAAATTTTATGGATTTTTTTTCCTAGAAAAATAATTTTATGAAATTAATTTCTTTTTAACCTATCTTCCACCTTGCAATCAAACGCACCCAGTTGCAAATTAAAATATATGAATATTAAAATAGGAGAAATGAAATAGTTTTCTTTACACAAATGTGTGCCTTTCTAGAAGAAGTATCATTCTTATAATCGTTTCGGCTATAAATGTTTCTTACAACAATTCTTAACCTTTAATACATTAGCGTATTGGAAAACGAAAACAATATTTTGTCCATAGTTTGTGATTACGGATATAACTGCAAGGTCACGTGACAGTCAATAATTGGTCTTCTATATTATCGAATGCCACATTCTTAAAATTCGGGCCAGGAAACCAACGAAAAGCTGACACGTGGTATACGATCACGTTCGTGGTCATGGTCGATCCTTTGTGCTTATTTTTGTGCTTTATATGTTGAATCCGAGGTCAATTCGGATTTGATTTTAGATTAAGCTTATGATTTATCGGATCGGACTCGGATTGACCTTAAATTTTACAGGCAGAAATTGCACTCCTAAAACCACAAGGGAGGACGTTTGTGAAAGTGGATATTTGTTCTTTTGGGCCTATGGCCTTGTTAGCAATCACCCGAATAAAAACTCGTATTATACGCGATTTTTTTCGTATCTTTTATAAACGTATAATACTTGCGTACTTTTGACAGATCCAAATCAGTACATAAATTTAAACATGCAAAATTTTAAACATTTTATGTATAAATTATTAAAAAAATGGGCACAAAAAACGTGCTGAAAATCTGTTTAATTAACCAAATTTGATAACATATTTAAGAATGCGAAGTTTTTAACCTCAATATTTCTATTTTTCGAATTTTTGACCAAATTTTTAAGAAAAATGATGGACAGACCGAGGAGGGGCCGCGGTTTAAACCGCGGTGCCACGTGTCCCTCCCTCATTGGTCGGATCCCTACCGCTGAACGTCAGCCCGCTGGATCCGACCAATGAGAGGAGGACACGTGGCACCGCGGTTTAAATCGCGGTTCCCCTCTCGATCTGTGTAGCACTGTTGAATTTGTAAACATTTTTTATTTACACTGAACTGATTTATACTCGCATTTTTGTCGTCCCGAATTTTTTTTCGTTTGCCGAATTGCTAACAAGGGTCCATGGGAGGTTGGTCATTGGTAGCTGAGAAAGATGCATCATTCACAGCCCCAAAGAAAGGGAAATTAATAAAGAAACGAGGGGGTGGCTGTGGGCCAGTTGGGTCGGCAGAGTCACATGAGACGGCGACGTCGCCCATGTGATATGCCAGCCGGCCTTTAATTCTCCCCCACTGCATTATCAGATGCTCTCTCGGAGCAAGTGGTCCCTTTTATTCGCCTGGTTTGCTCTGGAAGGCCTGTTTGGTTTGACAAAGTAGGTCGAAATAGAAAATCTATAAATCGGTATTTTATGTAGAATAATACTAAGACCATCTCCAATGGGGGTTCTATCTTCTCTATTTCTATGGAAGAAATCCATTTAAAAAAAAAACTTCTTCCAATGATTTCTATCCTAGGCAATGATGTAGGATGGAAATTTTTTAGGAAGGTTTCTACATGTAGAAACTCTCATAGAAATTCTCCTATCTCTCATGACAATTATTATTGGGCCCTACACCATTAAATTGGTCCTTTTACTATGTGACACATATGATAGAAATGGAGAACCATTGGAGAGCATTTTTTGTATGTGTACAATTTCTATAGAAACTCTTCCAAGTAGGATAGAAATCTCCTTAAAGTACAATGCCAAGTAGGATAAGAACTCAATTTTAGAAATCACCATTGGAGATGGCCTAAGGATTACAACTATTTAATTTACAATCGTCCATATAGCAGTTTCTAAATTGGTGTTCTTATTCGGTTCGGTTTGATTTGGTTATATGCCAATTCGATTCAGTTTCAGTTTTGTTTATTCGATTTTCGGTCTAATTCGATTTTTATTTATTCGGTTCAGTTTCAATCGAATTAACCGAATGCTCACCCATGGCCACAATAAGTAAAAAATCAATTATTCAACCGAATTGACCGAATGCTCACCCCTAGCCACAATAACTCGTATTCAATACAAACTGCCTCACCACTCTGAGAACTCTCTGCAGAGGAAGCCAACTCCAACAACACCACAATACTTCTGATAACCTACCAACTTTGTTGCACAGAACAAAGAGAATCGTATCCGTATCCGTATCCATATCCATATCCATATCCATAACCATATCCGTATCGTGCAACATAAGAGACTACTCATTCAATATATCTCATATGCTGGAGCATATAAAAATTAAAACAGGCCCATGAACCCACAGACTGACATACATGCAAGCATATTCACAAGAGACTACTCATTCAATATCTCATATTTTCTCACCCTCTCACAAGGCTACATTGGGGTTGAGACGTGAACTTTTCAGCTGCCCAACATTTAGGCCCTACCCCTTTGAATATTGATCGGAAGGCTAAACCTAAAACAGCCTAATCAATGCCTAAACCTCTTTCACCTTCGGAAGATCGAACGTCCATAAGCAAATATTGTTTACTTGTATTTTCAACTTTGATCTTGGTACTTCATGTGTACTTCATGGTACTTGTACTTCTTTGGTATATTGTGGGTACTTCCTAGTACAAGTCATTGGATATGACTACTATATAATGAAAAAACTTGAGCTTCACCATAAAACTTTTCTTTCCAAATATACCCCTGCATCTCTTTATTAATTAAAATTATTCGATAAAGTTAACAAGGACAGTAGGTAATTCTGGAAGGTGTCCTTTTGTCTTCCTAAATAGTCTTGCATCATATATAATATAATAATAAATTTAGAATAATTAAGATGTTTTTAGTCTTCCTAAGTAGTCTTAATAAAGATTAGAATAATTATAACAATTTTCTAATAATAATTTATAAAATACGTGCAACGTACGTGTATAAATACTAGTAAAATATAGCTCTGTGATTTTTGTAGAAGTACATAATTTTTACACTAAATTCATTTGATGATTATGCTGCAGAAATTTAGATACTTAGTTTACTTATAAAGTCATGAAGAGCTATGTATATACTTTGCAACAAGTTAATTTTATTATAGTTTATGCCCAAGCTCAGCCCGAGGTTTATATTACATCATCGCCTCTCCCTGTCATAGCCGGGTCTCAATCTTTGCATGTTGATCCTCGACATTTTTTTGAGTTTGATGCATCCTTCCTCGATCCTCCCCTTAGACCTATCTCCATCGCACATTCTACTCGAGCTGATCATCGGCACCACGATCCCCTGCATAATAGATCGCTCCTCGAGGTCCGTCTCTCAATCATCCGTGTCACGCCCAGTACCGATCGATATACGGAGAGTGACTAGGCCAGCTACTCCATATGAGGTATAAAAACATCATACGGCGATCGTGACTGTCATGAGACTAAGGGGGTGCATGCTACAATCAAGTCTCCTATGGTCTCATAAAGCATCTATGTCTCAATCAGTCAAAGCAAAACAACAATTAATGAGCATATGAGATAAAGCAGTAAGGCGTCTCCGACGCTTCATCAAAATGATCACGGAGAACTAGCTTTATAAGTTAGCTAGCCCAGAGAGTCATAGGTACATAATCGTATTCAACTGCAGTCTGATTTAATTATAATTATGCAAGAAGACAAAATATTCAAAATAACCGGCTAAACAGGTGCCGGTGGCTAAACGCCAGAATATAAATAATGATACTAGAGTGATGGAGAAGAAACACACTCAAGTCCCCCGCCAGCCATGCTCCTAGTATGCACCATTGACATTAGGGAGGAAGGTTGGATCCTTAGGCTCTGCTACGTGATCTGGCTAAACAAAACCTGCGGGACAGCCTTGAATAGCAAGTACCACAAGGGAGCACAAAAAGAGTGAGATAAAACCCAAGCATAAAGATAATAATAAGACTTTGGTTTATGAGTCATAGGGTGACGAAGTATCATCGAGTCCATATGGCACCATTACAACCAAACAAGGACAAACGATGCCAATATTAAAACGAGATGAGACTCCACCTATGGTCATGGTCAAGTTATAAGCTTCCGGTCGTATCCTCGGTCCACAGCCTGTCGTAGCACAATAGCCTAACCCAACAACCAAATAAGGACATGGGTTGGACCACGCACCATGACAGTCCGTGTCCCTCGAATACAAACGGAAGGCACAAGGCACAAGCAAGTCATTTTTCAAACGGCCAATCATTCCTACGGCTTTCTATATTTGGCGGAGTTATCCCCGCAATGCTAATTATAGGAATCCTCAGACCGTGTCGTTCCAGCAGGACTAGCCAATCCATATATATATATATATAAACACGTAGCACATTGATTATGCACCGGTCCCCTGTAAGGTTACAGTGCTAAAACATATAACACATCACATAGGAGTCAGATATAGTTATCTACCATAGGCGGATGAAACCATATCCGTGGCGGCCAACTTGACACGTCAGGACGGGACCTGAGGTGGCTAGGATGGCACGATCTCGAGAGTCTTTCCGTCCAATGCATTTACCAGATTAGTTGCCTAGTTAATCCCTAGGTTAATCTCGAAATTCACATGTCGTGGTCACATGCTCATCCTCCTAGACGTCGTACATAGTACGAGTACCCCAAGTAGGGATCCACACTGGCTCATGGAGTCATACGTAAGGATCCCTTCTTAGTGTAATTCAACACACAATACATACCACGTCATTACTACCAACCATTCATTATGTAAGTGCTGGAGACTTTGGATGTACTGACATATATCGTGTAGGAACACTTAGCACATGAGATAGCACTTCGGTGCTCACATAGATTGTATCTCTGTACACACATAGGATTAACCAGCACACGCATAGGTAGTCAGGTCGAGAATGAAGGTCAAGTCACGAGATGAAAAAGAACTCGAAGGCACAGTTGTCAAGTCAGGTCGTCGCATGTTAGGCCAAGTACAGAAAATATGCCAAGAAGATCAAGAACTATGAGTGAAAATATCAATCGCATATGAACTCCAATTAAGATGAGACATGAAGATTCTTGAAGCCAAGACGAAGATCTACAACATTCATGTTTAGTTTTACCAGATTCTAGCAACAAAACAGCTTAAACGGACAAAACGACCATTCACGCGCGGGTAAAACTGCCCACGGCGCACGGGACGCGCAGGTGCGCGGCGCGCGAAACGCATAGCGCGCAGGTGCACGGCGCACGAAACGCACAGCGCACGGGTGCGCGGCGCACGAAACGTACAACGCGCGGGTGCACGACGCGCATGTGCGCGGCGAAACGCACAACGCGTGGGTGCACGGTGCGTAGGGCGCAGGTGCACGTCTGTCAGGACCCGCACCCTGAGGAAGGGTACGAGAACGTGGGTACGTCCAGCCTTCGCTGCAGTGTCGGCGGTAGAACGCTGTATAGGTCATCTATAACATCTAACATCCAACAATACGATATATAAACCTGTTATCTCCGCACAGAGGTATAATATAACATCTCAACTCTATATCTCAATCACAAGTCTAGGAAAGATAGAGCACGATATAGAATCAGATAAAAGGAAGAGACTGAATATAAATAGAGTTATCACACCACACAAAATAGATGTTCAACACAATAAATACAAGTCCTGAATATAACTAAGTCTCAACTAACAATCGGAACAATCCGATACAAACATAAAGTTATAAATACTAGACTAAACTAGGCACCCTCTACTGAGCTAGATGCTCCTCAGGCTCTTGAAGGTCATCCTCATGTGCCCCATAGAAGGTAGGGCAGTCACCATCATCATCTGTAATATTTTCAACAGGTTCAGTCAGGACAGGAGCGAGCACAATACATCTCACACAGTTCATAACATGTTAGAAAATATAAAGCATGCAAAAGAGTAAGATACATGAACTGTAAGAAGATGTACATAAAAACGAGAGAGAATTTATAACAGAAAATATATACAGGATAAGTAAAACTGCAAGTACTAGTGATTTAGAGCACAATATGGTTATATAAACATGTTAGGTTATACAATAAAAAATGGTAACTCCATCATACGTGAGTGTACAATGGACATATACAATAGTTTATATAATATTTGTACAATGGGATTTGATTACATAACCATTTCCTACTCACCCTCCCCAATCAATACACAAGGATCCAATCCAGTTATGTTACCTTGTACAATAGTTTCTCCATAAAGCTCATGTGATCATGAGAGTACAAGATGCACAATGAGTATACATGAATAGGGGTGTACAATAAATATAATATGTTCATGAAACGCACATCACAATATGTATCTGCTGAACACAATAGGGATAACATCGCAAGAGAAGATCCATATAGTACCTATCCGTGATAAAAATCGTGACAGTATCAAGTAAAGTAATCTAGAGCAAGAATATAAGTCTTGACAAATATGAAACGATCAGAGAATGTACTCGCCTGTCACCCTGAATGACTGATATGAATAGATGTCCGAACTGGTGTCACAGAGTCCTATTTAGAGTAAAACAGGTTATAAAGTACTCAAATTGTAATAATGGAAATCTGCAATGCAAACTACATGATTCTAAGTCAAACTAGGTCAAAGTCAACTATTGGTCCACTTTGGTCAACTGTCTAGGTCAAACTAGGTCAAACTAAGTCAAACAAGGTCATGCCATGTCAAATTAGGTCACACAAAGTCAACTAGGTCAAGTCAAGTTTAAGTCTAGTCAAAATAGTCAATCTAGTCTAACCAAGTCTAGGTCAACTAGCCAATCTAAAACCCAAGTCTAAACAACACAAAGCCTAGCTATAGTCAAATACCATAATCTAACCTAGGCACACATACAATTTAAGTCATATAGAGTATTTCTTATATTAAGTCACATTCATACATTACACAAGTATATATATAGGTAGCCATATATATATATATATAGAAGAAAAAAAGAATTTAAGAGAGGGTGTGTGTGTGTGTGTTGTGTGTGTGTGTACAGGGCTATGGACTGAATTTAAGGGTTAATGAAACAACATGGCATATGGGGTAACATGTTGAATGAAGACTTTGAGTTTCAAGTTTAACATAATGTCAGTTATACATATTCTTTAATTCATGACAGTTCTTCATCTCAGATTTAACAAAACCATTTTCATTTTCAGTTTTTCTAACTATTTTCAGGGTTTCACATTAAGGTAAAAACTCAGTTTTCTATATTAAACTCTATTCTCATATTTTCAGGGTTTTTAATATCAATGATCAAATTCCCAATTCAAGTCTCATAATCGAACCAAACCAATAATCAATTTCCTTAATATCTAAACCCATTATCAGGTTTCATAAATCAGTATACTTATATGGTTAAACATTAAAATCAATACCAGTTTTGAACAACCCAATCTCAGGTTTTGAACAAACCAATCTCAGGTTTTCACATATACCAAAACTCGATTCTCAGTTTCATATCAAACCAATATCAAACAAATGAACATCACCATATTACCAAAGGCAAAACCTAAATCCTTGACATGTTCAAATGTTTACATCATTAATTTTAAATATTAATTAACAATTTAACCCATTAACTTCAGAAAAATGGATCGAACTGTACAGTATTCAGAGCATTCACATTCGAAAACCCATACTACAACCCAATCATGCATATATATGAACCTAGCTATGTAAACTCATAACTCAGACATGTGTATATATTAAACCTTAAGAATTTATCATTTACTTACATTAAATCAACATTTTAAACTCAAAAAAACATAAACTGAAACATGTATCAGTAAATAGGGCTCGAACCCTAAATTCGTTTTGAAAAACCCATGAATCCAACTAATTAACAAGTGCAGTCATAAGAACACATAGTACGTGTCATGGGGGTCAACTTCGTGTCCAACAACTGGACATGAACGTGTCCTAACAGAGAGAACACACACAGACACTCACAGTTCAGTACAGTCTCGTGCACGTGTGCCAGTCGGTCCAGGACACGACAGACGACACGAGACACCTCGTGGTCGTGTCTAGGTGTTCGCCTAGAATAGGACTACGTGCACAAGTGCCTACAACGTGTCCAAAGAAATCATAGTGTATCAGTGCAGATTTCCCGCGCGTGCACAGTGTGTGCGGAACCAGTGCACGGTCGATTTCTCACTCGACACGATACGAATTGGCACGAAACTTTGGGGCAGCCTTGTCAGACATTGCCCCTACCCCCGTGTCAAGTTTGACGTGTCCACGTGTCCTGTGTAAGGAGAAATAGGGGTCGGGTAGCAGGACACAACACGGGGGTGTCGTGCAGCGTGTTTGTGTCCATTTTGGACACGGACACGAGTCCAAATCGTGCTCAGTCAGTGGGAGATTTAAAGTACACATATAGATCTAAATTTTTGTTCAATTAGTTTTGCAAATTACTGATTTTCAATTCTATGTGACATTTCATTGAACACATGTTTAAAAACACCGATACGTGTCCGATACGGACACGAAATGGACACGAACTCCTACCAAACTTGGACTACACCTAGGAAAAACCTAAATGGATGCATCTATGGAAAGAAATTGGAAATTTAAAGGTGTTTGATAGGTTTTACCTATTGAGGGTGAAACCTCAATGAATAGGCTCCCGAAATAAGAAGTTGCCTTCCTTGAGCGATGTCCAAACGTGCTCCACTTCTTGCAAGCAAGCCCCCACTAGCCTCAACAACTGTAGGGGAGTCCAACACAATTCGTTTGGTCCAATTAGGTGAAGAAATGAGAAATTTGTGAAGGTTTTGGGGAAGAACACAAGTAGGGTTCTTAGTAGGTATTTAAAAAGAGGCAAGAACTTTGATGATGTGATTAAATAGGGTTGTAGCCTCTTGATGGCCATTGATAAAGGCTAGGGTTAGGGTTTTAGATGAGTGGCTAAGGTTTGTCCACCCAATTCCAAGTCCTCCTATTGGTCCAATAGTCCTAAGGCTTTCCTTTTCACAAATATCCTAAGAAAAAATATCCTACTTAGAAATATCTAGATATTGTTAATCTTGTCATTTACTAGGTTACCCTAATCAAGACTCTAAGCTCAAGGCTAATCTAGATTAGACTAAGATTCTAGGTCAAGTCTCAAATAATTAGCTAGCACATATTTTATTAATATAAATCACAATTTCACATAATTGTCTAAATGACTAAAATAGCCATAGGCTAAAAAGTAGTAATATGACATTCTAATCACATGACTAGGCTCCCATGGTCATGATTAGTCTCTAGGCTTAGCAAATTCTAGGGTTACACTAGTCAACCATCAAAATCACAAGTCATGGTTTTAAATAGTTTTAAATTAATTAAAAATCACCAAAAATTCTAACATGGTTTAAATATCATTATTAAATAAATAAAAATACAAAAGTTCAAAATTATCCTCATTTTAGAAACTGGGTGCTACAACGTCGCACAGGCGCGCGACAAAAAATTGCGCAAGCGCGCGGCACACGAAATGCGCAGCGTGCGGGTGCACGGCGCGCAAGCGCGCGGCACTGTTCATCGTCCCGACAGTATCGAAAGTGTGGGGAACTCATGAACACGAAAAATGCTATAACTTTTTCAAAATAAATCGAAATCAAGCGGTTCAAAAGCCAAAACTGGATGAAATCAAATTCTCTACAACATGGAACAACTAGTTTTCAAAAACAACCAAGTTTGATAGATCAAAACCACAAAAATTCATAAAGGCTAAGATTAAAGGCTACATGCAACAACTAATAAATATTAAATTAAATGGTGCACATGTACAATTACCAGATACCGTATACAGGAATTAAGAAGCAAATACGTATATCAGGAATGGGGAGTGACAATCCACTATGTATTAATTTTCCATGCATGATTGTTAAATTTGAACTATTAATTTCTATTGATGTCCGGCTGAGATTGCGTATTTTTTATATTTCAATTTGTACGTGTCACCTGATCCCGATCCATATATATTATATGATACCGTGGATATTTGAAGTTGTCGTATTGATGTAACGGAAACGTACCTGGTACTTGTACCTATAAACTATGCTTCATAGGTGACAACTTTTCTTCTATGTTACACATACACGGAGAAATTGTGTCCATATTACGTATTCGTTGAAGACTTACTACCTATATATATCCGTGTTGACATGTTGTATCCGAGCAACATTTATTCTTCTTCTTTTATGCGGACTTTATGCTATATCATCATCAAATCTTAATGTTTCAATGTTCATGGAGACATCATACTATGTTACACATCTGTAACAAGGGGGCATAAAGTCTCATTTTCGGTTCTTTAAGCAATGCTATTATAAATATCTTTTTTTTACAATAATAGACTCTTTATTATTTCAAAACCGGAGAACATAACTATTATACTATATAATAGAAAAATTAGGCTTCACCTTAAAACTTTTTCTTTTCTAAAAATATCCTTTACTAACCTTCAATATGTATTAACGTTGATAAGGGTATAAGAGTAATTAAAAAAATTAATTAAATATGTATAAAAGGTATGCATGTATGCATGCATGCATGCAAAGTAGGCAACTTGGAGAATAATAGTTAATAAAACATGCATGCAAAGTAGGCACAAGAGTCCAATAAAAAAGCGATAAAGTAGGTAGCCAACCTTTCCTATTCATGTCATTTAATTCTTCCCAACTTTCAAGCCCCCCTATTAAATTTCCAAATCTCGCAAAGACGCACAACAAAAAGAGAGAGAGAGAGAGAGAGAGAACAAGAATGTCCATCGGCGGTGGCAGCCATGAGCCAATCTGCACCATCTGTTTCGAGGATCTGAAACCCATCGCTAAGTACCTTTCGTCCATAGAAGCAGTATGAAATACTTGCAACGCAAGTGTATATATACTAGTTGGGGATAACTAGTATTTGATTGTAAGAGAGTAGTATGTATCCCTTTCTTTTTGGTCTCTTTGTTAGCTCCATAAAGGATAGTCCCACATCTAATAATGTCATATGGGGACCTCTGAACTCACATAAATAAGGCCTCATGGTGTGCCTCAACAAAGCATCCTATTGTTCTTTCTTTTCCTATGTTTCGAGTTATAATTTTCATTAGTACATATAATTTATTATCAGTATGTGCTTACAAGAATGTGAGTTATTTTTGAAATGACCATCCAAAAAGTCAACTTATAGTTACGGTCTCTAGGGGTGCAACTCGGACGGGTTGGGTCGGACTTGAGTTCAACTCGAGCCCAACCCGATGAATGATAATCCTAGCCCGAGCCCAAGTCCAACCCGGCCTCGGGTTCAACATATGAAGCCCAAAACCAAGCCCGGAGGAAGCTCGGGTTGGGTCGGATCCGGTCCATCGGGTTTATCGGACTCTAATATGATATTTAAATAATTTAAAATAAGATTAATATTAAACACATAATCAAATTGCAATTAAACACCAACCATTACAAAATACAAACTAATATGAGATTTAGAAGGAGTTGAAGAGTTTGGGCTGATAAATTTAGGATTTAAATTTTTTATTTAAAAAGTATGAAACTATAAAAGTTATATGTATGTCGGGTTTCGGGTTCTTTGGATAAACCGACACATGAATCCGAGCCCAATCCGATTTTTGATCGGGTTCAAATATTTTAACCAGAACCCAACCCCGAGCCCAAATATCTTCAACCCTAATCCAACCCATTGGCCGGTTTATCGGATTGGGCTCGGATTTAGCCCGCCCGAGTTGCACCCCAACGGGCTCCGTACTGTGAAACTCCTGTTAAATCATCATACTGCAAGCTTTTAGCCTTTTGAGACTCATGCCTTGAGCTCCTGGTGCGTTAGAGTAGGTTTAATGCTGTGGATTTAGTGGGAAGGCCGACAGGTTTGGTGCGGCCAAATCCTATAGTTGATACATGGATGCCATGTTCCATAAATTCTAGTTAACTGGCAACATTTATTTTTTATGTTTTGAATTTGGTGAACTGTTGATGGTTGAAAGCTGTACATGATTGCTTTCTTCTAACCCACCCAACGTTTGTACGTTTGTTTCGTGGAATCAGGGCCTTGGGAAATAAATTTGCCAAAGGAAAGGAGCAAGAAAGGAAAATGGTTCACAATACATAGTTTACAGTATCGGCGGATACCGATCCGATACGGCCGATACCGATACGGTTTGGCATGTCCCGATCCGATACCGATCGATACCCGATACTGATCGGTACCGACATTGAGGCAAAGAAAATTGAGAGAAAATCAGGAAAGGTTTAAAGCATAATAAGGTTGTAAAGCATGTAAAAGAAGAAAATTTATCTATTGCATGTAAACCAATCGGTAATGGTGACTCCTATTTCATTTAATTTCTAAACTACCAAGAAATAACATTGGAAATAGTTAAAATTATGCTAAACGTATCAAATATTTTTTTAAATGTTAATCATTTATTACTAATTATCTGTTTTCCGATACCCAAAAAAATCCGATACTCCTATCCAAAACCACCGATACTACCAATATAGCCGATACCGATACTCATAGGAATGGTCCAATACCAATTCCGATACCGATAATGCGAACCTCGAATCCAGCTTTGCAAGGATGAATGGGATGTAAAACAGATCTTGAGATGAGTCTCTCATGGATGGGAGACTGTATGCCCTATGCTGTACCATACACGAACATAAAATCGAAGGATACGTCCTACTAATTGCACTAATATGGACACAGATACGGATAAGGATATGATACGAATATGGGATACATACATTTTTATAAGTAGTTACCTATGTTGCACACATGATACAGCCATCAAGACGTTGATGGACACAGTACAGATACGGAAACATAGTGTGCTAAAAGCTTTGATGACGGATATTACCTAGGAGGTTAAAGAGGACATCATGGAGAAAAGGCATTACTGAAGGGATATGAGATGGGTGTGCACATGATTCTGTGTAACTTCCATAGGGTATGTTAGGATAGATTGTATTTTGTAAATGTCGAAAGACAGACTGAAGAGAGGACCCGATTACTGCGATAAATCCAAGTTATCTTTAAGGGGGCGTTTGGTACGCGGTATTTTTTTATTCCAAGTTATCTTTAAGGGGGCTTTTACTGATTTTGTCTTTTTTGTCGTTTTTGTCGCATTTTTTTTCGTTTTTACCAATTTTATGTCGTTTTTTGTCGTGTTTGTCATTTTTTGGTTTTTACCCTTTTTTGTCGTTTTTTTGGTCATTTTTTGTCGTTTTAACCGATTTTTTGTCGTTTTTGTCGCTTTTTGGTTATTTTTTTGTCGTTTTTGTCTCCTTTATGTCGTTATTACCGACTTTTGTCCTTTTTTTTTCTTTTCCTTTTTTGACATTTTTTCGTTTTTGTTTTTTTTTTATTTGTTCATTTTTTTTTCGTTTTTATTATTTTTTATTTTTTCCCCTGGAATATTTATATAGTCACCAAATATGGAAATGTAATTTTCCAAGGAATTTAATTCCTTGGAATTTGATTCCCGGGAATATAGAATTTCCGGCTATATAGTCACCAAACATGGGAATATAGAATTTCCGGCTATATAGTTTTCCAAGGAATTTCCGCATACCAAACGCCCCCTAATTGCTACCTTCTCTACTTTCCGTTTTACCTAATTTATATTTCCTAGGTTTATTTAAAATATAGTTCACCCTGCATTCTATTCCCTGTTTTATTTTATATATATATATATATATATATATATATATATATATATATATATATATAACGGAAGTCGCTCTTATATATATATATATATATATATATATAAGACATTTCTGGATCTCCTTTGTCAATTTATTCCGTTTGCCTGTCAGCCTATTACTACTGTGAAGGGAAAAAACAAAACAAAACTGTGAATGTCATATTCTACTTCATTGTTAGTAACTTGTTCCACTAATATGGAAGGTGTCACAAGTGTGATGGATGCTCTCTATTGGATTGAATTGCTGCATTTGTCATATAGTATGTTGCATGAACACGGACACGGGTATGAATGCTGTCACAATATGGATACGGACATTTTCAAATAGGTACTGTTACGGACATGGACAGGGGTACATACATGAAAGGGACATCATTTTGCCGTGTCCACATAGGTCATATACGAGGCATGTTGGAAATGTACCAATTTGTATGTTGACAACTCCTATTTAGGATTTTTGAGAATCCATAATATTTAGTAAGACTACTAAACAAATCCATAAGTTATAGTAGGATGTACTACTGTGTGCTGGGTAGTAATATAATGTAAGTTACAGACTTAACTTTGCGCTTAATAATATGGATAAGATATACCAGGAGGCTTTTGCTAATGCAAGGTATGGGGAGGGTTATCCCTATCTATGGACAGGCTGTCTGAGACATGAACCTGCATCTTCCTGGATGCGAGAATCAATCCACACCATCACACTAACCCTCATAAGTTCTTATAATTGGTTTCGCAATGCAGCTGATCCAATCATTTGGATGATATGTATATTTGGCTTGTATTTGTATGTGTAATTAGATTCTTTATCTACGCAAGTACATAGTTTCTAGTTACATCTACAATGCTAAAAGCCTACAACTCTTATAATAAATCTTGAAAGCCTCTCTTATCTAAAAGGCTTACCCAGAATGCAAATAAAATTCAAATTGGATCATGCTTATTTATGTGGGTTCCATGGGTGGATATGGCAAGAGAGATTGCCATACAAGTCTCTGATTCCAAGTAAATTTCCGAAAATTTTTGGAACTCCATTTTTGCCTCTATACTATATAGCATATATTGTGCATTAGTTTATAAATTATTATACAAAGCATGTGGATATGGTAATGGTGTTCCTACGTATCAGTAGACTGGCATGAAATCCTAAGACGCCTTACCATGAAGTTATAGCTTCCATACCTTGGTAATTGGTTACATCTTCCACTGTCGAAGTGTCAGATTATGGGAACAGTATGCATTGTGCACAAATATTGCCAAGAACGCGATTCAGTTTATTACAATGCTATATTCCTCAACTGCTAGAAACTGGATGATTATTTTTCCATTTATTAGTAAAATCTGCTCTGCTACTTGTTTATGAATCAGAACTTCACTTACCGTTTAATGCTAGCTTTCATATATTTTTGGGTTTCAACATGTAGCTCCTTGTTCTATTACCCAATGTTTTTTTTCTTGCATTAAACCACTTTTCCAGTGAGTTATTAGAAACATTTGAAAGAACAGGTTTCTAAAAGTTATAAGTAGTTTAATGGGAAACTAGAACACCTACTATACAAGTTTAGTTCGAGAAGCCTTTCTTCTCATGTAGTTCGGCTATATGACAGTTCAATCTAAAAGCAGTTCAATGTTTTAGTGGTAAACCATTGTAATTTCATCTTCTAACATACATAACTTCACCCTAGCTAGGTAATCTAGCTACTGGACTGGAAGAACATGGATGTTACATGGAAGGATCATTGAAGCGAAAGCTTCTGCTTCGGAGCTTTTAGTTTCAAATGCCTACTGCTTGAATAGCTCTGTAATTTTTTTTTTTAAAACTATGTTTGCATTCTTCATGTTACATCTGGACTGACTGGACTGATGATTCTTTTTACTATTGAAGATTTCAGTTCATCAGAAGGAAATTTATCCACTGTGGATGAGGATTTGTTGTGCAACTTCTGAATTTGCTTTATATTCAGAGAATCACAATGAATGTGCCTTCGCTCCGACTACCTCTGCATCATCTGTATCTGTCTGTCGTGCTCCAGCTCACTCCGATGCCTAAAATTCTACACATCCTCCTATCTCCCTCCACGCCTTTGCCTGTGTTCTGCCTTGGATACTGATGTTCATGGTGAATCTTGAATATATCGAAACGTTCTGTTACTGGTAACCGATTTTGCTAGTTATTATTGGTTTTTTCGTACATTAGCTCTAACACCAATCATAATTGTCTCGTTTTATGACCCGAGATCGATTAATAGTTTGTCTTTCGATGCAGGATGCTTCTGTTAATAGAAACTGAAAATTATAAAATCTGACCGAGACCGAGACTTGAACTCGGTTCAATGTCCTTAAGGCAACACAGATGCTTACGGTTGAATGGTGATTTAGCCTCCCAGGATACAATAGAACTCCTCCTCCGATAGCAACGCTTCAAACTGCAGGAACTTGACGAAACAATCAATGTAGTCTCTCTCTTGAACTGAGTACTTGAATGTATGAATGGGAGAAATGAAATACTGACCGGACTGTACATTTTATAAATGACGAAGAGACACAAAATGTAAGCAAACATTCTGTTTGGAAGCGACACACCGTTTCCTTTAGACATTATTCATTTACTTAGAATATTTCCAACCGCTTCTTCCAGCACTTTCAACCAATTGGAATGGCTTAACTTCCATGTCTTAAAAATAAAATGCAATGTCACCAAAGCAGAAAAAGAAATTTTTAGGAGAGCTCAAAATGTATGTGCACAGCTACCGGTACTCAGTTCACCGGCCTTTCAGAATCTTGTACTTTGAGAGAGCAGTTTGAAGCCGGGTTAATTAGCATTTAGACACTGGGTTTTATAGTTTAAGTCTTAACATATCCAATTAAAAAAATTTAATTAATTTTTAATTTTTGATTTCTTTTTTCGGTTATAAAATTGAGCCTAGCTAGTTTGCACTTTCGATACGGTGAACATTCAAAATTTTGCTACTTGCTAAATTATTTTTTTGTTTGGGACTTGCTATCGTAAACTAGTTTTTGTATTTTATTTCCTTAACATGGTAAACTGAAAGTGTAAAAATATCATTTAGTCCTTATGAGAATATATTAATAGATACACTTTGCATTAAAGTCTTTTTTAACTACTAAAAAAACCTATTTTATACATAAAACCCTTCATCTTTCCGAATCCAATCTTCCCATACAAATATGGATGGCAATACCCTGATGAGAACGGGGATGAGAATTAAAAAAAATTCTCCCCCGGGGATGAAAATTAAAAAAAATTCTCCATCGGATTCGGGGACGGATATGGATATAATACTCTCCACCCCGATAAATCTTCGACCCCGGTTACTTATACCCATATTCATATGTGCAACCCATTAAAAATTATATGCTCTCTTGATCTTATCTAGTACTATATATATTTATTTTATGAAAACCATTATTAACATGCCTTGTAATTTTTTGAATGAAAATAAAATTTTAAGCTTATAATGTACATAAAAAATTGTTAACCGAACGAGAGACAGAGGCGAAAAAAATCCGGCCCCGAAAGTACTAACGGGACGAAAATGAGGACGAAATTTTTTTTATTTAACGGGAATGGGAATAGGAATGGGAGTAAAAAATTAAACCCGACGAAGAATGGAAAAGAAAATGAGAATTCAAACAGTACTCGAAAACAGAAATGGGGAATATGACTCCGAGTCCTACATGTCCCGTTGCCATTCCTACATACAAATCTATAAAGGTACAAAAGTACTCATGTGCAAGTGGCAAAATCTGATCTGATTGAAAATCATCGGATGATAGTTAAGTACTTACTTTTGAAAGTTCACTAAATTAGTTTATGACAGCAAGTTGCAGAAATTAAACATTCGTGATATTTAAACGCAAAAAAAAGGGCAAAAATTGCACTCTAAGTTAGGGCTGTGCAAAAAACGGTTTTCAACCGTTAACCGAACCGATCCGACCCGTAAAAACCATTCGGGTCGGTTTTTTTTTGTATTCGGGTCGGGTTTCGGTTTACAGCCTCAAAAATATAGGTTATCGGTTCGGGTGACGGGTTTGGAAAACGGTTTCCGACCCAAACCGATAACCGATTTATATATATAATTTTCATTTTTTTTATTTAGTCAATTACCTATCTACCCCTGGTCAAATCCTAACTATTTAATCTCTCTTCTCTCAGCATTCTCTCTCCTCCCCATTCATTTCTGATCTCCTCCTCTCCCTCTAAAAACCCTAACCGAGTAACCGAGCGGCGAGCGGAGCGCCGTTCTCTACTCTCCGCCTCCCCCCTCTCCCCCACACCGTTCTCTGCTCTCCGCCTCCCTCCTCTCCCCCACACCGTTCTCTGCTGCACTTCGGCAGCTCTGCCTCTCTCGACGACTCCGTCGCCTCTCTCGATCGCCTCTCTCGACTCGATCTAGCCTAGATCTTTCTAGATCTGACCTAGATCTGTCTAGATCTGTCTAGATCTAACGTAGTTCTCTCGAGATCTAACCTAGATCTTCGAGATCTATCATAGATTTCGACGTGGAAGTGGAGATCCAACCCAGATCTGTCTAGATCTGTTAAGATCCAACCCAGATCTGTCGAGATCTAACAAAGATCTCTCGAGATCCGGTAAGATCCAACCAAAATCTGGTTTTTTTTTGTTTTTTTAATTTTAATTTTTAATTAACGTTTGTTATTCTTGAATGGATGATCTTTCGCCGTGGAAGGGGAGGAAATTTGGGTTCAAAATTGGATTCCAGTTGCTGTCGATATTTGAACTCACTGTAAGTTCATCTTTTGTGACTTCGAAAGTTCTATGTTGTGTATCTTTGTTGTTTCTGGACAGGTGCGCTACTGGTCTGCTGGGAAAAAAATATTAGCTGCAAAAAAATATTTGCTTGCTGCCAAAAAAATTTGCTACGAAGAAATATTTGCTTGTTGTCAAAAAATTTTGCTACGAAGAAATATTGGCTTGCTGCCGGAAAATTATTTGCTTGCTGGCAAAAATTGTGTTGCCAAAGTTGAATACTTGCTTTCCAATTCTATGTTTCCAAAATTGTGTTGCCAAAGTTGAATACTTGCTGCCAAAAATTGTGTTGGTTTATTAATTATATCATGATGAGATGCTGCAGATGCATGTAATGAGCTGCATGTAAATTTAGTTCAATGTGGTTTGGCATACACTGCATGTAAATTTAGTTCAATGAGATGCATGTAATGAGCTGCATGTAAATTTAGTTCAATTAGGTTATGTGGTTTGGCATCTCATGTTGAGCTGCATAGCCTGCATGTAAATTTAGTTAAATGTAGAGTTCAATTTAGTTCAATATAGATACTGCTCTATGTAGAGTTCAATTTAGTTTAAATTAGGAGCCCTTCCGATCGATCCATCGTTTCTATTATTGAAGAAGATTTCGAGGATATCTACAAAGTTGAAATGGGTAATTTTCATTTTCTATATTGTATTACATTCTTTCAATTTGATATAGTTTTAACTTGTTCATTGATTTGTTCTTTTCATTTAGAATTGGGTAAGTTAACGGTGGACTCAACATCAACGAGCGAGGTTTGATTAGTTCCCCTCTTTTAAATCAGTGTCTTTGGAACACATTATTGTAATATGTCAGTTATTTTGTTACTGCTCTACTACTACTAGACTGCTAGTGCTGGCTACTCTGTGACTTAAATACAGTTATAGCTACTGTTGGATACTCTATGCTAGGACTTACAATAGTGTAATATGTCAGTCATTTTGATACTTTGTGAATTGTGACTTACAGTTCTGGAAATGTGCACTGCTTTATATGTCAGTCATTTTGATACTTTGTGACTTACTGTTGGATACTCTGTGACTTACAGTTCTGGAAAAATATGTAGATGCTGTTCTGGAAAAGACAACTTTGATAATTGATGATGCTGTTCTGTTGAATCTTTGATACTAATTTTTTGATACTGTCCATTTTCATATTCTGATGAGTGATACTTTCATGTTCTGAATTCTGATACATGTACATGTTGGAATCTTGGATACTGCTTGACAGGCGAGGCACTCGTTGCAGCCACTGGCGAGGCACTCGTTGCAGCCACTGGCGAGGCATTTGTTAAAATTAAGCCTGCCGTTGGTGAGGTTACTGAGGTACTCTCTTCATAGTCGTTTTTAACATTCAAAAAATTTACTGAGTTTTCCCATTAGAATTGGCGATGATGATTTGGCACTCATTGCAGCCATTGGCGAGGCACTCGTTGCAGCCATTGGCGAGGCATACATTGCATCTTTAATGACGCATTAAAGGCCATTCTGAGCCTTTGTTTTAGCTTTTGTATATAATGCAGGTTTAACTTGTGCGTTGAGTTTGGAATTTGGAATCTTGGATTTGGATGTGCTGACATCGAAATGAACATTTCTTCTTTATTGTGAATTTGTAATTGGTATATATTACCTCGGTTTTCTACTGGAGTTCTTCTTCATTGTGAATTTGTAATTGGTATATATTACCTCGGTTTTGTACTGGAGAATGATCTGGATACTGTGGTGAATTTGGAATCTTAATCTGGGTGTAGCTTAATCTGGATGTAATTTGTATATTTGTTTGGTATTTTGTTTCATTGAAGAGGATTCTGTTCTGACTTCTGAGTGGAGACTTGATATTTGTGTTAACTGTTAAGTAGTGCACTGGACTTCAAGTCCAATTTGAAATTCAATGTTCTGCTGTTATACTGTGCACTGGACTTCAAGTCCAATTTGAAATTCAATGTTCTGCTGTTATGCTGTGCACTGGACTTCAAGTCCAATTTGAAATCCCAGCCCATTATTGATTTTATTTCATTTTCCATACACCCAGGCCCATTAAAAATTCGGCCCAGCCCACTGGCCCGTTAAACCGAACCAACCGAAAACCGAACCGATCTAATTCGGTTCGGTTCAGGTCCGGTTATATTTTGGTCGGTCCGGTTCTCGGTTCTCGATCGACGGTTTACGGTTCATTTCGGTTTTACAAAAATCGGTCCGGTTCAGACCGAACCGAACCGATGCTCCCCCCTACTCTAAGTAACATGTGAGCCATGGTTCCAATTTAGGGATTGTTAGTTACGATGTCAATTGAACTCTCAAGCATAATTGTCCCCCAAGAGACAGGTCAAGTAACATGCCATCTTGAAAGCTAGCTAGCTAGCCTTGAATGTGTTCAGTTGAAAGTAGATGTAGACGATGAAGAGGGGAAAAAAAGGACAAATGTTAAAGACCACTCCATTTTTACTGAGGACAACTATCCTACTAAGAACAATTATGACTGCCTATTTTTTTTACTAAGGACAAGCAAAATTGAACAAGATTACTAAGGGCAACCCCCTCGGCGGCGTCGGCCCGGCCGAGCACCCCTCCCGCCGCTTTTCCGAGGTCCACAACCTCATCCCCATTCACAACCTCCTCGCTGAGCACCCCTCCCTCCGCCTGGAACTTATGGAGTCGGTGGACAGACCTCCATGGACAACGGCGCCGAGCTTCTCCTCCACCTTTGGAGGATCGACGAGCTCGTCGCTGTCATCCTCCGCGTTCGCGTGGAGCTTACGACCTGGAAGAAGAAAAGGGGGGGGGGGGGGGGGGGGGGGGGGGGTCAAAGTGATGAATCTCTCCATAAACCCTAGATTCTGACCAGGAAACCCTAGATTTTTTACGAATTCACCATGATCGGAAAGGTTGGAGAGGAGGATGACGAGGAGGAGAATGGAAGGGAGAGCCCACTTCCTCATGACTGAAAAATTTATTTTCCCTCCGCCTCCCTCCCCATGGCGAGGACTGCAGGCCAACCTGCAGTCCTGTCTTCACTTTGGACTGCAGGCAAGCCATGCAGTCACTGTAGGTTAGAAGTTTTAAAAAAATTAGAAAAAAAATTCTGTCAATCGAGGACTGCAGGCAAGCACTGCAGTCCTATCTTCACTTTGGACTGCAGGCAAGTCCTGCAGTCCTCGATTGACAGAAACGGGGTGACCCTTAGTGTTTTCAAAATGGTAAACTTGTAAATTTTTTAAAATTTTAAGTTGGTGGTCCTTAGTAACCAAAAAAAGGGTGGCCTTTAATATTTGCCAAAAAAAACCCCTATCTATGATGAAGATGGATCATTTGTGTTAGAGACAGAGAAGGGACTCCAACTGTTCTTATTTGGGACCACATTGCACTCATCAATACAACTAATCCCTCCATCTTCCTCCCCACCCCCACCTAATTAGTTATCATTAATATTTCGGCAGGCCAGGCTGCTAAGGTTCAAGGATAGGGATTGATCGCCAGTGTCGAACATACTAACATATTCCGTCGTGAAAGGAATATATGTATGACAATAATAAACATCTTGAAAAATGCGGTTTTTTTTTAACAACCTACTCCTTGCAACAGTTGGCAGTTGGCATTGCAGAAATGGAATATCAAAGTCGAATAATTCGTTTTTCCGTGGGATCGAATCCATCGTATGTTTATGTCTCCGCCTCCTTGTTCTACACTGGAGTCATTGGGGGCAACCGATGGTTCACACCCTTGTCTGCACGAGTACTCTTGGACATGACAACAAGAACACCCTCTACGTGGAGTCGAGTTCGAGTCCAAACAAGATTAATTTGGTTCTACAAGTGTTCCCTTCAGTGAAGAACAAGGTAATTCTTGTAAAGGCACGTCTTTACGGATGACTCCTTTAGTCTTTCGAGAAAAATTACGGATGACTCCTTTAGTCTTTACCGAGTCGAGTTCGAGTCCATCTGCGAACAAGATCGAATCGAACAACCTATGGTCAAACTCGGTTCGAATACCACTTCGAACAAAAAAAAAAAGATCGATCGAACTCGGTATCAACCTGCTCAGGAACGAGCTTCGACAGAGTTGGTATAAGCCGAAAGCAAGCCGAATATGAACCGTTTGAATCGTTGTATTATGTATGCTCTCGAGTCTAACATTAGGGTGAGTATAGAGAAGGTAATCAAGGCAGAATTCTCCTGAATGCATATAGTGAGCTTTCCATAGAAAGGGTCGGTTGCGTGTCCTAATATCCTGTATGGACAGCCAAGATGTACGTAGCGAGTAAACAAAGTAAACTCGTAGGGAAATGTTTGAACCAAGAGGGAGTCTCGACGTCATGTCGAGAGAGTAGTCAAGACGAACAAAGAACAAAGGGGGTGAACCATAGGTTGCTTCATTGATTCTCGAGATACATTAGGTTCTTGTTGGTTGTCAATTATATGTGGTTCTGCTGGTCTCTTGGTGCATGCACATTGCTTAAGGGATGAGCTTCTGCAAGCGTTAGAAATTATTTTACCTTATATATATATATATATATATATGTGTGTGTGTGTGTGTGTGTGTGTGTGTGTGTGTGTGTGTGTGGGGGGGGGGGGGGGGGGGGGGGGGGGGGGGACGCGGATCAAAAAATCTGTCCGCGAAGTCCTGTCAAAGTCTCGCCTCCTGTACCATCGGATCGAGCGGGACCTTTACAGAGCCCACACGATGCCGCGTGATCCAACGTTCAAATGACGCAGGACTTCGACGGACTCCGAGTCCGTCGAAATCCTGCATCATTGGACGTTGGATCACGCGGCAAATATATATATATATATATATATATATATATATATATATATATATATATATATATATATATATATATGCTTAATTGCACTTTGATACTCTCAACTATTCCGTTTTTTCAAGTTGATACCTCAACTATTTTTTTTTTTCCAACTTGATACCCTAAAATTTTTTTGGACAATAATGCCTTTACACAAAAATTAAAACTACCACTCAACCCCTCCCCCTCCCCTCCTCCAGCCCTCCCCCCCCCCCCCCTTCCAGCCACGCACCCTCCGCCCCCGCCCCTCTCCCCACGCCCCGACCGCCCTCGCCCCTCGCACACCCCCCCCCCCCCCCCCCCCCCCCCCTCCCCCCCCCCCCCCCCCTCCCGTCCCGCCTGCACCCTCCCCCTCCGCCCCTCCCCCACCCCCCCCCCCCCCTTTCCCACCCCGCCTGCACCCTCCCCCTCTGCCCCCCCCCCCCTCCCCTCCACCCTCCAGCCACCCGCACCCCCCCTCCCGCTCCCTCCCCGCCCTCTCCCGCTGCCCTCCTTTTCCGACTCCACCATCGCCGGAGAGGGAGGGGGGGTTGCCGCCGCGGGAGGGGGGGAGGTGGTCGCCGGAGAGGGAAGAGAAGGAGGTGGTCGCCGGAGTGGGGGAGGGAGGGAGGGGAGAAGGGGAGAGGGAATGGATAAGGGCATTTTGGAGATTTTTAAAATTTAGGTATCAAGTTGAAAAAAAAAATAATAGTTGAGGTATTAAGTTGTTGAGTAAAAAAGTTTATGGTATCAACTTGAAAAAACGGAATAGTTGAGGGTATCAAAGTGCAATTTAGCCATATATATATATATAGCAAATGATGGACGATGATGAGCCTGGTCTGTGCGATGCGGGACATCCACAACGTTGGAGGACTGACGAAAAATGACCACGATCTGAGCTGGAAAAAAGAAAAGAAAAGAAAAGAAATATATATATATATATATATATATATATATATATATATATATATATATATATATATATATATATATATATATATATATAGCAAATGATCTCTAGCCTAGTGGTTACACTACAGCAAAAAATTCTTTTAATGACGGCTAAAAAGCGTCATTAATGACAAACCATGACTTTTTTTTTTTTCAAAGCAACCTTTATGAAAACGGGTGTTATAAATGTTTTTTAAAAGTGTTATAAAAAATCATCATGAATAGTTTCTATAAAAGCGTTATGAATAGTTAATATATAGTGCACAATTCAGAACAATTTTAAAATGTTATGAATAGATAATATGTATAGGCTCAACGCAGCACATTTATAACACTTTATACTATTCAAATTAGCATATTTATATTGCTCTATACTGCACAGTATATATTACATTCCAAAAACTTAACATTATATATCACCATCTTTATTACATTTCTCAAAATAGAGTACATATCAACATCTTCATTACATCGAATATCCAAATACATATATATATATATTTACAACTACCAAAATTGTCCATATCAAAACTGTCCACAGAACATGTAGCAAAATTCTGAAAAAGATAAAAACAAAGTTCAATATACTTTATTTATTTGGGTAAAATCTATTGTAAGTTTAACTTATCCGTATCCGTGTTCGTATCCTGAGTCCGTATCGTGGCCTTATGGATGTTGATTGATAACGACAAATTTGTAAAAACAAAGGAGAAAATCTCACCTGGATTGTGCTGTCCAAATAGAACCTAGGCAATTGCCAATCCGCCCGCCTCTCCAGGATACCCAGCCCACAAGATCGTCCCGATGGTCCGATCATCCTTCGCGAAGCTGACATCCACCAGACGTAGGTGCCACAGTTCACGTCCATTCCTGAAGAGAGAAAAAAATCCAAGGTTCTTGAAGCTCGACAAGAATTTAAATCAATCAGAGGATTATGAAACTCTCGATCAAATGACAGTCATATTTATTGTGCATTTGATAGACTCAAGTTGAGCCGACTCAGCAATTTGTGTCGAGACTAACACTAATAATAGAGATGAAACGAAAATGACTTTGAGTCAGAATGAATCTGAAAGAAGAGTCACAACCAAAATCTATGGAATATGCGAGTCTGAACACGATCTTACCGAGAGTGCATGTGGATCTCCTCGATCGCGAGCGGGTAATCGTCCCAATCATCGAACGGAACCACATTCTTACATCCATATAAGTTTATATATATATATATATATATTTTATATATATATATATATATATATATATATATATATATATATATATATATATATATATATGAACACCATATTATTATCTATAAGCCCAAAAAATTAAAATGATCACATCACACAAAACAAAATAAATACCAATAACCACCTAAGTAGAACCCGTAAGTTTTTTTTTTTTCCAATCCATTTCCGAGAGAAAAAAAAAAACATATAAGCCCAATATTTCCATGGTCCAATTGGTAAATCTCCTATATATAATCTTTTCTTCTCACTTATTTTGGACATCCTAATTCCTCTCAAATGGAGACCAATATTTCCTTCAGCTTCTTTGTTGGATTATGCCTGTCTCATAACCTTACCAAACAATGCCTGAGTAAGATTCTAAACTACCCACCATGGAATGCCATTCGAGTAACAAAGCAATGCTCTCTTCATATACTCAGCAGTATCCCCATTCAAAAACTGAAATCCTCTTTGAGCTTATTGTTGATGTTAACTACACTTCCATCATATGAATGCATTTGAAAGAAGTAGTAGTTCATCAATTTAGCTCAATAACATGAGAATTTGTAACTGTTATGCCTAAAAACAGAAATCAAAGAACATTTTGCTCTATGGAAATTCACCATTGAGTAGCATTTTGCACCCAAAAACTAAACAATACAGAATAGTTAAAATAAAGGATGTTACCAGGCGGTGCGCCTGTTGCTCCATGGCTTGAAGGCGAAACTTCAACTCATTGTTCTGATTGGTAAGTCCAGCTGAATCTCTCTACAATCAGTGGAGAGAAAGTATAGAATCAGAACTTGCAACTTGTAACAAATCTACGACAAATTTTTACAATGCACATGTAATTTCTCATAATTTACACGTTTCTAAATATCTCTTAGCAAATTTTGAAGCAACCTACCTGTAACAAAGTCAATTGTGCTGATAATGTGGTTGCTTCTGTCTGCAAGGTCTGCACCTTGTGTTCCAATTCCAAAATATAACTCATCTTGCGTTCTTTAGAAATTTTTTACAATGCACATGTAATATAACGCATCTTGCTGATAATGTGGTTGTTTCTAAATATCTCTTGCGTTCTTTGTTTTTTCTGTTTTTTTTCCTCATTTTTTCGGTTTTATTTTTCTTTTCTTTTTATTAGTTTTCTCATTTTTTAAAATATTTTTTCTTCATTTTTTAGTTGGATTTTAACAATCAACCGTTAGTCTAAGATCCAAACACTAAATATGTCTATTATGGAGATCCAACCACAAACATTCTAACATAATGGATATCCAAACGCTAATTATATTTATTATTGAGATCCAAATACAAATATTCTAACTTATTCGAGATATAAAGTCTAAATATCCGTAACTATTAAGTATATACCCATCTATTTTGCATGCGTGCGTGGAGGAGGAGGAGGAATCAGTGGCGACGCAGAAGTAAGGAACGATCGTGTACACTTTACTGTGCATGCTCACGTGCCAAATAGAATTTTGGTTTAAGGAAAGATGTTAATTAACTTACGTAGATGTATGCCAAGCATTTTGATTTTTGATTACGTTGAGTCAAGAGTTTGTTTATGTACTTCTACTACATGCATGTCACCTCGGTAATCTGTGTATATAATGAGTTATGATCAAATCAAGTCTTGGGACCTAATTTGGCAGGCAGCTGAAAGGAGATGGATGAACACAAAATGCCACTCCACTCGCACAACTCGATAGGGTTCGAGTAGCATGATTAGATTGGAGAAGCTTTTTGTAGGCCTTTTCTTTTTTCGTACCGTTCTTTTCCAACTACTTTTTGGAGTCACCAGTCGCTTTCTTCTGTGCAACCAAAAAAGCAGGCACAAAGTAAAGGCTCCCAACACCAAAATAAAATACTAAAAAACATATATATATATATATATATATATATATATATATATATATATATATATATATATATATATATATATATATATATAAGGATTCAGATCGGAAGTCCTATTTTTGGAGTCCCATCGAAGTCCCGCAATTCTTGGCCGTTTGATCGTGTGGGTTCCGTGTGGGCTCCGTTCGATCCGATTGTACAGGGAGGGATGGAACTCCGCGAACGAATATCTTGATCCGAATCCTATATATATATATATATATATATATATATATATATATATATATATATATATTCCAAAATTAGCCGGCTGGTTTTAAATTATAGAACCATCCAACGTTTTATGGGTTTGATTGAAATTTAGTGATTGAGATTAAAAGACGTAGATCCCACCATTTTTAAGTCATTTAATCTCAACCATGCAATTCCAATCCAAGCTGTATAACATAGTTTGGTTCTATAATACAAAACCTAGTAGATTGGTTCTAGAACACTTATATATATATATATATATATATATATATATATATATATAACCACTGCCTACATGTTATCTTGTTATTATTGTTATCGACTCTCTAACAGTAGTATAATTTTATACATATGATAAGAAATGTTTTTGAGCATATGTAATATGTGCGATCGTACGAGATTTAAAAAAGTGGAAAATTCTAAAATATTTAAATTCTATATATATTACTTAATGTGATATCTCACTTCTAGATTTAAATATTCTTGTATTTTTAGAAAATGTAATAACATAACTCTTCTATATCATTTTTTTTAGAGTGGTTATTATCTTTTTAGTATTTATATAAGATCCTTGGCGTGTCGGCTATATTGGAATGCAGACATTGTGATGTTATAGACTGTTGTGCACGAAACTAGCAATATAGCACAGGAGCAAGCTCGAATTTTTAAAAAAAAAATAACTAAAAAGAATATATATTTTTAGAAAGAGAATGAAATTAAGGAGATCCGAGCCAAATTTCATGATTAGGTGTAAAATTAAAAGTTAGATTTAAGACGCAGGAGACTGAAGCTTGAACCCAAGCTCGACTCTCAATAATTTTTGCAAGTTCATCTCACAACTCCTCCTTTTAAATCGGAAAACTTAATGAACTTAAATTGTGTACAAGTTTAAGTCAGAACTAAACTTATTTATTTATTACGAGCTTATGAGTTTTCTTCCACAGAAACTTGAGATCAAATTGTAAGTGCTTATGAATTTATGCCAAAATGAAGATTTATTTTAGTGTAATTTATTTCTCCGGATCTTATATAAATATGTAAATAAAAAACGAATATTGTGGAAAGCTTGACTAGCCAAATACTTCTAAGTTTGGACTTGAACTTGTTTATCTAGCGAGCTTATGTTAGACTCATGCGGTTGCTTTTAAGCTCATTAGACTAAGGTCATGTTTGGTACACTATAATGTAATTGTAATCGCAATGTAATCAAATATTTTTTTTTCTCATTTGATTACATTACGATTACGATTACATTACATTGTACCAAACAAGGCCTAAGTTTAGCTCACAGACGGTTCATTGAGCCAAACTCAAGTTGGCTCAAGGATGGCTCGGCTCTTTAACGCCCCTAATGTAGCAACATCTACTTTGTCCGAGCTCTCTAGCCTAGTGGTATTTGAGTGGACATCCGAAAAGGCCGGCAAGGTTTAGCCTCGCAATTGTGTGTAAAATTTCAAAAAAAAAAAAAAAATTGTTTCGCGAACAAGAATTTGTTATTACGGTCTCCTCTCCTCAAGCAAAAAGACTTTTTTTTTTTGCTTCTACTATTTCACATACGTACCATCCTCACCCTAATTAAATAGTGGTACTGATGTAACAACATGGATCTGAGTTAGCATCCTATGCTATGTACAAAATGCCACCTTTATATATTCCTGTCATGTGCCAATAAGTTAACATCAATAAATTCTTATAAATTCTTAGTACTAATGCACAGTAAGAAACTCCTCCTATCTCCAGGTGATCTTCTATCAATAAAAGAATATTAATATTGAATTTTATCATATTTGGAATGATATCAGCAAGGTTAATTAGAAACGTACTCCAAATTTACATTAATAAGGAATGAAAAGATCTGCCCATTATTTGATTTTCTTTCTTTTTAATGGGGACCTAAAAAGGAATTTCCATAAATTTTGTTCATATACACATTACAAAAGAGGAAGAAAAAAAACCCACATAAGCGGACATTTATTGGAGTACTTTTAACTTAATGACAATTTATACGTATTTAGACATTTATAATTTGGTAATGAATTCCCACACCCACATACTAATAATTTAATGGTTCCCGTTTTAAAAACCGGACCGATGGTCGAACCGAATTTTTTTGGTATAGGTCGGACCGGGGTTCAACCGGGGTTCAATTGGAGTTCAATAGACTTGGTTTAGTTTGGTTCTAATAGGTAAATATCCATATTTACTTCTTGGTTTAGTTTGATTTGGTCACAAATATGTTAGTTCGGTTTAATTTTACAACTATAAGGTTGATTAAAACCAAATAAAGAATCAAATGGTCCAAATTTCACATAATAATTTATTTTAATTTTTTTTACAATAAAAAAAAACCAAAATTGGCCGGTTCAATTGTGAACCGGTTCGGTCGGTTCACCGGTTGAACCCGGTTTTGACAAAAAACCGACGATTCTTTAAAAGACTCGATTTTAGTCGGACCGATTTTTTGGTTTAAACCGGTTGGACCCGGTCCAACCGCCGGTCCGGTCCGGTCCGGTTTTTACAACATTGTTCCCGATCCCCTAATGTTAATCTCGGCTTGGAAACAGCTAAAACATGAGCCATCCAAACTGTATGTTTATTCTCACAACATTATATTTAAAAAAAAAAAAATATTATAACTAACACTGTATGTATATTCCTCATCTAAATCGTAAATTTTTTTATCTAATTTAAATTCCTACCTACTTTAAACTATTTTAATGTATTTGAAATATAAGGTATTATCTAAATATATAAGCAAATTTTAAAATTTTATTTATAACAATTTTTAATTAAAATTTAATAAAATTATATTTTAAAACTATTTTAATATAATTAATTTTTTATCTAAATTTTTACTATTATTAAGAATGTGTGTTATGTGCATGGCATGTGAACATGACTAGTAATTAGTAATTTTTTGCAATGTCAATATAAGTAGAAAACGTATAAGATATTACTAATTTTTCATGACCAATATATTTTGATATTTGCTTGATATATTTAAGGGATCCGAGTCTCAAAGGATACTCCAACCATTGTGACGTCCATATTTATTAATATCGTTAGGGATATTTTAGCAAATGTTCTCATTCAAAATATAGAAACTAACATATATCTCAACTTTTTAGAAAAACTAGCAAATGCCCACATTCTTTTGTATAGAACAAATAAAATTTTAATATATACCTCCACTATTTAACCAAAATTTTGCCTGATTTACAAATTAATTGGAGTATTTGCTATTTTTAAAAATAGTGGAGATATATGCTAATTTTTTTATGACATTTGCTAAGATATCCCATATCGTTATTACTTCCTTACATGATAAAGAATTATTTTTGTTGATTGTAATTGATATTGTACCACTTACCATTAGGGGTGTCAACGGATGCTTATCGGTACGGACATGATAATATTCGTATCCGTATCCGATTTTTTTTGGTAATATCCGAATCCGATCCGATATCCGAACGGATATCTCTTTTGACACTCCGAATTCGTATCCATCTAGTTTAACGGATATCGGATAATATCCGATCCGATTAGCTAAAAAATTCGAATGCTAGTATTCGAATATCCGAAATCCGAAATATTAAAAATTTAGTTATTATCCGAATATCCGAAATCCGAATATTAAAAATTTAGTTATTATCCGAATATCCGAAAACCAAATTCAATTTCTCTACATATTTGAGTCCTTTCTTCTTCCGTTGTAAATTATAATTAATATATATTACTATTATATATAAATTATATTATAATTAATTTATGTAAAAGTCAGTTGTGAATAAAATAATTTAATCTTCTCTATTAATTAATATATATTACATATACATTATACTATAATATATATAAAATTTTGGATATTCGAATTCGATATCCGAAATTTACAATTTAAAGTCGGATCGAATATTAACGGATTCAAATACCTTAATATCCGAATTCGTATCCGAAAAAATAATAATATCCGAAAAATATTTGGATATCCGAATCCGATATCCAAAATTTCGAAAAATATCCAAAATTTCGAATTTTCGACTGTACATTGACAGGTCTACTTACCATGCTGGAAAAATGTTTCTATTTCCAGCCAACCAACAAAACAGCTACAGCTCGGTGGGATTTCCTAAAATTCCAACCGTCTGCTGAAACGGTTAATCACCGGTCAGTCGGTCAGTCCGTCAGTAGATTTATTGGATTCCCTCACTCCAACCCCCACAGTCGCAGACAGCGTGGAGCCAATAAATAAAGGATCGCCAGTGGCATTCCCCGTAAATAACGGAAAGGCTTTTCCATGGGTGGGGTCCCTCCCCTTGCAAAAAAGAAAAGTGGCAGCAAGCGACCAACTATACGGAGCATCATCATATCATATTATTAACCATCAATCAAACCATCTTCTTCTTCTCCAACTCTCTTGATTTCTTCGAATTTCATTCCTCGAGGAGTTCCCATCTGTAAGTGAACAACCAGCTCTCCTTGATTTCAGTTATATCTACATTTGTTTGAATTGATATCGACACGACATTTTAAACTACATTAGAACAAAGCTGTTTCGTCGTGTCCATATCATGTCATGTCGTATTTGTGTTTTTACTGCTATTTGTACTTGCGTTATTTGTGATTTGTAGAATATATGCTCTTTTGAGTGAGAATTGTATGATAGCAAGTACTGTTTCTTAGTCAATTATGTTCTATTGGGTTTCAAGAAACTGCTGATGATATTGATGGGTCACTTCTTTTGCCTTTAATTTCTATGCTTTTTTTTTGTGTTAGGCGAAGTTCCACTGTCAATTTATAATATTCTTGATACTTTTATTTTATTAGCTGCATCGATTTGTTTTTTTTTTTTTGGTAGTGTAATGTCATTTTCATGTTCTGTTTCTTAATCAATTCTTGCAACTTTGTAGAGTCTGTGTCCATATAGTTCTGTTAAAAATCTGATAATTTTGTTTTATCACTTGCTGTTGCTATTCGGCTATAAATTTCTAAACATTTGACCTGCATCGATTTGTTTTTTTTTTTGTTTTGTTTTGTTTTTTTTTTTTTTTTTTGTAGTGTAATGTCATTTTCATGTTCTGTTTCTTGATCAATTCTTGCAACTTTGTAGAGTCCGTGTCCGTATAGTTCTGTTAAAAAAAATTCTAGGTGACACAGGGAATTTGGTGGAGGGAGGATGACGAGGGCGACCCGAGCTTTCCGCGACACGATCCAGAGGGAGGCTTTCCGGTCGGTCTCGTCCAATGTGCAGTTTCTAACCAGCAGGTTCCCCAAGTACATGGCCGGAGCGAACAACATGGTCTTCAATCCGGAGGAGCAGTTGGAGCTGCCGTCCCTCAAAGAGATCGTCGCCAAGGAGGCCGCTCAGCTGCTCGAGCAGCAGCAGCAGCAGCGCCTCTCGGTCCGTGACCTCGCCAAGAAATTCGACAAGGGCCTTGCCACCGCCGCCAAGCTGTCCAACGAGGTCCTCAGTCCTCACTCGATTCTGATTTAAGCGCATTTTTCCTTCATTCTCAAAATTTTCCCAATTCAACTGTCCTGCATTAGTAGAAATAATCGTAACGATTTGCACGTTTAGTGGGAATTAACACTAATTGTGTTCTACTTGACCAGACTTTCTTGAATGATTGATTGGTACTAATGTATGGGCTGGAAAATTTCAGGTCAAGTGGAAGGAAGTAGCTTCGTTGGACAAGCATGTCATTCTGAAGAAACTAAGGGATGTGCTGGAGGCTTTTAGAGGCCGTGTGGTGGGTCGAACCCACGATGAAGTTGATGAGGCCATCTCCATGGTTTGTCTTCTACATTCTTGTTCGTATATATATATGATTCGTCGTTATTCTTAACACTATCCAAGTGACAAATGTTGATCGAACAAGTTTCTAGTTGTTTTTCAATTATGTCACGTATCGACATCCCATGTTGGTTGAAATAGGAAAGGCAAGACTGAAATAATGTCCCTCCCAAACCGAAATTCGAAATTGTGAGGAAAGAACCAAAAGGTAAGCAAACAAAGATTGGGAGCCTGAAAGGACCCTTCACCTACTTTAATCAACATCTCACATGGTGGAGCCAAACACTCTTTTAGTTCACTATTCACATCTCTAGTCTAATAGTAACCATAACGAAACTTTATTAAGATGTTAAGAATGATATTAGAGTAATATTTGATTGTGTGGTCTTTTTGTCAAAGCTACTTTTAGGAGGGAACACAAGCATTTTCAAGAATGTTGTTCAACAATACTGATATATAGAACTTTCTGCTACCAACCTATGCTGCACAGACACATCAAAATGGTGTCCGCTGTCCGAATTGTGTCCGTAATCGTATCCTTGTCCGTATTCGTGAAACATAGTGATTATATTGTACCTATCTGAAAATGTCCGTAAGCGGAACCCGTATCTTGTCCTTGTTCGTATCCATATCCGTATCCGTGCAACATAGCTACCAAATATATTGATTATTTCTTGTCTATCAAATTTCAACATACTGCTCATGCACATCAGCTTCTCACTTGCTACAAAATAGTTTCTTTTTATAACATCTGGATGTGATTTTAAGGCAAGACCATACAATGTTCAGGTTATGAAGTTATCTGGTTGCATTTCAAATTATCTTGATTGCCCCAATTTGTTATCACTTCTTGTAGGTTGAAGCTCTAACAGTTCAGCTAACTCAAGGAGAGGGAGAATTTTTTATAGAGAAGGAAGAAGTGAAGAAGCTTGCAAATGTTCTTAGAAAGGTTGGGAATGCTACTTTTTTTCTTTGTAAATTTCAAGGTTCATCAATTGAAACTTTGTTATAAGGACACTGTAAGTATAGAATATAATGTATAAAATGGCCTCCCTGTGTCAAGACACTCCTATCATACTGGGTCTGGGGTGCGTGGCGACTGGTGCAGCCTTAATCCCATTTTAGGGAGAGGCCATGGCACAAACCCGCATCCTCTAGAAAGGAAAATAAAATAAAATCCAAACCTTATTATCATGCCAGTTGGTGCCCTCCCATCTTTCTACTCATATTTATTTGCTTAAATTTCTGTTATTGTTGCTGTTTTTAAAGAAATGTTGCTGTTTTTTTTCCACAAAAAGATAAATACATTCTGTTATTGTTTCAATTCTTAGTTGTTATGATACTAGGTTCCATTGTGTTGTTTTGCTTAACAGGCTTCAGAAGATGCCAAAAAAGTGGTAGAGGAGGAAAAAGCTTATGCTCGTGGAGAAATTCAGAGTGCAAAACAAGCAGTGCAAAGAATTGAACAGGCCCTTCGTGAACAAGAAGAGATATCGAAAAGCACGAAGAAACAAGTTTGTACAAGTTATTCTTTATGCAATTACTAATCAATTGAACAGTTAATTAGGACATGTTCATTTTCATACTACTAAAGCATGGTATATTATGATATATAGATTGGGTATCTTTCGATTCGGATGACTACCTTTTGAAAGAGTTATAGATAATATTGATCTTTTGTTCATAATGTTGGTCTATAGAGTCACCAAGGGGGTGGTCTAGTGGTAACATTAGTAGCAAGGGGAGGAGTGGGTGTGGGTTCGAATCCCAGTCTGGGAAAAATTTAATGGGAGGGGGTCTTGCTGCTAGTAGCCCTGGACACGGACGGTCAATAATGACTGGCCCTATGGCCCCTATCTCAATAAAGAAATAAATAGTTGGCCTGTAGTGTGAGTACATGGTATAAAAAGTAGGAGGCTTGGGTAAGAAGAGGGATTCATACTTATGGATACAAAAAGGAAACCCTCAAACATCAGTGGGAATCAGAAAGGGTTTTGACAACATTTCTGTGAAAAAGGGTGAGCTCAAAAGAAGTAAAATAAAAGTATATGAAGATGAAGGGGAGAAGATTGTTGATTTAGGTTTTACTTATACACACAAGTTATGTGGTTCATTGCCGTGTTTATGTGAGGGTGTAGCTCAGCACAACAATAAGGCTTGGCGCTTGCACTCTAGAGGATGCTGATTTGAGCCACGGATATAGCCTCTCCATATGTTGAGGGTAAGTCTGGATAAATCTTGATCCTTCAGGCCATGCATTAGCAGGAGCCTCGTCGCTCCTGGACGTCCCATTTTTAGTGTTGTGTTTACATCCATTAACAAAGGCAAAATAAAGCTTTACTTCATCATACTAGGGTTATGATGGCAACACTCTCTTGTCAGTGACTTTTCTGTATCTCAGAGCCTAACTTGCGTCCTCTTTGTATACCCAAAGTGATTGTTCGTGATAGTTCCTGCCCAAATTTACTGAGATTACAAATTCCCTTTCAATTTTAAACTTTGGTTAGTCCCATGACCCCAACTTGCTTGCTTGTAGTGTTCTAGAAAGCTCCTACCGCTACCTATCATCTTATGTTTATAATGCAACAACAGATGTTTATTAATACATTTGTGGCAAATGTTAGACTAAAAATGTCGTGCTCTCCTTAGATTATTATGCATATGCTTTTTATTGTCACTATGAAGGAAAAGCTTTAGTGACCACTATGTTATTCTTAGTCCTTGTTCCTCAAGATAATCCCAGATATATTATGTTCCCCACTGTATCATCTGAAATATTATTCTCGTATAATATGACTTGGTCTCTTTTTATTAACTTGTTCAATTTTGTGGAAAAAGGATAGAGAAGAACTTAATAGAGAAGCACATGAGGCTAGAAGAATTAAGATGCTGCATCAGCCAAGCAGAGTGAGTTATCATAGTCCATACATGGATGAAACTTATTTTAATTTATTGTTGTTAAATGTTTCCTTATACTTCTAGACATTCTCATAATACCAGAATCCTTTTCCTACGAGTATTTCTCAGGGTTTTAGTGTAATTAAATTTGAATCAAGTTTTTTTTCCAAGTGGCATTACTTATAATGCATGCTAAGTTAGTTTTGTGGGCTATTTCCGGCTCGATGAAATGCTGAAATCATTCTACAGGTACTGGACATGGAACATGAACTTAAAGCATTACGGACACGGCTAGTGGAGAAGTCTAACCATTCAATTCAGCTTCGTAAAGAGGTTCTCTTTTTTATAGAAACTTCCATCTGAGGGTAGAATTTAGTTACTCACCAGGATTTTTCTAGGTTTGAACTTTTTTTCGCATTTCACTTTGATTGCTGCACATATTTGATACTTTGAAGTTCTCTAACTTGCACTTTCTTTTTCTACCATTATTAGATTATAGAGGTGCAGAGATTGATATGAAATAAACTAGTATCATTTCTATGTAGACCTTTATTTATGTATCCAAAACTTGTTTCTCCGTCTCCCCAGTGTCTATTCTTGCATGGGTTTTTATGTCATGGATGCTTAACAGCGCGAATATGTCTACTTTTTCTTTTTTGTACTTTGAACATATAGACTAAACTATTCAAATTGAAAACTGGCTTGTTATTTTAGGTTCCATTTTCCTTCCATCCCTATGGTCAAAATTTCTGGTGAAACAGTTGAACAGCCTTTCCTTCACAAGCCTAAAACTTGCAATGAAATCCTACTTTATGATCATTTAATTACTAATTTCTGAATATAAGTTCATTAAGCAGAAATATTGCATGGATACTTGATATGGGTATACTTGACTCTTTGGTTCATCTTTGTTGTTTTTTTTTGTATTATTTCTAATTCATTTTTCTCTCTTATTCATCCTTTTTTCCAGCTGGAAATGAACAAAAGGCTCGAGGAAAGTAATTCTTTTTTGTATGAGCTAGAGGGTCTTGAGAGTTTAGGCTCATCTTTGCGCATTATTCCTCAAAAGCATGGAGCTCCTGATATATCAAGTTGTTCTATTCAGTGGTATCGTGTACGACCTGAGGGAAGCAAGAAAGAAATAATTTCAGGTGATTCCCGCTCCGTATTTGTTTCTCTATTTAAAACCGTGCCATGTTATACTTCTTATACCTAACTCAGGAATGAGGAATCTACCTTCATAACTGTTCAAGTAACTTGTCGAATTAAGCAAGATAGGACACCGATGATCTACTGGATGTGTGCTGGCTTCTTTGATACTCTTCCCTTTGAAAGGGCCTTGGAATTAAGGACACAGGGTCACTTCTCAGTTCTGGTTTTTTTTTCCCAATGGAAACTCTCTTCCATTTTCCGGGAGTATGCATTCAAGTATTCACCTGCAGTTTCCCTTCTCTTCAACATCTCATAACTTATGTAGTTGTTGGAGTGCAGTTACAGAAAATGAGGAAGTAAAGAGGAATGTGCCTCTAATCAGTGCCATAGTGATTGTTATTTGTTGCATCCTTTATGTTACAAAATCCTAAACCCAATGGCCTTGTATATGTAGCAAAAGACCTAACTGACCTAACCTACTCGTAGAAACTGTTGACCGTCAGTTGACTGTTTTTTCCTAGCCAAAATACCAGCTATCCCAGCAGCCAATAGATCGGCTGACTAGTCTGTCTAGATGATATGTCAGTTGATCGAACTAATCTCTGGTTTCCTAGGCTACATAACTAGTACTTCTCAGCACTACTCAAGCTGGTGTATCATGTATGGATAACATACAACCAAGTTTGCTTCATAAAGACGCAATAAAATCCAAATGACTTTAAATACTCCGAAACCTAAATTGAGTAGATTCTTCCCAGTTAATATCCAATGTTCCATGAAACATATTAAAAGACCAAACTACCAACAATCAAAACTGGTGAATATCCAGCACAATGCTCAAACTCGTCCTGAACCAGATAGCCTGTAATATCCTTCTAATCCTTGTTAGTAGTGATCTTGATGGATTTTTCTGAGTTTGGTTTTCCACGTAATCCTTGTGTACTATGTTCCTTCTTCTTTTTTAATCTTTTTCTTCTTTGCAATAGTTGGCCATTGGTGTCTAAGGTCTTGTCGTGGAGTGCGGTCATAGGGAAATAGTTTTAGCATCTATTCCAACAGAAAGCAGTGAGCAAGGCATGCACTCCTTTATGATACCGTTTAGTAGTTGATTAAACCTTGGTCGGTCGTATCACATGGTAGAATCAATATTGGTCGATATTATCGATTGGTTTCACAAACAATCATGATAAATGATGCCTTCATTAATTTGAATCATTATCCTCATTCACTAGAACATAAATAAGATTGCAATTAACGTATATCTCAGTTACTTGATTGAATTAGTTTGTTGTAAATTGGCTTGAGGGCACAAATGTCGACATGCTTATAATGCAATCTGATTAGGTAAACTAGTTTCCGCTGTATTGCTTTCATGCTTATAATTTTATCATACACCTTTTGAATTTGGTGTCTGTCGTATGAAAAACTAGTAATAATTTTCAGGATCCAAAGGTTATTTGGGTACTTTTAACTGTACTAGGCCTCGTTTGGTACACTGTAATGTAGTCGTAATCGTAATGTAACCAAATGATTTTTTTTTTTCATTTGATTACATTACGATTACGATTACGATTACATTACAATGAACCAAACGGGATCCTAGTGTTTTTACTAGAGTATGACCATTTGGGACTTTCCTAGATAAATTTAAGACTTCTCTGTTAGTCTAGGTCAAGCCAAATAGTATTGGGCTTGACCAATTGGGCCTTAGGGCTTATTTATAGCACTTTTATATATACCTTCTTAATGAATGAAGGTTGGTGAAACACTAACTTTTGAGTTCCTACATGGTATCAGAGAAACTCAGCTCCCAACCCTAAAATTGTTTGCCAATTTTAAAATTTAAATTTTCGTTTGTTTTTTGTTCTCCCTTCATTTTTCACTGTTGAAATTTTTTTTACTAGTGTTTTTACTGGAGTATGAACCATTTGGGACTTTCCTAAATTGGTCAAGCTCAATAATATTTAACAACCTCCATCACCTCGAATAACCTGCAGGGGCAACAAGATCAATATATGCTCCAGAGCCATCGGATGTCGGACGTTTCCTGCAAGCAGATATAGTATTTGGTGAAGAAAGAGTAACAGTGACAACCACTGGTCCTATTGATCCTGGTTATATTCTTTTTTCTTTTGCCACAACCTTCTTATATTCTTGAATTCAAATAATTCTCATGAACTTATATCTTAAACTTTCCGCTGTATGAAACAGCAAGCTGAATGCAAAGCCTTGAAGCTAATGCATATAAATTATAAATTTCATTTCTATGTAGCTTCTGCTCGCTTTGTGCCTCCGTACTGTTACTAGATTATGCAGGACTTGACTGCATATACTTAATGTTCGCAAAGTGGCTAGGCGCTCTTAAGGAACCAAGGCCTTAACACTTGGGAGATTATATGGGCCACTTATGTTTTACATTGCAGTCCACAATCGTGAAAGCGATAGCGTATGACATAAATATGTTTAGAATCGATACTGATATGTTTTAACTAAATATGATAAGAATCAGAGCACATTCCACCAAAATCATCTTAGGTGCAGTGCCTAATAAAGCTACTACTAAAATTATAAGAATTTGATATATAAAATCATTTATATAGTACTACTCATAATAAACATCATAAACAAGATCAATTAAGCCTATATATATATATATATATATATATATATATATATATATATATATATATATATATATATATATATATATATATATATGATATCCGCATCGCCGAGGGGGGAATATGGTTCGCACAGTGTCTGGGTGGCGGCCAAAGGCGACGGCGACGGAGAAGGGAAAGGGTGTTGTAGTTGATGCTGGTAGACAAGTCCCGGTTGCTGCGACTCCTCCAACCAGGACCCCCTCTGTGGAGCAGAGGCCTAGGTCATGGAAGGAGGTCTGCACCCCAGTGGAGTCGCAAAGTTCGATGTCTATGGAATATGTTACCCCGATGGCGGTTGGTGGAGGACACAGGGCTTACTTTCCCGCAGAGGAAATAGCAAAGGTCGCCGATTTCTGGAAGAACACCTTAGTGCTATATGTGTTAGGGAATAAGCCGTTCTTTGGCCAAATCAGGGGTTATGCGGAGAGAGTCTGGAGGCCCAAGGGCAGCATGGAATTCTTCTCCCGGGAGAATGGATTTTACTATGTCAAGTTTGGGCTGGCGGAGGATGTGACCAGGATTGTTCAGGGAGGGCCATGGTCGTTTGATGGAAGACTCATTATTTTGAAAGAATGGACACCGGCGCTGAGGTGTGAGAAGGAAGTGTTGAATGCCATCCCCGTCTGGATCCGGTTTCCAGAATTCCCTGTTCAATATTGGAGCATCCCGCTTCTCATGAGACTCGCCAGCCTCGTGGGGAAGCCGATCAAGGCAGATGAGGCCACTACTTTCCGAACTAGAATAATGTACGCCAGAGTCTTTGTGGAGATCAAGGCAGGATCGGAGCTCCCGAGCATGCTCGAGTATCAGGTACCATCTGGAGAGGTTCTGACGCAGGCTGTGGAGTATGATTGGGTCCCACCCATGTGTTCGTATTGCGAGTGCTTTGGACACATTACCAGTGCATGCAACTATAAGGGGAAAGAGTCCGTCAGGCCACAGGCGGGCCAGACAGAGACATCCCGGCCGGAGACGGTTCAGACGGAGGTACCAGAGAGGGAGGCGGCCCCTAGTCACTCGCCTGAGGAGACGGCGCCAGAGAGACACATGGAGGAAGACACAGTTATGGAGATTGATAGGAGACTGGAGACAGGTTTGACATCGAGACAGGAGAGCATGCAGGGTGCGCTGGTCCCGTTCAGGCCTCGGAGGACTATGATGACCAGGGGGATGAGTGCGGCGGATAGTAGTCAGAGGGGGGCGGAGGCCTCCACGGCACTTATGGTTTACAGCAGCAGGAAGAGACACGCCCCTGCCACTCTGGAGGATATTCCTCAGATGAGGGAGATGGATGATCAGACCGAGCCCAATCCTGACTGGACACTTACTCTTAGCCGGATTCAGGCTCATCTTGCCCCTTCCTCAATGGTAGATGCAGTTCTTGAGCAGACGGATGAGACACTTCCCTCGAGTGTCGATCCAGAGGAGTTACAGGGGGACCCAACATCTTTTATTTAGATGTCGGTCCTAGCATGGAACATTAGGGGGGGTGTTCCATTGGTCGATGGAGGGAGATCAGAGGGGTGCTGAGGAGAGAGGCATGTGATATTGCTATTCTGCTGGAGACGAAGATTCGAGGGGCCGCTATGCTCTCACGTCGGACTCCGGCAACCTGGGATCACATTCATAACTTAGATCTTTGCGGTATGGCAAGGATCTGGGTTAGGTGGAACACAGGTAGTTGGGTGGGGGTTCAGATTCACAAGTCTGAGCAACTCATCGGTGTTACTTTTGAGAATAAAGGTGGATTCAGATTCATCCTGGGTGCTGTATATGGGCACAACGACCGGAGACTCCGGGAGGCTCTGTGGGGGGATATTGTGCTTATGGGTCGTATGGCGGACAACATGCATCTTCCCCTACTCATCATGGGGGACTTCAATGCTATGTTGCTTCGTCAAGAAAAGGTTGGGGGCCGGCCTGTACCGGACCCGATTTTATATGACTTCCAGAGGTGCCTTCTTATGTCAGGTATGCGGGGGCTGGAGCGAACTGGACATATTTGGACCTGGCACAACAAGGCTACTCAGAATCGTATTGCTTGTCAGCTGGATCGGGCCTTGGGCAACAGCGAGTGGTTCAGGTGTTTTCCGAACTCGGTGGCGGTAGGTCTGGCAGCGGGTACTAGCGACCATTCTTCTATCCGGGTAGGCCTATGTGAGAGACCCGCTCTGCGGGCGAGGCCGTTCCGGTACAACAACAGCTGGTACCTATCACCAGGTTATGAGGAGGTAGTTATGAAAGAGATGCAGCACTTTCGGGATGGCACGGCCCAATTTCGCATGGTTCACAAGCTCAAACAACTCAAGAGGGCTATCAGGGGGTGGGTGAAGACGAGACCGCGGACTACCCTGGCTGAGAAGGAAGAAGAGCTGCGGGTCACTCAGGTGGCCCTCCAATCTGACATTATGAATGGGGAACTGGCGGCTAAGGAGAAGATCCTGATTGAGGAGGTTAGCATCATGAGACTACATGAGGAGATCAGTGCGGCACAGAGGGCTAAATGCACATGGCTCAAAGATGGAGACCGTTGCACCAAATTCTTTTATGATGTGATCCGCACCCGTCAGCATCGGAACAGCATCCCCAGACTTCTGAATGCTGAGGGACGTCTTGTAGGAGATCCGGTGGAGATCCAGGAGGAGGCCGTCAGATTCTACACTGACTTATATCAGCAGACGGACTACTCCAGCATGTTTCCGGCCCTGGTTACGAAGAGACTGGTGTCCCGACATGGGAACAGTCTACTTTTGGCACCGGTGAGGATGGAGGAGATGGAAGATATTGTGATGAAGGCTAATCCCAACAAAGCTCCTAGGCCTGATGGCTTCTCTGCTGGGTTCTTTAAGCGACACTGGGGTGTGCTTAAGGCACCTGTTCTGGCAGCAGTCCAGGAGTTCTTTGTTGAGGGCCGGCTGCTGAAGGAGATGAACCATACGTTCTTGACTCTGGTTCCTAAGAAGGAAGGAGCGACCTCACTTGCAGACTTTAGACCCATAGCTTGCTGTAATTTCCTTTACAAGATTATCACTCATCTTATGTGCAGGCGTATGGAGGGGATTATGCAGGGTCTAGTGTCCCAGAACCAAGCAGCGTTCATCAAGGGTCGGTCGATAGCGGACCACAGTCTGCTTGCTCACGAGATGGTGCGGGAGTTCAGCAAACCGGGGGGGATGAAGGCTTGTGTGAAGCTTGACCTTCGGAAAGCGTATGACACGGTCAATCGGGACTTCCTGTGCCACTTGATGCTTGCCATGGGGTTTGACGAGAGATGGGTTGCGAGGGTGAGGGAGTGCATCTGCTCCCCTACCTTCTCTGTCCTCATCCAGGGCACGCCACATGGCTATTTTAGTAGCAACAGGAGGTTAAGGCAGGGCGACCCCCTCTCCCCGTATCTCTTTACCTTGGTGATGGAGTACTTCACGAGTATGATGGATATAGCAGTGCATAGCGGGAGGATTGTTCCCCTTTTCCGATTGGTGAGTCCTGTTGTATCTCATTTGATTTATGCTAATGATTTATTGGTGCTACTCCAGCCTTCCATGAGGGAAATGAGAGCGCTCTCTGACATTATGGAGGAGTTCGGGCGGATATCTGGGCTCCAGTTAAACCGGGAGAAGAGCAGAGTCTACTTCAGCTCCCGGTGTACACTTCAGGAGGAGAGAGCCTTCGCCTTAGGTGTGGACAGAGGCGAGCTTCCAGTGAAATACCTGTGGGTCCCGCTAACGGTCAACTATGCCCGAGAGCAGGATTGCCATAGCTTGGTGGACTTTGCTCAGAAGAGAGTGGAGGGCTGGCAAGCGGCGGGACTTTCATTTGGGGGACGGATTGAGTTGGTGCGGTCGGTCATTGCTGGCATCACTATGTTCTGGCTCCAGTCTATCCAGATCCCCACAGCTACTATTCGGAAGGTGGAGGCTATTTGCGCTAACTTCATCTGGAGGGGAGGGATACATGCGATATCATGGGATCAGTTATGTCGGCCTCGGGAGGAAGGAGGAGTTGGGTTGAGGCCTCTTCATACGGTTCGGAAGGCAGCTTGTGTGAAGATGGCCTGGAAATTCATCAAGGGGGGGTCGCTCTGGGCGGACTGGATGGCTAGCAGATACTTACGGAGGACCAACTTCTGGGCCTGCAGGATAGACAACAATTTCTCGGTCACATTCAAGGCCATCCTGAGATGTAGACCGGTGCTCCAGACAGCTATCTGCAGGCGCATGAAGGATGGGACGACTACCGACCTTTGGCTAGACCCTTGGTTGGGTTCCAGATCCCTGCTCGAGATATTGGGAGGACAGCTGGACAGGGAAGCGAAAAGGGGGCTCACATGCAGCCGGATCATTAGAGACGGAGTTTGGAGGCCAGAGGGATACCCTTTTACTGGCCAGCTTGCAGCCGAGATTCACCTTATTCCCATAGACGCTAACCAGACGGAGGATTCATGGAGCTGGGCCGGCCCAGGTACGGGGAGAGGTTCAGGTCTATTCTGCTTTCGTAGCTGCTATGATTTGGTTCGGACCCACCACGACCAGGCTGAGGAGGTGGACTTCATTTGGGGCAAGGGAGTTGCACGGAAAATGCAACTATGTGCTTATCGCCTCCTCCGGGGTAGATTGATGACGAGAGACAGACTCCTCCGGTTTGGGATGCAGATCCCGGATGCCAAATGTGTGCTATGTACTGATGCAGATGAATCCATGGGGCATCTCTTCTTTGGTTGCCCGGTGACCTGGCACATTTGGACTGAGCAATGTGCACAGCTGAGAGGAGGAGTGGGGATGGACCGGAACATTCGGAGCATTCTCAGTTGGATCCGAGATCACAGAGGACGGGATCCGGGGTGGGCTAGACGAGCCAGAGTCCGTCTTGCTGCGTCTGTTTGGCACATCTGGAAGGAGCGGAACAGACGTATCTTTGAGGGCTTGACTACCCCCCCTATTGGAATTCTACATAATATAGAATTCGATGTATCTGTAATGGCCCCATAATAGTATTGTGGGCCATGGAAAGTTGTGATGTTGTACTTTAATACCTTTTCCGCTATATGCGAGGAATAAATTCACCCTTATTCCAAAAAATATATATATATATATATATATATATATATATATATGACGAGAAAATATATATATATATATATATATATATATATATATATATATATATATATATATGACGAGACTGAATCATTCTATGACAAGGCACGTCTCTCAATATCTCATTCTTTTAGGTAATTACACAAGAATGCATGCCATATGTTTATCTGGTTGCTGATGAATCTTTATATGGTTGTTAAAAAATGGACATATTGGCCTCCCATAGGTATTATAGCATTGCAACGAAATATGGATTGTTCACAATTTCTAGACATGCTTAGTATTTGTGGTAGTATGTCCCAAAAATTGGATGTGCTGGAGCATGTTGTTCTTCACTAATTGATATTTGGAAAGACTTCATACTCATCCCATCACATTAAGAATCAAGATTGTTAATTTTAATCATTTATAGATCTGTATCCTTAATTATGTCGATTATTATAATCAATCATCTTTTAATGATTCTAGTTAGAGGTATTTACTTTAATATGCTCAACAGCTGCAGGATTGGGAAGCTATGTAGAGGCACTTCTACGAAAACCTGAAACCGATTTCAATGTACGCCTTCATCTTTTCTCTAACATTTATCACAACATCTTCAAGAACTATCTAGGTTTTTTTTTTTAATTCGATAACATCTTCAATAACTATCTAGTTGGAAGTTATGTTAAATCCAATTAAACAATTGATGTTATCTATATTGCTCAAGTGCTAAGTCGCTATGCTTCATCTTTTCCAAAAGTGATATTGACATTGCTACTTAATTAATTCTAGTTTTAAAAATCATCGAACTTTAATATGCTTGATGATGTTGAACCAGCTACAGAAGAAGAGAGAAAAATGGAGGTGTCAACTAAATTAAAATCCATGCATATGCTAAAACAGTTATATAAGTTATCCCATCACTTCAGATAAGAGTACCTAATCATAATGGTAGTATGGAGAAATGAGATCGAGGGGAATAAACTCCACCCAAGCCTTACCTACTTAGAGGTATATATCTCCACTTAAGGAAAACTTTTACATATAACTTATAACTTATATAAATGATGTACTTGATTAGTATGGACTGGAATCAAAGCTTAGAAAACCCCTCAATAAAAGTCGCCTGCTATAAGTAAGATGCCAAATCCTTTGAGACAACTCTATTCCTGATGAAGTGTCTATTTACTAATTACTGCAATATGTTTAGTTCTATCTTGTCAGAATAAAGCCTCTTTGGTACTATTAGGAATTTAAATGTCTATGAGAATGCTGAGTGACCATAATAATTCTGAATGCCATTCACCAAGACACCAGTGACCTTTCTTTGACCTCTGCACAGGAGTGTGGTTGGTCCTCCACACTACAAGGGTTCACTGCTCAACATAATATCTAGACATGGAATGCCTAACTTCCCATGGACCTGCCTGATCAACATCATATAACCCTCTGTTCTCATTTGTCCATGATTGCTAAATAATAAACCCTATTCGCGACAATGTATCAAGCAATTGAGAGCTCTTTGCTTCTTGCATTAACATGGTTGCTATAGAAATATTTTCACTTTATCCTAGTTGTGTATTGCATTTATTTTCTGTCTGGTTTAGTTCCATCATGATGGCCGGGTAGATAAGAAATAATACGAGTAATTTCTCTTTAATTTTAACGGCATTTTACTTTTGCAACTGTTCTTGGAGCGAATATTTAAATTGCTAGCCTCTTCATAGAATGTTTACCCAGGGACGTATGCTATGTTGCTTTGCAGGTAGTTATTGTCCAAATGAATGGCGAAGATTATCCCTCTAATTCTATCCATGTTTTTCACGTCCATAAGCTGAGGCTAAAACTCTCTAAAGGAAATACAGCAAAGGCAAAGGAATTCTATTCCACATCGATGCAGGTAAACTAAAAGATGGAGAATTTTACAATGAAGACAATCTTGAATTATAAGCTTAGTTATGAATTCACTCCTGGTGGGTCTGGGACTCGGGGATGGGGAGACTGTGGAGGGTGAATTCCCTCTCGCTTATATAAGAGGGGGAGATGAGATCACATAGATTTCATCTTTATTCTCATACCTAATTGCATAAGGATAACACCTTATCCTTGTTATACAATTGGTTATATGATATATTGGGATACAGCCAATAAGTGCATCCATAAAGGGCAGACCCACATAAGCCCTAGTACGACATAACGGAGTATGGAAGTGTCAAGTATCAAAAGATTTAAGAGTATGCAAGCCTTGGGTGTCATTGATGAACATGATTGGTTGTAAAGCTTTTTTTTATAAGCCATACTTTTTGCTAGGACTTACCAATAAAATTATATAATAAAGGAGTATAGGATATGTAAATTAACAATATAAGGAAATGTGTGTTGTGTGTGGGGTGGGGCAGGGGGGGTGTTACATACATCTGGCATGTTACCTACATAGTAGGTTCATTTGGTTCCTTGTTTGTCCCTTATTTTCTTAGTATGGCATGTCTACCGGTAATCCTACAATAATGAGCAAGAGTGAGTTGTGGTCTTACTTACATCTAACATGGTGCCTTGGAACATAATAGGTTCGTTTTGATTCTTCGTTTGCCCCTTTTCTTTCTTTCTTTCTTTCTTTCTTTCTTTCACTAACATTATTAGCTAAATGCATTATGATGATGTAGTGGATGTGCAGAAAAATATTGGAGTATCCCATTATGCATAAGAGGATCCAAGAATATCTTCGTTCAACTATCTCTACTTTCTTATTTCCCTTTCTTATTTTCCCTTGCTTGACCTATACTGTAACTCAGGAGTCATAAGATGAACACCAGTGAATTGTATGACATTATCTTACAACATTTATTTATCATGATAAACTAATTTACATATTGACCTCCCTCGACATTGCATAAGCATGAGCCTCATGGCACTAAGAGAATGATATTATAAATAAATACAGTGACACCCCCTATGTTTTATGAGTATTACATGGACTACTCCTAACATAGGGGTGGTTAGTGTTATAAGTTTCTATAGAAAATATAAACTACAAGATGGTCCATGTAATTAGTTTTAAAGTTGGGGTTGTTTCTGTAATAAGTGTAAAACATAGGGGTAGTAAACATCAGAGTACAACTGAGGTAGGGGTAGTTTTCAAAGTAGGGGTGGTTTCTGTAATAAGTGTAAAGGTGGATATCTGATGCAAATGAGATGTAAACATCAGAATACATTTTAAGAAATATTAGGTTAGGACGCCATTCACTTCGTTAAGCCTTCAATATATGTAATTGATAACCCAATTTTTGTCTACAAAAAAAAAAAAAAAACAGAATAGCATGGATGCCTAATTGTAGCTTCTTATGAAAATTCTTCAGCTGTGTGGGGTTAGAGGTGCTGGTAATGCTGTAGCTCAGGCACTATTTTGGCGAGCTAATGAAGGCCTTTCCTTCACACTAGCCTTCGAATCAGAGAGAGAAAGGAATGCAGCAATCATGCTCGCCCGGAGGTTCGCTTTTGATTGCAATGTAAGTATAAATTTACAATGTATTGATCCTTGATCACAAAAAATACTGGAAATTTTCCTACAGTGCCCCATTGCACAGCTGTTTTTAGGCATAGAATTCAACTGCATGTCATGCCAATTAACCATGGTTGTCATTGTGCCTCAAGTTGGTCTAGGTATTGAATATACTTGATTGCCAAGTTGAAACACCACAGCTAATGCTAATTTTCCAAATAGTGATGAATTCTTCATATAAAGAACTCTATAGCAAGGCTGGGTTTGGGGATTGTGCTTATCACGTCTGCTTTTGCATTTTAGTTTTGAAAGGCAGTCACAAAAGATTTTGGTAACAATATTTTATCAAAATTTATGGAAAAGCCAGTTCAACTTCGGACAATTTTGACAAGTGGGAGGTTGTTGTCAAAAGTTGCTTTGCTGTCTTTTGAAGAGCCATACCTAGCAGTAACATAAGTTTTAGGCATATGCCTTTCGTTGGCATGATTATTCAGTTCGACTTTATATATTTACTCGATGGATCTAACCAAAGATCTTGAAATCTTGTGCGATTTTTCACAATAAGTAGCTGTAACAAGCAATGCGTATGCATATAAATGTGACTTGTACTTTTAGAATACAAGCATCCATTTAACACTGCAGTAAGAATAGTCGCGACCTAGAAACTAAACATTACAGAAAGAACTGTAGCAAATTGTACATTGTCTTAAACTCAGTCATGGACTCATAGACCATAGTTGAGATTGTCTTCTCACGTACTTATCTTTGCATAAAATTTTAAGTAGAATATGTCTTAACAACTACACTTGTTTTGACATCAACTAAAGGTTCTATTGACTGGCATTTTTCGACCATTCCTCTTATTTGAGAGCATTTGTTACTCTTTAGCATACTATCGACGATATTATTTGTTGCCAAAAAAACTTGTTTTGACGCGGTTTATGTTCGATTTCCCAGATTTCGCTTGCTGGACCAGGTGAACCAGCACCAATTGGAACCTGATATGTTGTTCACTAATGCAATTAATCGCAGTGCTTTTTCTGTAAATATGTATTGTTAGTGTGCATCTTGTGAGAGGAAGATACGTGTATTGCTGGAAGTTTGATTCTTGTGACAAACATCAAGGCATTTTCTCTTCATGTTTTTGTTGTTGTTGATTTGCCATCACATCAGGTTGTAACCAATTTTCTTTAGTTTCAGTTTGACTGGAATCCTATTTTTCCTGGTCCATTTCTGATTCCACGTATGCTAAATCACTGGAAAAATAATTCTCTCTTTTCTAATCTGTTGTATATATATATATATATATATATATATATATATATATATATATATATATATTACACTATAATGAGCCTTCAAAACGGTTCAAAAGTGAGCCGTCTAAGCCGTCATTATATCACGGTCCATTTTATTTCTAAAAAAATAAATTATGTAAAAAAAATTTAAAAAAGTTTAAATTTGAAAACATGGAGAATCGAACTCAACCAAATATGAAAAATATCTCACACCTTAACCACATGAGTTAGAAGAAATATTTGAATATAATTGGATAATATTTTTATTATGTGTCAGTATACGGAAGCACGTGCATTTACTATATATATATATATATATATATATATATATATATATATATATATATATATATATATATATATATAACATTTCGATTTACTGTATTATTTTGTCTCGTATTCCATTTATGCACTGCAAACTCAATTATTGGAAAAGATTAAACCTCTAGACGAACAAGTGAAGCATTTCTCAGATTGCCATACTTTTAATCGCCAGAATCAAAACAGGAAAAAGCCCATTTCTTTTCTAAACGGTGGAGTAATAAAAAGAAACATTTCGATTTAATGTATTATTTTGTCTCGTATTCCATTTATGCACCACAAACTCAATTATTCGAAAAGATTAAACCTCTAGACGAACAAGTGAAAGTATTTCTCGGATTGCTATATACTTAGACCATCTCCAATGGGGGTTTCTATCTTCCCTATTTCTATGGAAGAAATCCATTTTAGAAAAAACTTCTTCCAATGGTGATTTCTATCACCATTTCTATCCTAGGTGGCAATGATGTAGGATAGAAACTTTCTAGGAGGGTTTCTACATATAGAAACTCTCATAGAAATTCTCCTATCTCTCATGACAATTATTATTGGGCCCCACAACATTAAATTAGTCATTTTACTATGTGACACATAGGATAAAAATAGAGAACCATTGGAGATCATTTTTATATGTCTACAATTTCTATGTAGAAACTCTTCCAACTAGGATAGAAATCTCCTTAAAGTACAATGTCAAGTAGGATAAGAACTCAATTTTAGAAATCACCATTGGAGATGGTCTTATGATCGCCAGTATCAAAACAGGAAAAAGCCCATTTATGTTTGGAAGAAGTTTTTTTTTCCTTTTATTTGAACCAGATCAAAATCTAATCATTATAAGATGTTCAATACCAGGCCAAGATCTCTACAAATTTGATCAAACTGCAACCAAGTTATCGTATAATTCCCAGATACAAGGCAATGAGGCTCGATAATAGTCTCTCAATTAGGCATGTCAATGGTAGACCAAAAATCCGTATCCCGAAAATCCGTATCCGATCCTTATTCGAACCGAAAATATCCGAAATTTCGAATACGGATACGGATTCGGATATCATATCGGATATTTATCGGATATCGGATGCGGATACGGTAAGTGTCATATCCGGACCAATAATATCCAAACCAATAATGTTTAAATTATTTAATTAATTTAAAATATATTCAATGTATGCATGGGTCGTTATATGTGCTTGTGTGGAAAAATTTTTGTTGCAAATGTATTCAATGTGTGCATGAAAATCTGCTGCTTATGATATTTCAATGTGAAAATCTGCACATATATCTGACAAAATCTGCTGTTCCAATGTGAAAATCTGTTGCTTCTGATATTTCAATGTGAAAATATGCTGTTTCTAGACAAAATTTGTTGTTTCAATGTGAAAATCTATTATTTCTCGACAAAATCTGCTGGTTCTGATTTTTTTATTCCCTTTTTATATATTTTGTAGTAATCTTGTTGGTTCGGATATTATCTGATATCAGTTAAAATTATCGGTAACGGATATGGTAGCCAAAACTTCTATCCGATCGGATATCGGAGTTATCGGATATATCCGACAGTTAATGGTTCGGATATGGTAATGCCAATATCCGACCAATAAGCTCTACCATTGACAGGCCTACTCTCAATGGTTGCTATCCATTGGTACTTAAACCTACTACCATTTTGTCAGAAAGGCAATTAGACGATTCAGAATAATCTGTCCAAATCTACAAATAAAGTTTGAGCTATAGCAAAAGACCTTTGCCGTAACTAATGTCCCCCCATTGTAGTCCATTAAAGATTTCATTCTTAGTAACACAGGCCGGCTCCAGTAAAAATTCACAGCAATAAGTACATCAACTAGTTTTATTGATAGCAGCACAACAGTGAACTACTGAATGAATTCAAACAAACATTGTTGTGAATTTTGTAATTTGTACTACGCCTAACCCTATGAAAAAGTGTCACTTCGTCACAATCAGCTACATTCTTCCCAAAGCAAGGTTACACATCTACAATCACAATTCTTCTTTCAGATAGAAAGGATAACAAATTTCTTCGTTTAAAGAGTACTTGGCTGACCCTAAGAAATTGACCCAGCAATTATTGGGAGGGTACACAAAAAAGAAACCAACCTCATATGATCAAACATCACAGCACACTAAACAGCACCTGGCATCCTTGGTCTAGCAAAAAGGCTGATTACCTCAGAGATGAGATCTCAGTGAGATGGCTTGGGCGACTTGTCAGGTGCGATGTTGTCGGGGAGAGTGAGCTCCGGTGGGAGTTCACGAACCGCTCCAAGAATCGAGTCCTTGTCCTGCGGAGCAAACTTCTTCCGCAATACCTTCTCAAATTCAATCTTATCGAACGGCTTTGCATTTTCGGCAGCATGTGCTTGGGCCAGGTTGTTATAGTTGGTTGCTGATTGAAAAATGAATGCTATCTCTTCGTCGGTAAGCTTCCTCAAAAACTTTGCCGGGTTACCTCCCCATACCTGAAACAATTATAAACAACATTACATATTACATACACTGTTCTAAAATGTGGTCTAGGCGGCCGCCTAGTCGCTAGGCCCCTGGTGCCCGCCCGATGTCCAGTCTAGGCGTTTGCCTCCCTCCGACGTCCGACTATGCATGTTTTGGGATTTTATGGTCTTTTCTGCAATTTTCAGTAGATTATTTGGATTTTTTTATTTATTTTTGAACCGCCTAGATCTAGGCGACCGCCTAGGCAGGTTAGGCGCTAGGCGGCGGGTGCCCGCCCGACTAGCGCCTAGCGCTTTTCACAACCTTGATTACATATTAAACGACTTTTATATGTAACAAATATTAACTGTACGTGGAAGAATAGGCTACATTGGAAATAAATGGAATATTCTTTAGAGCACTAGGCCATGAAAATACAAAAGTAGACAACTATTACAACTGCATATGAAAGAATAGGCTACATTAGGAATATATAAATAGTTATTTACAACAAGTGTCTTGAAAGGCCCCACCTAGCCGTTTTGACCTGCTTAGACTTGAATGTGACCGACATTTTTTTAAAACTGGAATATAATCCAAACCCAGTAACTTAAAACTATGAATATTATTAAATACTTTAAAATATACTACAAAACACGCGATATAATAGTTTTGTCATTCACCCTCTTCATTCCCTTCACTTTTGTGTATGCCTTAAAACATCAAATATCATCTTTGTCTCTAACTATGATGTCCATTGCTATGTAGTAATATGTAAGACTCTCTTAGTCCTCTTTACATCTCGCACTCTTGATTTTCTCCTCTCTATTTAAAGTTAGTGATACTCTAGCGTTTGTTTCTTGACCTAAAACTTCATACAATTGATGTTCAAGTCTTACACTTGTGTATTTCACAACGATATTTGCTAGGGATCCTTATAGTTTTTTCATTATATATTTATCATACTAATCAAAAGAAAACCCCAACATGTTAGGGCATAAACCACAATCTTGTCTTCTTACTACACAATACGCACATGTACTGAGCCCCTCGTCTAGGCTTAGGTCCTCACCGTCTTAACAAGTTTGGCCTGCCCTAATTAGTTTGGTCTACCCTAATTGACACTTATATTCTTACTCTATAGTGAGAAATGCTGACAACTTGGGCATCAATTTTTTTAGTACCTACATGTTTGTATTAAAATGAAATTTCATTTGGGGGAAGAAGAATGATAGAATTGCATGAAAGAGGGGAAGTTTAGGGAATTTGTGGATGGGAGGATCTGGAACCAGTGCCACTGGTGCCCAACATATTTGGGAAGTCCGGCGCCGCGCCAATCACTGACGTCCAACTCATTTTTGAGTCCGGTGCCAGTCACATTGGCGCCCAATATTTTTTTTCTCCAAACGTTCGTTTACAACGTTCTGATTCTAACGGTCTTGTAGGAGTAGTCTATTTAAAGAGTGGGAGAGTTTTTCATTCACCATTCTCAGTCTTTTCTTCCTCAACCAAATTCTACTCCCATGGCCATGGAAAATGAACACGATAGCGGAGAAGAAAGACGTAATAACGAAGAAGAAAGACGTCGTCTCCGACAATTTTATCGCTCGATGAATTGTCTATTGTATGGGCACACTTTTGCATAGTTTATAACGAAGAATATGTATGGCGAAAGAATAGTCTCGAATGCAACTCATGTTCGATGCATCCATGGTGAAATTGGCATGAAAGTCTTGTTATGGCACTAGACCCCTCTGTACAAATGTAGATAATTGTATTGTATTTTATTAATTTCTGCTACTTGTAACATTAGAATCAGACGTAGTAAATGAACTTTTGAAATATATATATATATATATATATATATATATATATATATATATATATATAGGGCGCCAGTATGACCAATGCCCGACTCAAAAATGAGTTGGGAGCCAGTTGCACTAGCGCCAGACTTTCCAAATACGTTGGGCGCAAGACTTTCATGCAATTCTATAATTCCCCCCCACCCCCAAATGAAATTTTCTTTATATTAACATAACTATTGCACATCACAAACTTTTAGTCTTGAGGCCTCCGCATTGCCGTCTTGAGATCCAGCCTAGATCTTTCAGGACTTTGCCACCTCACACTCGCCTTTAAAACGTTTGTTTAGAGTACTAGGGCCAAGCAATATACAGATGGAAAAAAAAAAAAAAAGACAACTATGTAAGATGGAGCCTAAATGACAACCAAACGTAGATGGGAAGTTACATAAACAATTGACAAAGAGAGAGACGTATCATGTGAGTTGTGGCCATCTATGCAGCTGAAGTGAGAATTGTGGCTATCTAGGTGGCTAGAGTGAGAATTGCAGCCATCATTAGTGGCAAGAGAACGAGTTGCAACCATCTCGACAGCAAGAGAGAGAGAAGAGGGAGAGACTGGCCTCCATCAAGGCAGAGCAAAAGTAAGTTACTCCCATCTTCGGTGGCGAGAGAGTGAGATCATTGGGGCATCCTTTGTGGTGGCAAGAAGAGAGATGCAACTTTTTCAACAACAAGAGAGTGAGTTCAGAGGACATAACTTAGATCAAGAAACAAGTGTCGGAAGAAGCATGGGCTAGGTGAGATTCTAACAAGGCCCAAGTAACCAATGAGTGAACATCACTGCGAACAAGTGGAATAGGGTGAGGAAGACTGGTGATTAGTCTGCCTGACAAATGAGGAAACAAAGCCGAGACAAGCAGACCAAGTCATGATGGCAGGGAAGAGAAAGACCAAGGGCAGACACAAGATTGTCTTTTCTTTTCTAGCTGGAGTGAAACTATAATAACTTAAAATTTAGAAATTCCTATGTGGTGGCGCTAAAAACATAGCTTAAAATTTTGAAAGATTAAAATCCCAAAATATTACATAAAAATCCACATGTATTTAACTTTAACAATAATATTATGTTATTATCTAATCACAAGAAAATAACATGGATCCCTTTACTTTTATTATAATACCATGTTCAATAGTTTTTAGAGAAATTTTGAGTTGCACCCCACTTATTTTACCATAATTCAAGGTGCATCCCACTTGAAAGAAATTTTTTTAGTTGCACCCCACTTGTTTTACCATAATGCATGAAATCACCAACTTTTAAAGGAAACCGTCAATGACTAACGGTCAACTCCTTTGACCCCTACACGTGGACACTTTTGAGACCAAAATAATCTCAAATTGACACATTTGAGACCAAAACTCATTTGATCCCAAATAGCTTCACACTCATATGTGCTAGATATATGACAAGTAGGAACAACCAATTGAAGTTAGTTTGGTCTCAAAAGTGTCCACGTGGGGGAAAAGGGAGGGCTAAGGAGTTGAATGTTATTCATTGACGATTTTCGTTAAAAGTGGAAATTTCATGCATTATGGTAAAACAAGTGGGGTGCAACTCAAATTTATCTTTTAAGTGGGATGCACCTTAAATTATGGTAAAACAAGTGGGATGCAACTCAAAATTTCTCTAGTTTTTATTATAAGGATTATGTTAACATGTGTCCTAAGGACATATGTTAATACATTGATAAATGTGTATTGTACATGGGTACTCCCACCAACACATTTATTAATGCACATTTTACTATAAAATGTGCATTAATAAATGTGCTGGTGGAAGTACTCATATAAATTACACATTTATCAAAGTCTTAACATGTGCCCTTAGGACACATGTTAACATAGAGAACATGTGAATACAACCTGTAGCATTTACCTTTAGATAAAAAGTTATCTACTTATTATAGACGACTCTAGGGAGATATTCATTGTCGAAGATCATCAAATCTTGAAAATTCAAAAATACTTGCTAGTTGCGGGCAGTAGTGCGCTTGTCTGTAAGGAATATATGCTCACGCAGAGGCTCGGAACAGGCAATGGGGACCTACATTGAAACATGGGGCTGGAAACGGCTCAGCTGGGGGTTAAAATGGACGCAACCGCAGAAGAGGACGACATTGATGCAGGGGTTGGGATCGGCAAGGGGGCAGGGAACGGCACAGAGGAGCGGGATTGACTTAGGGGTCGGTGGGATCAATGTAGGGCTCCGCGTAGGCAGTTAAGATCGGTGCCAGAACAAGGCTTGGAGTAGGTGTCTCCACGTAGGTGGCCCAAAGTCGCTCTCGAAGCCAGCAGGCATTGGATTTCATGGGGAAGAAGCAATGTTTTGATGACTGGAATAGCAAGAGAGGAAGCAGCAGTTTCTCGATAATTGTTTTACATGGAGTTGGATTTCTCACTCATCATTGTGATGGAGGATCCAACAAATTATTGTGAAAATCAGCTCTCTTTTGGGCTAACGACATGGGCTTTGGGCTCGATCCTTTGATGAAACTGAAAAAGAAGGGGATTTTGGGCTGGGCCTAAGGAGCGAAAGTGGTCCCTACTGGTGGGTTTAACAGAATTCAGGTGGAGCAGTGCTCACCTCAGCCTAACGTGTATCTGCCCCTGAGAATGACACAGACGAAAAGTGGGTATGAGAGATGCTAGTACAATGCTACTGACGTATGGATCACTTCAGTGGGTTAGGGGTGGTTTTGGGGTGCAACAAGGGAGCAAGGGCAGTTGGGCCAGAACGAAGAGCCCAACAAGAGAGAAAAGAAGAGAGGCCACGTCATCCCAGGAGAACATGGGACTGAGTAGCCATGTCAAGTCCTGGGGTTGAATAATAAATATGGGTTACTGTTATCTGTTTTATAAGGAAATGAGAGAGAAGACTCTCAGTGAGTCTAGGAAGCCGAAGATGATGTTTGCTGAGCTGAATTGTCCAAGAATGGAGGCAAGACTTTCTGTCTTCAGCTCCATTTACCTAGGATGCAGTTGAGAAGTTGATGGCAAATAGATCAAAGGAATCAATCTAAGCAATTATATTAGTTCCAAAATTTTCTGAATATGGTGCAGAATTTTGTTACAGATGGAATAAAGCAATTTGTAGTAAAAGAGGGACAAAAATATACTCTCAAACCAGTGGAAGGGATGATATTTAGCTAACATATAACCATTAGGCACTTACCAAAATTGTAGTGTTGTGCTGCCACCAAGAGAAGAAGAAAACTTATCACTATTTAGATTTCAAATCTTGAATATGATCTGAAAATCTGGATTTTTACTGCTGCATGCAGAAAATGGTTAGAATCTTTTTTCCCCCTTTTTCAGTGTCGTCTGAGTACACATACCTCTTCGTCTAGACTCTTTCTATTCTAGGGGAACTTGCAGGGTGCTCTTTGTCGCATGAGATTAAACAGAATGACTGGACAGTTAGGTTTACCTACCCTCCAACTAGCCCCTTAGGGCATAGGTCCTCTCAAGCTCATAACCTTGTCTAGGAATTTGACACGAGAAAGTTGACGTCAGCTTGATAGGCAGGCATAAAACTTAATTGATTTGTCTTTTGGAGCAGTCATGCTCCATAATTGACCTCATTTTCATGGGAAAAGATGATGATGATCTTAATATCATGCAACAAAGGAGCGTCCTCCATGTTCCGAAGAGTTAAGAAGGTACCATTAGCTATGAGGAAATTGTGTTCACCTCTGCAGCAGATTAAGCTGAAGAGTGAAAGGAATTACATTTCAAAAATGAAAAAAAAAAAAGAACCATCAAACAGAAGGGTTTGTGTGCATGATGACAGAGATTTGAGGTCAAGGCATTATTCTAGCTGTTCTTGCCGATTTAAGGAGAAGCCTCGAATTTTTAAGGAGGAAAGTTAATATTAAGAGAGAAAATTATAAGGCTTAAAGAAAAAGAGTTCGATGATGACCTCTCCACATGGGATCCTTGTATTCTGCCTTACAAGAGCACCGGCAGCAACCATACCATTCTTTTCCACCACAACCCCATCAAGCAGGGTGGCACCCATACCAATAAAAGCTTCATCCTCTACAGTGCAGCCATGTAAAACTGCACTATGACCTGTCAAAACCAAAATATTCTAGTACGTAATGACATTATAGACTGTCAAGTCTTACAGTCTGAAGCCGAAAGCAAACATGTAAATTGATTAAATAAGAAAATATACCTAAATGACTTAGGTTTTGAGTAAAATCGAATCAAATAACATCTTTTGTTCTTAAAAACAGTGGTAAAAAGTCGTCTTTCAATGCTTCTAAAGTCAATAGCATTGTCTACCAAAATTTGCTGGCAAGAGTATCGGGCACCATCAAGGTAAAAAACAAGGAAACGACATAAGCACAAGCAAACAGTTCTAAATGTAACTATGAATAAGTTCAGAGTGTGTAATTGCAGTTTTTTTTTCTTTTGATTTATTCTTAATCAATTTAACTTGAAACTCTAACTATGTAAGTAGGGAACATGTTACTTACCTACTGTAACATTGTCCCCAATGATGGTTGGAAAGACCTTCCCACTTATATTAGATTTTGCCACATGCACAAGAGAGTTATCTTGTATATTAGTTCCAGATCCTATACTGACACTATTCACATCACCTGCACAGAGAAAGAAGAAGATTTTACAAGATTAGCATATAAATTTGCAGGCAGAAATACAACTTACAAATTTAGTGATTAGACTAAATTAGATTGTTAAACTGAGTTCGTCACGTCTTTTTTTCCAAGAGGAACCCAACCAAAGAACATAGAGGCCAGAAAGGAAGAGATGTACTCTCATAAGAATGTTAATGCATGCAGTATATGATGTACCAATGCTATCCTGCCTAACCTAGTTATGCCTCATTAGCAGCCTTGTTGAAAAGAAAGAGTGACCGCAACCAGTTTTCTCCTTACTTCCTAACACTAATCCCTCACGAAAATTATCTTCCAATCCAATTTTCTTGTGGAGGAATTACAGTCAAGTGGCAACTATAGTGGCAAATTGAACTGAACAGCAAAGTTTCGAAGGCACAAGTCACATAACCATTGAACCTACTGGGAAACTGTTGACGTGACAAACATTTTTATCGTGTAAATTTTTTAAGGCATTGCTGGATCAGTTTCACATCAAATAACACAACAGAAAACAACTGAAAAGGTTTCTGCAACGATATGACTACCACTAAACAGGATCTTATGCACCCAAATCATGTCCATATATACAACCTTGTCACTAGAACAGAATCCAAAACCCATTAACACTTAGTATTTGACTACTTAGGAAACACGGACTCTCAGGAAATCGATGTTGTGCCTGTGTCGTGTTATGTTGGATACGTAATCGACCGGCACATATACTGACACGCCCAGATCGATGTTGTCTGCATCACCATGTATGTACCATGTTGTCATATCTGTGCCCGGTCAACATAGTTAACTATCAATTGACATGATATTTACAGGCCTAAGGATATTATCTGATAGCAATTTTTAGACGAATGAACTTTTCTGACATTTGAACTATATAAGAAACTTGTTGTCCCAAGTGGCTGGGACTTGTTATTATATCAAATTATCTGATGACATTTTTCTATTGGAGTTTACTCAAACTTTATTTTATTAAACATGTCAATTGTCCAGCAAATGAAAGTCACTACCTAATAGTATCATACCCATTCGAATGAATAACATTGTTTCTTCATTCATACAACACGTAAATATAATAACATGACAAGGATGTACCTCTCAAGACGCACCCATACCAAATTGAAGATCCTCGTCCCACAGTAACATCTCCAACAACTGATGCACTTGGAGCCACAAATGCATCTTTGTCGACATTGGGTACCTTATCAAATATATTCATCAGAGTTCGGTGCCTTGATACTGAAACATATAAAGAATAAGATTTGTTAATATCAGTAGCCGTACAATCAGTTCCCCACATATTATATGAAAATGCACTAGGCGTTAATTGCAGAAAGGTCTGATTTGACGTGGAGCCCGCATTAGCATGCATTACTACACTCGGAAAGATGCGATTGTGGAGCATGTAGGGGAACTGGAAAATGACTGGTGGATGATTCGAGCACAAAGCAAAAGAATGATGTGAACAGGTGCATTGAGGTCATAATTTCATTTAAGTCATAATTTGCTTTAGTTGATTTTGGTACGATTAGGATTATGGTTTATTTTGAATATGGAGTCTTATGTAATCTCACTCAAGTAGGATTATAAAAGTATTAGATAAGGACCTACAATCCTTATTAAGCTAATAATTAGGAAAATAAGTGTTTGTAGTCTACTACAGGAAATTGTATACTTTTATCACCATTTAAGAGTCAGGCAGTATAAGTAGATTAGGTGTTTTATTTGAGTTAGGATTCTCTCCTTGGGGGAGGGGGGGGGGGGGGGGGGGGGGGGGGGGGGTGCACGCTATGGAAGACCAGACTGTGTACTTCATTTTGGTTTAACAACAAATAAATGTTTGTTTAGTGAATTTTGAAAAGTATGCTTAACTAGTTCATTTAAACTTTTCTAATCTCCCCTTCCCAAAATATTTTCTTACTTGTTTTCTTCAACTTATCCATGAAATATTTTAAAATCCACAGTTCATAGACTGACTGTAATCTAGAAGCTACATCAGTATGGACAATTTTTAGATTCTACGGAAGTTACGAAGCATGCATCCAACATAAAAGGTTGTAATATGTTTGTGTTTTCACACGACCTGGTCGCAGAAAATCTGGGAACCCTACCAATATTTAATACATGAAAGATGCCTTGACTCACAATCACAACTCAAGATTGGAGGCAATCAAGAAAACACAAAATAGGGTGAATGTTTTCCCCATATAATCTATCTAAAGAGCATAATCTTTGGATTTCCATCTATGTGATCCAACAGTGACTCCTCATTACCTCCAACGCTAGAATTATGTGCTTCCTTGCTAAGATTAGTGTTTCCGGGCCAAATAGTTGCATATAAAACCAGTGTTCTAAAAGGGATATATCTGTTGGAAATTACTCGAACATTCCAAGTGCCCAATATATTGTCCAATATAATAATAATAATAATAATAATATCATCATTTACAAGTCCCTGATCCATCACCATTTCACATTAGTTTGGTATAACAACCCAGGTTTCTTCTATCCATTTGCGTTTCCTTCGACTTTCTTGGTCTAGATATTACTATGGCCACCCAAGGAACCGATTTGGGTGTCCGTGTCGGACACGTCTCGGACGACAGACGGAGACACCCCGAGATACGCTAAGGACATGGCCAGTATACGCGGCGGGCCCATGTCCCCGTGTCCGGATCGCGTCGTGCCGTATTGTATCCGTGTCGAATGCATGGAAGTGAGGGAATGGGGGGGGGGGGGGGGGGGGGGGGGGGGGGGGGGGTTTGGGGGAAAGAGAAGGGGGGGGGGTGGCACTTACGTTGCTCATGGAAGTAGTAGTTTCCCTGGAGGCGGCTCCCCAGCCGGTCGATGGCCTGGCCGGTCTCCCGGATCCAGAATCCGACGGCGTAGACCGCTTTCCCAAGGGTTCCCATGGAAATGATTGATTGATTGATCAGAGGGGAGGGGAGGAAGAAGAAATCCCGAAGCTGGGGACACTGTGGATTTGGGTTTGGGACTACTGAGAAAGTACTGCAATGCCCTCGAGTTTTCATCTATTGACCTGGTAGAGATGTGCTGCGGTGCTACCTGCTGATTTAAATCCTAAATTTATATATACATATATTTATGTATAAATTGTTTCATACTTTCTAGATAAAAAATTTAAATCCTAAATTTATCAATCCAAACTCTTCAACTCCTTCTAAATCTCATGTTAGTTTGTATTTTGTAATAATTGGTGCGTAATTACTATTTGATTATATTTTTAATATTAATCTTCTTTAAAATTATTTAAATATTATATTAGAGCCCGATAAATCCATTAGACCCGACCCAACCCGAGCTTCCTCCGGGCTCGGTCTTGGACTTCATATGTTGAACCCGAGGTAGGGTTGGGCTAGGGGTTGGGCTAGGGCTTGGGCTAGGATTATCATTCATCGGTTTGGGCTTGGGTTAAACTCAAGCCCGACCCAACCCGTCCGAGTTGCACCCCTAACCTGACTCCAACAAAACACGGTTGAGAATATGAAAGCTTGAAAATAAAATTCTAAGTTTTTTTCTGAAAATATTTTTGTTTTAATGTAAATGTTGGTTGGGTACATTAATTATAATTTTTTACAATAATATCTTCAATGACACCAATTAAATTTTGGTAATAATAACATAATAAAATTAATAAAAGAGTATTTATGAAAAATAAATAAATAAATATTCATATTTTTGTCTGAACCAAATATGAGAATGAAATTTTTTAATTTTTCGAACTACATATTTCCAACATAATCAAACATGGATATAGGAATGTTAAATTCTTTATCCATGAATAATGAATGGAAAGTTGATTTCTAAAAAATACAAAACCTTCATCCAAACTCACCCCCGATTTTTTTAATAAAACTATTAAAAATTAACAAGAAAAAATGATTGAAAAAAATACAAAATGTAATTTTTATTACAAAATATTTGTAAGAAGACAGCCCAAATGACGATAAATTAGAAAGGTTATTTATAAGGGCATATCAAATTTTACTCAGGGCTAGCTCAAATCTAACTTTGGTTTATTTACAAGTTTGTCATTGAAAAAATTACTCAGGGCTAGCCCAACTATAGGTATAAAAGTCAACTTTTATTTTTATTTTTTGCTCTTGTCTCCTTCCTCACACCTCTTTCTCCAAACCTTAGCTTCTCCAAGAAAAAAGAAAAGGAAAAGGAAAAAGAAAATAAACTAATTTGTGGGAATCATGGAACTTGTGAAAAATAAACCAACTTACTCACATCTCTATCTTCAAACCCAAGTTTCTCTAAACAAGAAGAAAGAAGAACAAGAAGAACACGATGAAAGAAAATAAACCAACTTTCTCACATCTCATTTTCCAAATCCTAGTTTATTTCTCCAAACCCTAGTTTATTTTCTTTTTTTCTTTTTTTTTCCTCTTGAGGACTGCCAAAAATTATGGTAGTCCTGAAATGGACTGCTATACAGCAAGTCTATTTCAGGACTGCCACAATTGTTGGCAGTCCTAAATACTTCTAGGACTGCCAGAATTTGTGGTAGTCCTGAAATGGACTAACTGTATAACAGGACTGCCACAATTTCTGGCAATCCAAGAACTAGTTAGGACTCCTAGCAACTGTGGCAGTCCTAAAGTCGACTTGGCCAAATGTTAGGGGGTATTTCAATCATAAAATTGGAATAAAATAAACATTATAATGTAATGAAATAAAATAAAAACATTACAATGTATGTTTTCATCATGACAATGTATACCTAAGAATGAAATTAAATTTTTGGGTTTATTTTCATGCATTCTTTGGTGAGGAAGAAAGTATTAGGATTTGTACTTGTTTGTGAGGAGCCTTTGGGTGCCATCGAAATTGGGAATGAGAGCTTGGGGAAGGGGTTAAGATGAAGAAGAAGATGTGTCACGACCCGCACCCTTTTTAGGGGCACGAGTACGTGGGTACGTCCAGCCTACGCCGCATTGTCGGCGGTAGAACGCTGTATAGGTCATCTATAACATCTAAAAATACAGAATCTAAACATGTCATCTCCGCACGGAGGAATAAAATAACATGTAAAGTATATAACTCAATCACAGATCTAAGGAAGATAAGCACGATATTGAAATAGATGCTAAAGAAGATAAAATTGAAAAGCAACAAAAGTCATAATACAAAAAGTCTAGAAGTCTTAGGTCAATTTAATACATGTCCTGAATAAATATAACATCTCAAACTCATAAACTGGAGACAAGGTCCATAATCCTAGCTACTAGCTAAACACTACTAAAGGTGCACCCTCAGCGAGCACCGGCTCCAAAGGAGATCTTCTAGCATGGTCGTTGTCACTACCACATTTTAGCTTGAGGGTATTTTAGTAATTTTGTAAATTTTGAATTTATTTTGAATTATTGAAGTGATGATTGTTATTTTTGACTTTTGCTAGTTGAGACTTTGGAGACTAACATAGATGTTGACTCTAGCTATGGTGACTTGAATAGCATAGTGGGACCCTAGTATAACTTAAGTCAACCCAAGTTAAGTTACTTAGAATCAAGTTTCAAATAGGAGGATAAATGATTAGATTCATAGGCTTTTGACTTAAGGAGTGATTTCCATTACCAATGAAACTTGGCCCAAGCCCACTAGTCATCACCCTAACCCTAATTTTAGCCTTTAGTGGCCGGCCACAAAGGGATCCCCACCTTATATAATATCTCTTTCTTTGGTTCTTGCCTCTTTTGTATTAAATCAACTTTTGGAAAAGGAAAGGTATTGTCATTCTTTTCCAATTCATAACTATTCCATTTTAATTACTTTTTGACTCTAGTTTCTTAAATTAGAGTCTAATTCTACTCTATTTTCTGTTCATGGAGAGAAATCTCAGCTTTTGAACAATTTGGAGCTTTTGGCTAGCAAGGAGAATCATTCTATTTTGGGGCTTTTCCTTGTCATTGACACACTATAGGTAAACCCTCTAAATTGTGTTTTAATTCTGATTTCTTTGCATATTAGACTAGATCGAGGTGTCCCCTAGCTGTGGTGTGTGATTTGTGTAAGTTTGCATTGATTTCGTGTCCGTATCGGACACGTATCATAACCTAGTCCTAGGTGTTTGTGAAAATGTCTTAGTGGATTTTATCTTGCTATTTTTGAAAAGTGTTTGAATAGAAATGTTGATTTATATGTATGTTTTAATTTCCCCCATGACTGAGCGAAATTTGAACCGTGTCCATGTCCAAACAGGACACGAACATGTCCACTGCACACGCGCGGGCAGTGTCATGTTGCCCGACTGTGATAACTCTTCGAACAGGACACGTGGACATGGAAAATTTGGGGAGGATGTCGGGGCATTGACTGACACCACCCTCCTAAAATTTGGGATCATATGGTGCACTACACGATAAGAAATCTGACCAGCACGGGATCCTCACTGTGCGCGCACTGTCACATATCACGCACTGATACGGGTCTCGTATCCGTTATGGACACATTGAGGACACGTTGCAGGCTGTCTATGGTGTAGCCCTATCCTAGGAGAACCCCCAGGCACGAGCACGTATCTTGGTTTGCACTGTGTCGTGTCCACGAATGGGGTGAACACGTGCACGAGGCTGCACACTGTTAGTGTGACTCGTGTATGGGAAATGGGTCTTGGACACGTTTGTGTCCAGTTTTAGGACACCAAAACACTTGCACAACACATTCACATGTGACACTTTAATTACCAACCTATTAATTTGATTATTAGTTGTATTTTCATCTCGAATTTGTGATTACCCCAAAATTCTGATAACTAGGACTGATACTCGGATTTCTGAAATTAATATTGGATTTTAACTGATTTTTAATATTAGATTATCATGTTAGTTCACATGTATATATATGAGTTTAAGTTATATGTTAGGGCTCATGTTAGCATAGGATTTATAGGTTTTCGAAATTGCATTGACTGTCAACCTGAGAACTGTCATGTGTGCACTGAGTTCTATTACACACACACACACACAGGTACAAACCTAGGACACCCTATAGCCTATGTTGTGATATACATACACACACACACACACACATGAGCTGAACACTGATTTCCTATTCACACACACACACATGTTCATGTACTGCTACCCCACACCTTCACATAAAACCTGAGAACTGTGTATGTGTACACTGTTTCCTGAGAACCTATGTTGGTTCCCTGCACACACACACCACTGACATCTATACACACACACACACTCACACGTTGATTTCTCACACACACATTAACACAAGTTGAGAACACCCTCATTACTGCTACCCCCTCTTTACTGTCACACTGAAAACTGAGAATATATATACACACACACACTCACATGTATAAAACTGAGAACCTATCCTACCTATGTACTGTCACTCATACTCATACACATGTACCCAACGAACTGTCAAATCTGAGAACACATTGATATCACTCATACACCCATACACACACACACACACAGGAAAACCTAATGTACACACTATTGACACACACAAACACACACATATATATATAGTCATTCTATTCCTCTCTCTCTCTATATGTATATATATATATATATATAATACCTATATTCTTGTGTGACAATAATGTAATATATATATATATATATATATATATATATATATATATATATATATATATATATATATATATATATATATATATATATATATATTGCTTATACTATTTTAGTATATACAAATGTGATAAATATATGTGTTACCAATGTAGATTGGTACATAGGTTATAGCCTATATGGTTTCCTATAGGTATTCATATGTGTATATGGTAATGTATACACATGAGATTGTGTTGATAGGCTTGTATAACATTGTGATGGTGTGAATGCTAGGATAGTCATGGTTAGGCTAAGTGAGACTTGTTTGGTTTAGGTTTGACCTAGTTGACCAAGTTTGACTAGTGTAGTTGACTAGAGTTAACCAAATGTTGACTTTAGCCTAAATTGACCCAAACATCATGTAGAATGCATTGTAGTAGTCTATTTTACCATTTTGGATATGTTGTGACTTGTACTGTTCTAATAGGAGCCAGACACCACTCTTCAGGCAGTATATTCATTCAGATATTCAGGATATCAGACGAGTACATTCTTTGACCGTTTTATACTTGCTAGGACTATATTCTTGTTCTAGATTACTTTACTTAATGTTGTCACGATGGAAACATAGATTAGTACTATATGGATCTTTTTATACGATGTTATCCCCCTCGGGAGCATCAGATACATCATGTCATGTGCGTTTTACTTTCATCATGTATTCCTGTGCTTTCACTATTAATGTGCACTCTCGTGATTCATGTACTCTCATGTTCACGGAGCCCCTATGTTTATATTCATGTGCACCCATTTATGGGCCCCCATGTGAAATCATGTACAATAATATAACTTGAACGGATCCTTGTGTATTGATTGGGGATGGGGGAGTAGAAATAGTCATGTGGACATTTCCAAAGTAGTGTAACCATGTACAACCTCTCATGTTTATTATCAAGCCGTTCACATATATATCTTGTACTTTAAATCACTAGTTCACTGTAGTTCTTTACTTATAGTAGATATTTCTTTACAGTCTTCTCTTTTATATCATGTATATTCTTCAGCGTTTCATGTATCTTACTCTATTGCCTGTATTATATTCCTGTCATGATATGAACTGCGTGAGATGTACTGTGCTTGCTCCCGTCCTGATTGGACCTATTAAAAATATTACAGATGACCTTGAGGAGTTCTGTCCCATATACTATGGAGCAGGCCTAGATGACACATGTGAGCTGGACTCCCAGGAGGACCCAGCACTGGCAGAGGATTTACCCAAGTAGTCTAGGCTAGTTAGCTAGACCAGTATCTTACTTATTATCCTGTCTTGTTGGATACACTTGTACTTATTTGGGGATTTATTATTCTGGATATTGTGGAGTTGTTATCTTAGACTTTTAGTTTCTCTCTCTTATCTTGTATTTCATCTGTGGATTCTGTTGATATTCCTATCTATCTATCTTATCGTATTTTCTTCCTTAGCTGTGATTGAGTTATACTTTATATTATTCCTCCATTCGGAGAGTATAAATATACAGGTACCTTAACTGTTAGATGTATGTGACCTAGGACAACGTTCTACCGCCGATACTGTGACGTAGGCTGGACGTAACCACTTCTCGTGCCTTACACTGGGTGCGGATCGTGACACATTTTTAGTGGTGGCCCATGCAAGTTATAGTTAGAATTGCGGTGGTATTCGAACTAGAGTATCACTGCAGCCTGCAGTAGGATTAGGATATTTTTGAAGGTACTCAATCACAATAGAAAAACTCTTAATCAGATTCCTTTTATCTAAATTTGTTGTTTATTGTCTTCCCTTGAATATAAACTGTCCTTCTTTGCTATTTTGACTCATTCTCAGAAATTATTTTCTTGTTTGATCTGTCTCCAGGATGGTAGAGACTAGATCTCATCGCCCAGGATAGGGGGACACTGAGGAGAGGTCTGCCACCTCTCGTCCTCAGTAGCCAGCCCCCGGTACCGCAACCCTAGTTATGCCAGCTGGGGTGGGTGTTTCAGCTGCATTCGAAGGAGCCCCTCCACCAGCAGTTCGCAGGCAGAGCCCGGTGATTCCGGAGATGCTCCAGTAGCAGCAGCTACCTTCAGGATCCGTTGACGTAGTCCAGCTGTTCACTTTCTTCCAGTAGTTCATGGAGGCCCAGCAGCAGCGTCAGATGGCAAAGTTCAGTCGGGACATCGATCTGGCCCTTACTACAGTTGAGAGGGCAGCAGCTCAGCCTCCGGCAGTTCAGCAGCAGTATCAGCCGAGGGAGAAGGGCATCCAGGATTTCCAGAAGATGCACCCGCGGGACTTCAGGGGTACAGAGGGCATCCTGTACACAGATGAGTGGATTGAGCACATGGAGGAGATCTTCAGGCTGGCAGAGATTCCAGCGAGCCTACATATTGAGGTGACGGCTAGTATGATGCAGGATTTGGCTCACACGTGGTACCAGACAGACCCGAGGGTTGGTATAGTTGGGCAGACTTGGGCAGCTTTCAATAAGCTGTTCAAGGAGAAGTTTTTCTCCGACGCAGCGCTTGGTACCCTCAAGACTCAGTTTGAGGCTTTGGTACAGGGCAGTCAGACTGTCGAGGAGTTATGCCGTCTGGATAGGTTTGTTGAGGGGTTATCTGATGCGACGAAGGCCCGGAGGTTCAGGAAGGGATTAGTCAAGGAGGTGAAGTCCTATACCAAGAGTGCTCGCAGCGCCACTTAGCAGCAGAGGATGATCTTGAGCTGAGGCTCAAGAGGGGGCGAGACACTCAGGGAGCCAGTGGTAGTAGAGGACCGACCACGAGGCCACAGTTTCAGCTGTAGCACCAGCAGAGACAGTTTCAGCCGTAGCAGTTCCAGGAGCCGAGACTTCAGCCTGCTCAGCATCAGCAGCCGAGGCAGCAGCAGCAGGCCCCGAGGCAGCAGTCTACTAGTTGTACCTTTTGCAAGAAACCGGGGCAAGGATGGACTGAGTACAGAAAGAGGCTAGGGAGGTGTCTTCTCTGCGGTTCGTCGGAGCATCAGCTGAGGGACTGTTCCCTCTTCGTAGGCAGAGCAGCACAGGAAGCATGAGCCAGGGCTCCAGTAGGACCGCAGAAGGGACCGCTGCCGACTCAGCAGCAGCGGTTCGTGCAGCACCAGCAGCAGGCCAGGGGAGGCCAGAAGGGACGAGCTTTCGCTATGGCGGCCGAGGATGCAGATGCTATTGGAGAGCTGATCGCAGGTTCTGTTCTTCTCGACTCCATTCCAGCTTTCGCCTTATTTGATTCCGGAGCTTTCCACAGTTTTGTGTCTGTATCATTTGCTGTTAGACACTGCCTTGTATCTGAATTATTGCCTAGGACCTGCAAGATCACGACCGGGGGTGGTATTATCCTCGTGAGTGATGTTTGCAGAGGACGAAGTATTATTTTGGGAGGCCAAGGGTTGGAGGTGAGTCTGCTCGTAATGCCACTACCGAACTACGACATCGTATTAGGTATGGATTGGTTGAGCAGGCATCATGCCAGCACAGATTGCCGTGGGGGTAGAGTTCTGTTCGGAGCGCCAGGAGAGCCAGAGTTCGAGTTCACCCGACGACAGGCGGAGCAGAGCAGCGGGCTTTTCTACGAAGTTTCAGTTGAGGAGCAGGCGGCTCCACATCCTTTGATTGCAGAGTTCATGGACGTCTTTCCGGAGGAGTTGCTAGGACTTCCACCGGACAGGGATGTTGAGTTCTCGATAGACTTGGTTCCCGGCACGGAGCTGATTTCTCAGCATGTCTATCGAGTGAACAACAGTGAGTTGGTGGAATTGAAGAAGCAGGTGGATGAACTGCAGGACAAGGGTTTCATCCGATCGAGTTCTTCACCTTGGGGTGCTCCGGTACTCTTTGTACCCAAGAAGGATGGGTCAGTACGGATGTGTATCGACTATAGGGCACTCAACAACCTTACGATCAAGAACAGATACCCACTGTCGTGGATTGGTGATCTCTTTGATCAGTTGAGCGAAGCTCGGGTTTTTTCGAACATTGATCTGAGGTCAGTTTATCATCAGGTAAAGGTGAAGAAGGAGGATATCCTGAAGACCGCATTCAGGATGTGGTATGGTCAGTTTGAGTTCTTGGTTATGCCATTTGGGCTGACCAATGTCCCGACGGTATTTATGAACTTGATGAACAAGGTGTTCCACCAGTACTTGGACAAGTTCGTGGTAGTGTTCATCGATGATATCCTGGTGTACTCGAAGACTGAGGAGGAGCATGAGGAGCATTTAAGAGTGGTTCTGAAGACACTCAGGAGGGAGAAGCTTTATGGCAAACTCTCGAAGTACGAGTTCTTTCTGGACAGAGTTGACTTCTTGGGTCATGTGGTGACTGGAGATGGGATCTCAGTGGACCCGAAGAAGATCACGGAAGTTGAGGCTTGGTCGGCACCGAGTTCAGTAGCAGATATCAGGAACTTCTTGGGACTGGCAGGCTATTACAGGAGGTTCGTGCAGGATTTCTTCCAGATTGTAGTACCGTTGACTAGGCTGACCCGGAAGGATGCAGAGTTTGTTTGGTCAGAGGAGTGTCAAGTCACTTTTGATGAGTTGAAGAAGCGGCTGACGACAGCTCCGATTCTGACTTTGCCATCAGGATCATGAGGGTTCACTATCTACAGTGACGCCTCAGGGAAGGGTTTGGGTTGTGCCTTTGTCACGACCCGCAACCTGAATAGGGGCACAAATACGTGGGTACATCCAGCCTACACCGCAGAATCGGCGGTAGAATGCTGTATAGGTCTACTAGAAAGTATAGCATCTAGACACAATATAAATGTACCTGTCATCTCCGTACGGAGGTATATAATCTCAACTCAATCACAAGACATCTAGGAAAGATAGGCACGAATATCATATAGATATGACGGAATTAGAAGTACGAAAATAGAAGCAAAATCACAACAAAGTAGAGAGTCAAAAACATAACACAAGTCTCAAAACACAAATATAATATAAGTCTCATAAACTAGCTGGCTCGTAGTCCAGTCAAACCTATCTAACAGTCTAAGTAGGAGGTAAATCCTCTACTGGCACCAAGGGTAAAATCTCATCAAAATCTCTATCCTGGCCATACCCGTAAAATGCAGAGCAATCAGCCAACATGTCCTCTGTAAACATTAACGGTTATCCTGTCAGAAAAATGAGCAAGTACAAACCACCAACAATAGTTCTATAGTATTGACAAATGCTGTAAGAGACAATCACAATGGAATACAAGATGAACATATCAAGATGGAAATATAACTGGATATATAAAACAGGAAATCATGTCAGGGTGTATCATGCAGGAAAGTAGAACTGAGCGGGATATATCTGATGTAATAATAAATATAAAATGTGCCTCGAGTATTATAGCATTATGTGATCGGTTTGGGACACGATCAGGCTCTTCCATTTGACCGGCTACGAGTACAGGACCTTGGGCCAGTCAGAATGGAAAGCTATGAGACAAGTAGTAGCACATGTCAGGCTTTACCCTACGTGAGGCGAGGGTATAGCTATGATACAAGTAGTAACAGGAATGCAAGTAGGGGTATTGATCACATAACCTATAATAACTTACCATCCCCAAATAGTATATGGATCCGGACATAACACGTCATGGCACGAGATTTCCTAAGAAGGTAGCTACTCTCCCTCAGGAATCAGTGTCAATACAAGTACAAGAACAAGATCGAGCAAGTACCAGTATCCCAAGAAAATCCAGGAATGACATCTCATGACAGAAATCCGTTATATACTAGTCCGTGCACCCTCGTGTCGAGAATCAAGTAAAATACTATAACTGAATCGGATACAGAAGATATCAAGACAAAGAACTACTATCAGAGAATGTACTCGTCTGCTGCCCTGAGCTGTCAAGTAAGGTCGATGCTAAGAGTGATCTCACAGACCTAAAGATGAGATATTGTAAGTTAATTAGGTTTAAACAGAGTTAAGTATGATTTTATAATGTATAATATGCAATCTAGGTCAATCTCAGTCCAACTAAGTCAAACTAGGTCACATCAAGTCAAACAAGGTCAAACTGGGTCAAAGGTTGACTTACAGTTGACTTTTGGTCAACTCTAGGTCAACTATGGTCCACCTTGGTTGGAATCCAATATCTTAACTTGGGTAAACATATACCTTACATTGATATCTTGATACCTTACCTTGGTCATAAGATAAACTAATCATTTACCTTGAAGGTAAAGGTAATTCATATTTACCTTAAGATACTAACTTGGTATCATGAGATACCAAGATACCCTTCAAATATCTAATTAACTAACTATCTAATGTACTAACATAACATCTTAACTAATATCTAACATATAACATATAGAGACTAACTTGCTAACATACCAATATCTAGAACTAACATAACCTACTAATATATCAATATCTAACATACTAGATATCTAACATTAAACTATCTAATAACATATCAAATATCTAACAAAATACTAATCTCTACTATCTAACTAACACTCATACTAACAAATATAACTTACACTAACATATAACAAACTCTAACATATCTAACCCTTTACTAACCAACATCTAACAAATATACTAACATATATAACTTAAAAATAATATATATATAGATATATGTACTATATCATACATATACTCGACAACCTATGATACCTACATTCAATTAATATCCATACTACATAGGCTCATAAGTTACACAAAATGTCTATGTCGTATAGTCACTCTTCTACTTAAAACTAATACTGTACCAATTGGGCCTTCACTAAATTCTACGATTAAAGTATCTCGTAGTACTTCGTGTTAGCTTTCCGAAACTTCAAACGGATCGCATTTTCGTGTCCGAAAACTCCCAGAATCGCGAAAACACCGAAACGCGTTTGTCTTTCGGACAGCTGACACTCAAATAGTTTTACAGAAAGTTGTAGAACGATTTTGGCTTATTAAAATATATATTTGGAAAGCTAACTTCGATACGGTTCTTTTAAAAAATGGGAGATTAATCGGAGTTCTGAGCTAAAAGTTATGGCATTTCTAAGTTGATATGGTTACTAAAAACGTGGATGAATATTATGACGAATTTGGGTTGTTTTGGACAAAAGAAACACATGTAGGCCAAGATACTTGGATACCAACATAGGTATTCAAATGAAACTCATTCTAACCATCCTAACTAAGATCAATCCACTCTCTAACCATTCCAAAACTAAATTTAAAACACAATTAATCCTATTAGGCAATAAACCAAACACATGGGGTGTCTTATTTGAGATATTTACACTAGGACACAAGACACAATCCTAACTTATTCTAAAGGGCTCCAAATAGTCTCAAATTTGAATCTAAAGGGAATACATGCATGGGGGTGGATCCTACGGATTCAAAACTAAATAATATGCATAAGAAATTAATTTAGAGGATTAATTTTACCTATTGGGCGTGAAATCTCAATGAAACTCTCAAGTACACGGCTCCGACATGAAGATCTTCCAAAAAGGACACTCCTCCTTGCACTTTGCTCCAAATCTTTGCTAGCACCCTTCCTTGGTAGTATGAGAAGGATTGATGGAAGATTTGGTGGAGGAATGAAGAGATTTGGAGATCAAATCAAAGAGAGAAGCTCTCTAATTTGGGGAAGAACACTTTGTGAATAAAAGGAGGCAAGATGTAATGAAAAGAAAGAGGGACACCTATGCTTTTTGTGGCTGCCATGGGAGGACCTAATGAGCCTATGTGAAATGTCCAAGATGCCCCTACAAGTCTCATTTTGGTCCACTTAAGTCATGACAAGGTTTGAGGTCAAAAAGGATCAAGTTTAAGTCTCTAATTTAACCAATCTAACTACGTAGGATTAGTCTAATCTTACTAACTTAATTAGTAGAATTTGTGGGCCATGACTAACTAATCTTGGGGTCCCATCTAGAGTCTAAACTACCCGGGTCACTAACACAAGTCGGAATGAGACGAAACTCGAACCCGACTAAACAAATCCCATAAAAACAATACTAAATATATAAAATTCCCAAAATATTAAAATATAAAAAATAACCAAAATACCCTTAGCCTAAAAAGTGATAATTAGCTAATATAATCACATGGGTTAGGCCTCAATGGTCATGGTTAGTCTTTAGGCTAAGCAGCTCTAAGGTTATACTAGCAAAAGGACAAAATCATAAAACACTAATTTAATGATATTAAAAATAATCAAAATTCACCAATAAATCAATAACATGATTTAAATCTATTATTAAATGATTAATTTTACAAAAGTTTAAAATTATCCTTGTTTTAGAAAAGTGGTGGTTACAAATCTACCCTCCTTAAAATAATTTCGTCCACAAAATTTAAGATGGTTGTACTCTTTCCTAGGTTAAACCACTAACAATCAAGGTCAAAACTACTATCTAGCAACACACAAGATCAGGGTCCTATTGGTCGGGAATTTTATACTCTCAACAGGGTCATTACACTAAACACAATCCAAGAGGTACTATTGGAATATACAACAATCATGGAAAAAGGAAGAAAGAAGAACAAATGACAGACTGCTAACCCATCACATGTAGCATCGGCCTCCTTGGCCGTCAATGCAGGAACCTGCCCGACTGGGTATATCCCTTTGCTGGTGTGGGGCATGACGCTGTTCCACAGGTGGCCTAACTCCATCTCTCTGCCCTTGGTATGGACACTGGCCAGGACGATGAAGGGTTAAGAGAAAATTCTTAACCAGATGCTCCGTTGATCCACAATGCAAGCACACTCCCAGCCTCTTTCTGCACACCTCCCAAGAATGGCCTGACCTCCAACAGTAGGTACAGGTAGGAGCTAGCTGAAACTGCCTCGGGGGGGTGCTGCTAATCTAGTTGTACTGGAGCTTGTATCGTCGTATGAAACTGCTGAACCCGGGCCCTAGATGGGGCCTGGAACTGCTGTTGTGGCGACTGAAAAGATTGATGCAGAAATTGGGAGCTCAAATAAATGGGACACCGGTGAAATATGGATATTAGGCTTAAAGTGGGTCGTGTTCATACTTTGGGTCGTCAAGTTTAGGTCGAAATGGTGTCTCTAATTCGAGTCGAAAATAAAAGTGACTCCGTGGGGTGAATCAAGATTGGGTCTTGGTTAGGGAAGTCATGCGACAAAAATGAAGCACAAGATGATCTGTCTGAGTGGGACACGAAGGTCATGGGTGTAGGGTGTCCTGTCTAGATCATGTATGTGGAGTTAGTTTTGAGAAAATAACTAGTCTTGTGCTCATAATTTAAAATTCATGGCAATGTACATATGATACTCATAAATAAAGTAGGAATGGTCAAATGACATAAATTGATTCAGAAGTTGCGATACAAAAGTAGTACAATGGGAACAAGTTTGAGTGTGACATGATATATCAAAATGAATATAATCTTGTTTACTACAAACTCATGAAGAAAGTTTTCAGAGATTGACATCTCTGACGCTCCAGAAATCGAAGTCATAGAAGAACACTCGTCTATCTAGAATACTCTCTCCAGGGTGTCTACCCAAGTCTAATCACTGTCTACACAAGGTACTAACTTTTCTAAATGATACTAGGATGGTACCCCTATACTAGGTTGTTCATACCCCTTCTCCAACTAGTCACTAAACCGTTTTGGTGCCTAAACTTCTATAACATTTGAGATACCTTGTCTCTGGCTACTAGAGTACTCCTCCTATCATGTTTCCTGGTGCAACTCCTACCTTGACACTTATTATTCATTCTAGGGTTCTCATCTATATCTAATTATCAAAACCATATACAATACATCCCAACCATACTCTAAACTATTAAACAATTAATCAAGAACACAACCAACTGCAATCACCAAGCCATCACACTATAAAGAACCTATAATGAAATGAGAATCTACCAGGACCATGACTAAAGAACCGAAGGTATCCTAACTCTTAAGCTAATTCAGGATGGAACAAAATCTATAATAACAGAAATGAAATGATAGAGATGACATGTTAGGACCCTTCTCAAGATACAATATGATAATCATACACGTCTGTTCAAAATCATGATACACAGAATCCTCGCCACGCTAGTAAGCAAGGCTGTGATAAATGGTAGGGTCCATAACTGGGGCATGCACCTCCATAATTATGTCGTCTGGAATCCTCGCTATGCCGACTAGTATAGCTGCGAGAAATTCCAAATCTCATAATCAAGATATGTACATCCGAAGTCAGCTCTCTACGTTTCCGCCACGCCGGCTAATATAGCTGTGATAAACTCCAGGTTACATAACCAAGTAGACATTTTACCTTCCCTATTATTTCTGTCAACATATGTCATCAGAAGATACCGTAACTCAGGCCATAACATTCATCTCGTTATGAAAATCAAAATCAACAATGATTCCATCAAAATCCAACTCAAAAACAAGAAGTAAAGGTGAAATAGAAATAAGAGAAAAGGAATTCAAATTAAAGTTCACAACAAGATTCTTCAGGGTCGTCCCAGGAATCTCTCAAAAGTTCTAACTGTGATTTACTAACTCCTATCATAACCGAGAGCCTATATCCTAACTGCAGGCTCGTAGCAGTACTCTAAGTCGAGCACCATTACGAAATCGTATTAGTTGCGACTCAGACCTGCATGGGCCACCACAAAAATGTGTTACGACCTGCACCCTGAATAGGGGCACGAATATGTGGGTACGTCCAGCCTACACCGCAGAATCTACGGTAGAACGCTGTATAGGTCTACTAGAAAGTATAGCATCTAGACATAATATAAATGTACCTGTCATCTCCGTATGGAGGTATATAATCTCAACTCAATCACAAGACATCTAGGAAAGATAGGCACGGATATCATATAGATATGACGGAATTAGAAGTACGGAAATAGAAGCAAAATCACAACAAAGTAGAGAGTCGAAAACATAACACGTCTCAAAACACAAATATAATATAAGTCTCATAAACTAGCTGGCTCGCAGTCCAATCAAACTTATCTAACAGTCTAAGTAGGAGGTAAATCCTCTACTGGCACCAAGGGTAATATCTTATCAAAATCTCTATCCTGGCCATACCCGAAAAAGGTAGAGCAATCAGCCAACATGTCCTCTGTAAACATCAACGGTTATCCTGTCAGAAAAATGAGCAAGTACAAACCACCAACAACAGTTCTATAGTATTGACAAATGCTGTAAGAGACAATCACAATGGAATACAAGATGAACATATCAAGATGAAAATATAATTGGATATGTAAAATAGAAAATTATGTCAGGGTGTATCATGCAGAAAAGTAGAACTGAGCGGGATATATCTGATGTAATAATAAATGTAAAATATGCCTTGAGTATTATAGCTTTATGTGATCGGTTTGGGACAAGATCAGGCTCTTCCATTTGACCGGCTACGAGTACAGGACCTCGGGCCAGCCAGAATAGAAAGCTATGAGACAAGTAGTAGCACATGTCAGGCTTTACCCTACGTGAGGCGAGGGTATAGCTATGATACAAATAGTAACAGGGATGCAAGTAGGGGTATTGATCACATAACCTATAATAACTCCCCATCTCCGAATAGTATATGGATCCGGACATAGCACGTCATGGCACAAGATTCCCTAAGAAGGTAGCTACTCCTCCTCAGGAATCGGTGTCAATACAAGTACAAAAACAAGATCGCACAAGTACCAGTATTCCAAGAAAATCCAAGAATAATATTTCATGACAGGAATCCGGTATATACTAGTTCGTGCACCCTTGTATCGAGAATCAAGTAAAATACTATAACTGAATCGAATACAGAAGATATCAAGACGAAGAACTACTATCAGAGAATGTACTCGCCTGCTGTCCTGAGCTGTCAAGTAAGGTCGATGCTCAGAGTGATCTCACAGACCTAAAGATGAGATATTGTAAGTTAATTAGGTTTAAACAGAGTTAAGTATGATTTTATAATGTATAATATGCAATCTAGGTCAATTTCAATCCAACTAAGTCAAACTAGGTCACATCAAGTCAAACTGGGTCAAAGGTTGACTTACAGTTGACTTTTGGTCAACTGGTCAACTCTAGGTCAACTCTGGTCTACCTTGGGTCAAACTAGGAGTCAAGGTCAAGCTTCTAAGGTTTTGGTCAAACTTAGATTATTGGTCAACATCTATGATACTTAGGATATTTTAATATATATACATACCACATATATCTTTACCCATATAGTACCACCCTAACACATACATATAGATATCATATATCAAGTATATACATATCCTCACTATGAACCATAACCTATATCTATATACTCTCATAATATATATAGATACTATATAACCCAAAAATATATATTCCTATCTATATAACCCTTCCACAATCTAACATCATCTACCCAAACTCAAACACTTAGACACTAACCCACTAACACTAGGATACCGTATCAACCTTGGTCATATTGGCATCCCAATACCAAAATCTTGGTTGGAATCCAATATCTTAACTTGGGTAAACATATACCTTATCTTGATATCTTGATACCTTACCTTGGTCATAAGGAAAACTAATCATTTACCTTGAAGGTAAAGGTAATTCATATTTACCTTAAGATACTAACTTGGTATAATGAGATACCAAGATACCCCTCAAATATCTAATTAACTAACTATCTAATGTACTAACATAACATCTTAACTAATATCTAACATATAACATATAGAGACTAACTTGCTAACATACCAATATCTAGAACTAACATAACCTACTAACATATCAATATCTAACATACTAGATATCTAACATTAAACTATCTAACAACATATCAAATATCTAACAAAATACTAACCTCTGCTATCTAACTAACACTCATACTAACAAATATAACTTACACTAACATATAACAAACTCTAACATATCTAACCCTTTACTAACCAACATCTAACAAATATACTAACATATATAGCTTAACAATAATATATATATATATATATATATATATATATATATATATATATATATATATATATATATATATATATATAGATATATGTACTATATCATACATATACTCGACAACCTATGATACCTACATTCACTTAATATTCATACTACATAGGCTCATAAGTTACACAAAATGTCTATATCGTATAGTCACTCTTTTACTTAAAACCAACACTGTACCAATTGGGCCTTCACTAAATTCTAGGATTAAAGTATATCGTATCCCCTCGTGTTAGCTTTTCGAAACTTCAAACGGATCATATTTTCGTGTCCGAAAGCTCCCAAAATTGCAAAAATATCGAAACACGTTTGTCTTTCGGACAGCTGACACTCAAATAGTTTTACAAAAAGTTTAAAATAATTTTGGCTTATTAAAATATATATTTGGAAAGCTAACTTCGATATGGTTATTTTAAAAAAAATGAGAGATTAATCGGAGTTCTTAGCTAAAAGTTATGTACAGGGATCTGAGGGAGCACGTCCGGTAGTATGGGATAAAGCGGGAGGTAGCTCGCTTCGTAGCCAGATGTTTGGTCTGTCAGCAGGTAAGACAAAGAGGTAGAGGCCAGGAGGTTTGTTACAGCCATTGTCCATTCCAGAGTGGAAGTGGGAGCACATCACGATGGATTTTGTTTCTGGGTTATCGCATACATCGGGAGGAAAAGACGCAATTTGGGTCATCGTAGACAGGTTGACCAAATCGGCCCATTTTTTGCCATTTAAAGTGGGTACGTCTACTAAGAGGCTTGCAGAGATGTATATACGGCAGATTGTCAGGATTCATGGATTTCCGGTCAGCATTGTCTCGGATCGGGATAGTCGCTTTACTTTTCATTTTTGGAGGAGTCTACAGACTAGTTTGGGCACTCAGCTCAAGTTTAGTGCTGCATACCACCTGTAACATTCGTAGTTCAAAATATATATTTTGGTATACATGTACGTATTTTGACTCATATTGTATGTCTCATTGTATGGTTTATTTTGGCATTTCATTTGCCTGGTTCGGCTTGATTCGGTTTTGTATATGGACCAACCCCACCTACCACCATCCATCATTTATAAGTCACCTTACCTCTCTCTCTCTCTTCCATTAATCCTCATAACTCTTCTTCTTCCTCACCATTACTCTCTCCACCTACCAGGAGAGGCTTAGGCAAGTGCAACTTGCTTCATGGAGGAACTCAATTTTTGTTGTTCTATTTTTTTCTCACGAGATTCTAAGACACTTTAGTACTTAGCATTTTTAATTTCCATGGCTCATTTCATGTAGATCTAAGCTTGTTGTATTTTTAGATTTATTGGGTTTTGATCTATTAAACCTTATTATTCTCAAATTTTGATGGTTCCATGTTGTAGAGAATTTCTTTCTGCCCCATTTTGACCTATGGAAGTCCGGATTCTGACCTTGGATGAAGGATTATCGGAGCTTAGAAGCCATGGCTTCCATGGTTCTTCTTTTCGGAATAGTTGGAGAAGAAGAACAGTGTTTGACTGCATGGCTTTTTCATGCGGTAAGTCCCCTGCGGCCGCATAGACATTCCAGTCTTCATGCAGCCTTAGCCGCATGGCTTGAGTTGACTTCAGCCGCATGGCTCTGCTCGACTTTTAGTCGCATGAACCTATTTTCCTTAGCCGCATGGCTTTGTTTCCCCCTGGCCGCATGAGCCCGTCCCTTCCAGACCGCATGAAATCATTCTCCCTGGCCGCATGAACCTAATCCCCCTGGCCGCATGAGCTCTTTCCCCTTAGCTGCATGGCACTGCTTCCCCATTGCCGTATAACCTTGTTCTGTTCGAGCCGCATGGCTCTTGGCAGTGCTTGCCGCATGAGTTCGTTTCCACTCTCCTCAGCCGCATGGCATTGGTTTTTCGAGCCGCATGAGCTTGTTCCCCCACTGCCGCATATGCCCGTTTTCCCCATTGCCGCATGAGACCCTCATCTATTGCCGCATGACCCTCATCCACCTTGCCGCATGAGCCTGTGTTCCCGGAGCCGCCTGAGCTTGTTCCTCGAAACGCATGAGACCCTCTTCCTTGCCGCATGGATCTTTCCATAGCCCTTGCACCCCTTTTATTATATTGGGTTATTATATTTATGCTTTGTCTCATGACCCTCTGTGTAACTTGGGTCCCTTGATAGAATGCTTGTACCATGTAAATTTTGTACATGTTTCATGAACACGATAGTGACCCGTAGTGGTACTCTCTTGACAAGTAACATGATATGATAGTGGCCCGTCGTGGCACACTCTTGATAAGTAAACCTGACATGATATACCTCGATATGCTATTGCGACAGCTAGCATGACATGACAAGAATGAATGGCCTGGACACCGTGGGCGATTGTGTTTGTACAAATGAACCACTATTGTCTTACATCATGTCTAGGACGGGGATCCCTGAATACCACGGTCAGGGGTACCTACTGAAATTGACTAAGTCTAATAACTAGAATAATCCAGTAGTCATGAAGAGATTTTCCAGCTACAGGCAATCCCATTATCTGGGTGCGCAAGTGGACTTGTAGCCTGCCGACGAGTAGAGCATATTTCCAGCACACTTTCATGTATTGCACCCTTCATGAACAGATATTCGACCTGGATAACCTGGATGGTCTGCAGGGCTTGTGGCTGTTGGAATATCTCATTGCATCTTGCTAGTAACTAGGCATGTGATAACCCTAGTTAGTTAAAGTATCAAGCTGTACTTATTGCTTGGCCGTGATTGATTGGATGGAGTCTAACCCAGTCTAGTCTTGTCCTGATACTGTACAAGATTGTAACATGACCTGATTGCTTGTGCTTTATTTTATCGATAAATGGTGGAAAACCAAGTTCCGTTCAGATGAAGGATTACAACCCCGGTCCTTGTTTGGTTTAAGGGTTGTAACCTGTCTATCTGAATAGTCCCATGGTTATCGCATCGTATATCCTTATGATATTTTTTTTATATCTCCAGTTTTAATATGCCATTATGTTTTATGCTAATTGCTGGTTTTAGTTCTTAAGTGAAGCCTCCTTTGTGGCACTTGCTCTTTCTGGGATCTGATCCAGCTGGTTTTGCGTGGCCAGATACCGGAGCAGCTCCAGAGGATCTTCCTACCTTCCAGCCAAATGGTGACCACCAGGCGTAACCAAGGCAACAAGTGGGTTTCCCTTTTGTTATCCCACTTTTTTGTAAAAATATTATTTTGAGGCGTTTAGCCGGCAAGCACGTGTTAGCTCGTATTGTACTTTACTTACTGTCTGCCTACGGGCTGTAGCATGATCAACAAATCCTAGGGTTGATCATGTATGACTGAAACTTTTGCTAGTCTTCACATTTTATATGACTAGTTTCATGATCATCCAAATATGTAATGTATGGGACGCCTTACTATTGTATATTTGGTGCTCTGACATCTTGTAACTATTATTACTTGCTTGAGATTGAGACAATAGGCTTGTTCATGACCATAAGAGACTGATGGCTTGTAGTTAAACTCTCATGTATCTAGACAGCCGTGACCGTATAATGAGGTGGATTCCATTTCAATATACGTAGCTGGCTATGTATGCCCCCGTTCTCCAGTATTCTGGTCCTGGGGCGTTACACCACCCTCAGACGGACGGACAGTCAGAGAGGACTATTCAGACGCTTGAGGACATGCTACGGACGCGCGTCTTAGATTTCGGAGGATCCTGGGAGGACCACCTGTACTTGGTGGAGTTTGCTTATAATAACAGTTTTCAGGCCAGCATTGAGATATCACCTTTCAAGGCGCTGTACGAGCGTAGGTGTCGTACACCCTTATCTTGGAATGATGTTAGAGAGCGAGCTTTATTGGGACCTGAGATGGTTGTTGACGTAGCCGAGAAGGTGAAGCTCATCAGGGACAGACTTCGCATGGCACAGGACAGACATCGGCATTGGGCCGATAGCCACCGGAGGCCTCTGGAGTTTGAGGTACAGATTAGAGATAGGATTAGAAGTAGGTTGTTTGTTTGTTTGATCATGTTTGATTATTTTGTAACTTGAGACCTTGTTTGTGTTTAGGTCGGAGACATAGTTTTTCTGAGGATATCTCCGACTCGTGGTACCATACGTTTTGGTGGGGGTGGAAAGCTTAGCCCGCGCTTTATCGGACCTTTCGTGATCAACGGGAGAGTCGGTGACGTGGCATATAGGCTAGACTTGCCACTTGTACTAGTGGGTGTCCACAACGTATTCCATTTATCATAGTTGAGATGGTATGTGGCTGATCCTAGCCATGTACTTGACCATTCGGAGATTGAGGTGGGACCTACTCTCAGTTATCCAGAGCAGCCAGTAGAGATTCTGGATCGCTGAGAGAAGGTACTGAGAAACCAGGTGATACCCTTGGTTCGCGTCGCATGGAGGCATCATTCTCCAGGAGAGTCTACCTGGGAGCGGGAAGATGAGATGCACGAGCGATACCCATATCTTTTTGGACCTTGAGGTATGATTGTCTATCCTTCTCATCAGTCTAGTTTCGTCTTTTAATTTCGTGGACGAATTTTTTTTAAGGAGGATAGATTTGTCACTACCACATTTTAGCTTGAGGGTATTTTAGTCATTTTGTAAATTTTGAATTTATTTTGAATTATTGAAGTGATGATTGTTATTTTTGACTTTTGCTAGTTGAGACTTTGGAGACTAATCTAGATGTTGGCTCTAGCTATGGTGACTTGAATAGTATGGTGGGACCCTAGTCTAACTTAAGTCAACCCAAGTTAAGTCACTTAGAATCAAGTTTCAAATAGGAGGATAAATGATTAGGTTCATAGGCTTTTGACTTAAGGAGTGATTTCCATTACCAATGAAACTTGGCCCAAGCCCACTAGTCATCACCCTAACCCTAATTTTAGCCTTTAGTGGCCGGCCACATAGGGATCCCCACCCTATATAATATATCTTCCTTTGGTTCTTGCCTCTTTTGTATTAAATCAACGTTTAGAAAAGGAAAGGTATTGTCATTCTTCCCCAATTCATAACTATTCCATTTTAATTTTTTTTTGACTCTAGTTTCTTGCATTATAGTCTAATCCTACTCTATTTTCTATTCATGGAGAGAAATTTCAGCTTTTGAACAATTTGGAGCTTTTGGCTAGCAAAAAAAATTATTCTATTTTGGGGCTTTTCCTTGTCATTGACACACTATAGGTAAACCCTCTAAATTGTGTTTTTATTCTGATTTATTTGCATATTAGACTAGATCTAGGTGTCCCCTAGCTGTGGTGTGTGATTTGTGTAAGCTTGTATTGATTTCGTGTCCGTATCGGACACGTATCATAACCTAGTCCTAGGTGTTTGTGAAAATGTCTTAATGGATTTTATCTTGCTATTTTTGAAAAGTGTTTGAATAGAAATGTTGATTTATATGTATGTTTTAATTTCCCCCATGATTGAGAGAAATTTGAGCCGTGTCCGTGTCCAAACAGGACACGAACATGCCCACTGCACACGCGCGGGCAGTGTCCTGTTGCCCGACTGTGAGAACTCTTCGCACAGGACACGTAGACACGGGAAATTTGGAGAGGATGTCGGGGCATTGACTGACACCACCCTCCCAAAATTTGGGATTATATGGTGCACTACAAGATGAGAAATCTGACCCACATGGGATCCTCACTGTGCGCGCACTGTCACATATCACGCACTGATACGGGTCTCGTATCCGTTGTGGACACATTGGGGACACGTTGCAGGCTGTCTAGGGTATAGCCTATCCTAGGAGAACTCCCAGGCACGAGCACGTGTCATGGTTTGTACTATGCCGTGTCCACGAATGGGGTGAACACGTGCACGAGGCTGCGTACTGTTAGTGTGACTCGTGTATGGGAAATGGGTCTTGGACACGTTTGTGTCCAGTTTTAGGACACCAAAACACTTCCATGACACATTCACATGTGACACTTTAATTACCAACCTATTAATTTGATTATTAGTTGTATTTTCATCTCGAATTTGTGATTCCCCCAAAATTCTGATAACTAGGACTGATACTCGGATTTCTGAAATTAATATTGGGTTTTAATGATTAGATTATCATGTTAGTTCACATGTATATATATGAGTTTAAGTTATATGTTAGGGCTCATGTTAGCATAGGATTTATAGGTTTTCGAAATTGCATTGACTGTCAACCTGAGAACTGTCATGTGTGCAGTGAGTTCTATTACACACACACACAGGTACAAACTTGGGATACCCTATAGCCTATGTTGTGATATACATACACACACACACACACACATGAGCTGAATACTGATTTCCTATTCACACACACACACATGTTCATGTACTGCTATCCCACACCTTCACATAAAACCTGAGAACTGTGTATGTGTACAGTGTTTCCTGAGAACCTATGTTGGTTCCCTGCACACACACACTACTGACATCTATATACACACACTCACACATTGATTTCTCACACACACATTCACACAAGTTGAGAACACCCTCATTCCTGCTACCCCCTCTTTACTGTCACACTGAAAATTGAGAATATATATACACACACACACACACTCACATGTATAAAACTGAGAACCTATCCTACCTATGTACTGTCACTCATACTCATACACATGTACCCAACGAACTGTCAAATCTGAGAACACATTGATATCACTCACACACCCATACACACACACACAGGAAAACCTAATGTACACACTATTGACACACACACATATATATATATACTGTCATTCTATTCCTATCTCTCTCTATATGTATATATATATATATATATATATATATATATATATATATATATATATATATATAATATCTATATTCTTGTGTGACAATAATGTAATATATATATGTGTGTGTGTGTGTGTGTGTGTGTGTGTGTGTGTGTGTGTGTGTGTGTTGTGTATGTTGCTTATACTATTTTAGTATATACAAATGTGATAAATATATGTGTTACCAATGTAGATTGGTACATAGGTTATAGCCTATATGGTTTCCTATAGGTATTCATATGTGTATATGGTAATGTATACACATGAGATTGTGTTGATAGGCTTGTATAACATTGTGATGGTGTGAATGCTAGGATAGTCATGGTTAGGCTTAGTAAGACTTGTCTGGGTTAGGTTTGACCTAGTTGACCTAGTTTGACTAGTGTAGTTGACTAGAGTTGACCAAAGGTTGACTTTAGCCTAGATTGACCCAAACATCATGTAGAATGCATTGTAGTAGTCTATTTTACTATTTTGGATATGTTGTGACTTGTACAGTTCTAATAGGAGCCAGACACTACTCTTCAGGCAGTATATTCATTCAGATACTCATGATATCAGACGAGTACATTCTCTGACCGTTTCATACTTGCTAGGACTATATTCTTGCTCTAGATTACTTTACTTGATGCTGTCACGATGGAAACACGGATTAGTACTATATGGATCTTTTCATACGATGTTATCCCCCTCGGGAGCATCAGATACATCATGTCATGTGCGTTTCACTTTCATCATGTATTCCTATGCTTTTACCATTCATGTGTACTATCGTGATTCATGTACTCTCATGTTCACGGAGCCCCCATGTTTATATTCATGTGCACCCATTTATGGGCCCCCATGTAAAATTATGTACAATAATATAACTTGAACGGATCCTTGTGTATTGATTGGGGATGGGGGAGTAGAAATAGTCATGTAGACATTTCCAAAGTAGTGTAGCTATGTACAACCTCTCATGTTTATTATCAAGCCGTTCACATGTCTATCTTGTACTCTAAATCACTAGTTTATTGTAGTTCTTTACTTATAGTAGATATTTCTTTACAGTCTTCTCTTTTACTTCATGTATATTCTTCAGCATTTCATGTATCTTACTCTATTGCCTGTATTATATTCCTGTCATGATATAAACTGCGTGAGATGTACTGTGCTCACTCCCGTCCTGATTGGACCTGTTAAAAATATTACAGATGACCTTGAGGAGTTCTGTCCTACATACTATGGAGTAGGCCTAGATGACACATGTGAGCTGGACTCCCAGGAGGACCCAGCACTGGCAGAGGATATTACCCCAGTAGTCTAGGCTAGTTAGCTAGACCAGTATCTTACTTATTATCCTGTCTTGTTGGATACACTTGTACTTATTTGGGGATTTATTATTCTGGATATTGTGGAGTTGTTATCTTAGACTTTTAGTTTCTCTCTCTTATCTTGTATTTCATCTGTGGATTCTGTTGATATTCCTATCTATCTATCTTATCGTATTTTCTTCCTTAGCTGTGATTGAGTTGTACTTTATATTATTCCTCCATTCGGAGAGTATAACTGTACAGGTACCTTAACTTTTAGATGTATGTGACCTAGGACAGCGTTCTACCGCCGACACTACGGCGTAGGCTGGACGTAACCACCACTCGTGCCTTACACTGGGTATGGGTCGTGACAGTCTTCAGTCCTCTAAATACTCTGAAAAATATTATCCAGTCAGGATTGAAGCGAAGTAAAACCCAAATAGCAGTTCCATTTAATTGACAAAAACTATAAAGCAGTGATAAAGAGAATGCTATATAAGATGAAGAAATCATATCTGAGGCACTAGTATAATGGAAGGGGGCATGCAATATAAACTGAAAATGTAATCTGTTTGAGAAGTAATAGAAGAGAAACTACCATTACCTATCCTAGGGTTGACTCTACCTTAGTAGATAACCTATTACCTACCATAAACTCTACCCTAGCCATTTAGGTAAACCATTACCCATATAGGTACACCATTACCTTCATTAGGTAGGTAATACCTAACCTAGACTAATAGGTAATACTCCATTACAATATATATAGATAATATCCTATACAATATATATAGATGATATCCTATACAATATATATAGATATCCTCTCTACCCCTACTCATACCAACCTTAACTGATACCCATTCCCTTCTCATTCCAAGTGGCCATATGGCCTAAAATCGACTGACCAAGGGGATATCTGTAACATCTACTTTTAAAAACAAGGATAATTTTAAACTTTTGTAAAATTAATCATTATTATATTTAATTGGTAAATTTTTGATTATTTAAATACTATTTAATTTGGTGAATTGTAATTTTGGTGTTTTAGCTAGTGAACCCTAGAATTGTTGAGCCTAGAGACTAACCATGACCATGGGAGCCTAATCATGTGATTAGATTAGTTAATTACCACTTTTTAGGCTAAGGGTATTTTGGTCATTTGTGACTTATTATAATTATTGAATTTGTGATTAATTAATATAGTACTAATTGATTTGTTAGAGACTAACCTAGTTTTGACCTAATCTAGATTGTTAACCATAAGCCTAGATATTAGATTAGAAGTTTCTACCATGACAAGGTTAGTAATATCTAGATATTTAAGTTAGATTAGATATTTGTTAAGGAGGGATATTTTCACTTGGGCCTTTAATAGAAGGGGCTTGATTTTAACTTGAGAAGGCCTCTAATTATAACTAGAACCTAACCCTAACCCTAGAATGAACCCTAGGTAGCAAGAGGCAGTCCCCTCCTTTTAAACACCTCTTTTTTCATTCTTGCCTCCTTTTCATTCCTACATCAAACCCTAATTTAGAGTTCTTTCCCAAATCATCCCATTTTCTCAAATTGACTCCAAATTGGACCAAATCAATTGCATTAATTGCACTCCCCTACAGTAGAGGATACCATTGGTGGGTAGCTAGCAAGGATTTGGAAGCTTTTGGCCATTGCAAGTAGGAAGAAAGATCTCATTCTTGGACATTTTCATTGAGATTTGACTCTCAATAGGTAATAGCCTCTAAACCCTTTAAATTCCTAATTTTTCTTCATAGATGCATTCATTTAGGGTTCCCCTAGCTGTCGCTTGAGTTAGGTTCGATTTCGAATTCGTTAGGTATGTGTATCGCATGAGTATCGGTGTGCTATGTAAAGTATTTGGTGAAATGTCACAAAGAAATCGATTTCTTTAAATTCCAAAACTAATTTCCCAAATTTGTAGATCTATATATTTATAATGACTTTTGTGAAGACTGAGTTGATTTTGACACGTTCTTCGTATCCAAAATGGACACGGACACGCAGCATGATACCCCCGTGCACTGCCCTGCTGTTCGAGTGTAGTATCTCGATGGACATGACACCAAATCACGTGAAACTTGATGGACACTGGGGGCAACCACTGTCATCATGCTCATGAAGTTTCACGAGATTTGGTGAAGTATCGAGAGAGATATTCGAGCCGCACTGTTCTCGAGTGCACTGTGCACAGTCGGATTTCGTTCACTGATACGCGTTCGTATCTCGATGCACAGGACACGTAGACACAATTCAGGCTGTTCAGTCCTAGCCCTAGACCCCCTCTAGGACTTTGTATGAGCACGTGACCTCTCGTGCACTGTGTCATATCCAGGTCGACTCGACATGGCCTCACGAGGAGTAGTGCTTCACAGTTTTCTGATACTTGGTATTTGTCTATTTTGGACACTTCGTGTCCAGTATTTGGACACGTGGACACACCCTAGAGTAGACACATGATGCTAGACACTTGTGCACTTTTGATTTTGGGTTTTCAATTAAATTGGTGTTTCGAAATTGGGTTTTAAATTGATGTATCATAGTTCATTGTTTCATTATTTATTTTCAGTTTATGAAGTTAGAGTTGGATTTAATTTGTATTCCTGAGATTCAAATGGTTGTTTGATGTTGTATTTGATTTAGGTTTTCAAATGAGAAAGGAATTCTAGATTGAATGCAGTGGCTTGGGTTTGAACCTTTGGTTCTCGGGTTTTACTTTTTTTCACAGTTTTGTGTTTGAACTGTCCTTAAGTTTTTGGGATTTTTGTTGAGTTTGAAAACAAGATTTGACTTTATTTTTCTGAGATTGAATATAAATGTAATATAGATATTGATTCCAGGTTAAGGTTGTTGTGAATGTTTATGATTTCAAGTTTGTTCATTCTTTGGATTTTCAAGTTGTATGAGTCTCAGTTCGAGTTTAGTTCTCAGTTTTTTTGAGGGATAGTTGGATTTTGAAATACATTACTTAGATTCGTTTTGAGAGGATTGATCTCAGGTTTGCTTATAAATATGTTATGTAATATATGTATATATGTTGAATGTAATGTAGGTAATGTATGTATAGATACATAATTGTAATGAATATATGTAATGCATGTATGTTATCTATTTGAATGTAAAGTATTGCATATGTTTTTTGGCTTTATATTTACTTGGGATAACTGAGATTAGTCTCAGTTCAGTCCCCTGTTTTCCCCCTCCTTCTCACTGCACAGTCCCTGTCAGTCCCCTCTCCCCTCTCACAGTTCACTTTTCCCTCCTCTTTGTATATAAACTGCCATGTATGTTAAGTATATAATGTATCCATGTAAATATGTATGTGAGCATGTGTGTAATCATTTATGCAATGTATGTAATGTATCTACGTATATAATGTATAGATGCATGTATGTAATGATATGTAGTAATGTATATATATATATATATATATATATATTAATGTAATGTATGCCTACATGTTATGTATAATGAATGCAAGTATACATATATGTAGTACATGATATACATGATATGCATGTATGTAATATGATATGCATGAATGATATGTATGAATGTAGTGCATGTATGTATGCAAGTATGTATGTATTATGTATTGTATCTATAGGTTGTATATAGGCCTAGAGTATGGTTTAACCTATAGGATATGTTGGTTAGACTTGATTTGACTAGCCCTAGACCTGGTTTGACTAGAGTTGACTAGACCGTTGACCAGAGTTGACCGAGAGTTGACTTTGACCTAGATTAGCTTAGAATTATGTAGATTGCATTGTAGATTTTATTTACCTTATTTTTGAACACATTATAACCTATATTGCTCTATTTAGGACACTGTGACTCCGGTTCGGACATCTGATATTCATCAGTCATTCAGAGTAGCAGGCGAGTACATTTTCTAATAGTTCTTTCATTTACTTGTCGATTACTGTATTTCAGTTCTAGTTAGTTCTATATGATTCTGTTACAAACACGAATTGGTATTTCTAAATTCATGTATACGACACACATATTTTACTTGTCTGGTCCTACTATTTGAATCAACTATTAGCATCTTCTTGTGATGGTTGGACTTGTACTCGATTTATGTGTCAGATTATGGATTTGTTTGTATTAGATGCACGGAGAAATACTTGATTAGGCATGTAAACATTCCTACTATTCGAATCACCCCTCTGTGAATGATATTCGTATGATAGCCATCCCTCACCTGATCAGTGTATAATGTGCCGTATTACACTTAGCCGTTTACATGTCTATCTCAGTATTTTAAAACACACTTAGATCATTGATTATAATCATTATTAGAACCATCATGGATCATTATTAGCACCACCTTATTCGAACTACCTTATTAGAACATTGATTGGAATCACATTCGACTCATCTTGTATTAGACTCACATTGGGATTGCATTCGACTTACATTGTACCGTCTGGACATATTGTAACACCCAGTTTTCTAAATGAGGGTAATTTTAAAATTTTGTGTTTTTAATTATTTAATTATGATATTTAAATAATAATATTTTTTTTGGTGATTTTTAATCATTTAAAACTATTTAAAAATTATGACTTGTGATTTTGAAGTGCAGCTAGTGAAACCGTAGAGACTGTCTGACCTAGAGCCTAATCCTGTGATTTGGAATAACTATTTATCATTTTTAGCCTAGGGGTAATTTGGTCATTTTGACTTATTAGAATAATTTGATTAATTATTGGATTGATGGTTGTTGAATTTGACTTTGACTAGTTAAGACCTTGTAGACTAGCCTAGAAGCTAACCCTAGCTATGGTGACCCTAGTCTAACTTAAGTTAACCTACTTTTAGTCATTAGAAATTAGTTTTAAAATAGGAAGGTTAAGTTTAAGTGAATTGGTCTCATGACTTATGACTTAACTCAATGACTTGTGATTTACCAATTTCATGACTTGCAATTAAGCCATAGGCCCATGACTTAAGCCCAAAACCCAACCAAACCCACCCATGGCAGCCACACTTAGGGTTTTCCTTGCCTATAAGTATTCTCTTAATGTTGTTCTTGCCTCTTTTGTTCTTGACCTAGATTTTGAAGGAAAGGTAAATTTTCATTCTCCTAAAATCCTATTTAATTCATTTCAACTCCTTTTTAACCCTAGTCTTTTGCATTAGGATCTAATTATTGTGTGTTTACTGATTCTGGAGGTTTACCTCAGTTTTTATGCCATTTGGAGCTTGGGAGTTGCTATTTGGAATCCTTCCATTTGGGGCTTTCTTGAGTATTGACACTCAATAGGTAAACCACTCAAACCCATTGTTTTTCCTATTTTCTTTGCATATAGGGCTAGGTCTAAGAGTCCCCTAGTTGTCCCCGAAATTTGGGCACAATTTGTGTCCATTTGGTGTCCGTATCGGACACGTATCGTAGTGGATACTTAGGTGTTTGTTAAAATGTCCCTTAGGGATTTATTTTCGTATTTTGAAAATCTAATTTCATAGATCCCAAGATCTATATGTGTGTATGAATTTTTTGTGAAGGATGATATGTTTTTCGTGTCGGTTTGTGTCGTGTTTTTGGCTTTGGACACGCTGCACGAGCCCTAGGCCTGTGTCCTGCCTATCGGGCTCCATAACTCACAACACAGGACACTTCGGGACACGAATTTTTGTGGAGAGTAGGGGGCACTGACTGTCATCATGCTCCCAAAATTTGGGAGCAGATGGTGCACTACACGCGGAGCATTCCCGCCTGCACTGGCCGTACGCGGTCGTGCGCTGACAGCCTAGACGCACACAGACACGCACAAACACGTGCTCGTGTCCACTGTGGATGTGTCGTGGACACGTGTCAGGCTGTCCCACGTGTAGACCTATCATAGACGAACACGTAGGTGTGTACACGTGACACAAAGTGTCGTGTGTCGTGTCCTACACGCGTGTGCACTCGTGCATGATGCTGTGCTACACTGGGTGCACCCCACGTGTTTACATTGATGTGGACACGTCTGTGTCGTGTTTATGGGACACGATATGACTCACAGGACACATACACATATGTGACACTAATTACCAACTCACTAATTGTGATTTTGTTGATTTAATTGGTTTCGAATTCATGATTTTCTAAAAGTCTGATACCCACTGACACCACTTCACTGATTCAGTTTTCTGGGTTTGAATTGCATTTTTTTCTGACTTAATATTGCTGAAATGTTAGGTTAGACTCACCTACATGTTAAATGAATGATGTTTATGTTAGTGTGTGACTTGTGATGAGAAATGGGTATTAGAATTTGATTTTGATATGCTAAGCTAATAGAGGACTGAGGTTGAACTGTTAGTTGTTGATTTTTCCTCACCTCACACACACATTATTCTCCAATATTTAAACTGAATCACTGTCATTTAATTCCCTTGACACTTCAGTCCTTAAATTCTGAGATCATCACACATTATGTGTAGCACACTGACACATAATTCCTGTCACATTGACTGTTAACCTGGACTAAAAATCTGGGATTTATCACTGTCATTTGGGTTTGGAAATCCTGAGAACTAATGTCCTTATCTACACTCTACACACTCCACATTCTGAGAACCTAATTTTCATGCACACACATTCATTTGTACACTAGGACTGAAATCTGGGACTGTTTTCATTAACTATCATTATGTTGAAAATCTGAGACTATGCCACTTGATTCCTGAGAGCCTATTACACACACAGGACACAAATTCTGAACCTGTTTCCACTTGACCCTCACACAAACACACACACACACCTACACAGTCACTTGATACACCCTCTAGGACACATACACACACATGGCCTCCTATCTAAGCCACTGTTTCAGTCACACACACATCACCTAAACTGTCACCTAGAACTGGAAACTGAGAACTCACCTATGTACACACTATTGCTTCCTGTTACACTCATGTACACACTAACACACACTCTATTCTAATTATTTCCCTGTCACACATAAACACACACACACACACATATGCCTAGTTCCCCCTCTCTCTCTATGTGTATGTATGTTCATATATGTATATAAATGTGAGGGTGATATATATACTAATGTGATAAGGTAAGGTGACATGAATATTACTTACACCTATATAAATAGTATGTGGGAAATTGGTAGGTATATATGGGAATTGTTATGTGGGTGGCCTAAGTGTGAATGTGATATGCATTGATTGTATAATATATACATACATGGGTTGTCATATGTGAAGTATGGTGTAGGCTATGGTACTTGAATGGTGTGTGTTTGCTAGGTTAATTGGTTAGAGGCCTAGATTGACTTGTTAAGCCTAGTTTGACCAACCTAGACTTGTTTGACCTATTTTAACCCTGTTTGACCTAACTAGACTAGAGTTGACCTAGTTTGACTGTTAGGGTTGACTAGAGTTGACCAATTGACTTTAGCCTAGATTGACCCCAAACATCATGTAGATGCATTGTAGCAGTCTATTTTATTATTTTAGACGTGTAGTGACTTGTACTGTTCTATAGGAGACAGACACCACTCCTCGGACAATATATTCTCTTCAGATATTCAGGATACCAGGCGAGTACATTCTCTGATAGTTCTCTCATTTACTTGTCAATTACTGTACTTCAGTTCTAGTTACTTTTATGTGATTCTTACAACACGTATGGATATTTCTGGATTCATGTATGCGACACACATACCATGTTGTCTGGCCTCTATTACTGGAATAATTGTTGGTATCATCATGTCTGGCTTCTATTACTGAAATCATTCTGGAATTATTGCTGGTATCATCATGTTTGGCTGGACTCATCTCGATTCTCGTGTCTTATACTGGATTCACTTGTATTACGGGGCGAGAAAATATTGAGTAAGACATATAGACATACCAAAAATTTGGAATCTCCCTACTGGAATCTACTGGAAGCATAGCCATCTCTCGCCTGATCAGTGAGTGATGTGCCTGATACCTACAGCCGTTTACATGTCGATCTCGGTATTTTAAAATACACTGTTAAAGTATAGTCTGGACTCACCTTGGAATCTTTGATCACTGACTGGAATCATCTTATACTGGACTCATCTTGTACTGGAATCACCTGGTATCAGATTCATGTTGTCTGGACTTACTTGGTTTTACACTTGTTATATTTATTGTCTGGACTTATATCATGTTACTCTAGTTCAGTTAGTTTCTATTTATAGTCTTCATTGCCATGATTCTTCTCTTGTTTTACTTACCTTACTTTCCTTGTATCTTAATTGTTTCTCTATACCATCACCTGAATATAAACTACCATGTTCATCAATAAAACTGTCTATAACTGCTTTAGAGTTCTCTGTCATTTACTTGGGTTTTCTAGATGAAATGTGCTCGTTCCTGTCCTGACTGGACCTGTTGAAATTTTTACAGAGTATGATGAGACTCTGGTGTCTACCCATTATGGTGCAGCTTTAGGCAACACTTGTGACTTGGACCCACTTGCAGTAGAGGATCTACCACCAGTGGTTTAGACTGCTAGCTTAGACTCTTACCTTGTCTTTCTCATTGATACATTATTGTATATACTTGGAGTTTATTTTATCTGATGTTTATGGAGATGTTATCTTAGACACTTAGACTTATATCTGATTGTATCTCTGTGATTCATTTCGTTTCATATCTACCTATCTTTTATCGTATTCTACCTTAGATGTGATTGAGACTGTATTGCTATGTCACCTCCATTCGGAGTGTATATACTATACAAGTACCCTTATAATGTTAGATGATTGACCTAGGACAGCGTTCTACTGCCGACAATGCGGCGTAGGCTGGACGTACCCACTTTTCGTGCCCTTACTCTAGGGTGCGGGTCATGACACATATATCATGTTACTCTAGTTCAGCTAGATTTTTACTTGCAGTCTTCATTGCCATGATCTTCTGATTCGTTATATTATCTTTTCTTGTACTTTAACTGTTGCTCTATCTCATCACCTGTATAAAACTTTTATGTTCATCAATATAACTGTCTATAACTGCTTTGTAGTCTTTGCCATTTACTTAGAATTTCTAGATGAGTTGTACCCGTTCCCGTCCTGACTGGATGTTGACAAAATATTACATATGCTTGCCCCGAGGACACTTGCCCTACTTACTATGGACCAAGAGGTGGCTTAGCTACCTTTGGTCCCGACGCTCAGGAGTGATCGGGAGACTAGCTAGTAGACTTGGTTTAGTTTTCATATTTTAGAACTTGAATTGTAATAAGTTGAGATATTGTTTTGTTTTGAGATTATTATTATTTAGTAGTTGGTTTTGTTGTTGTTATTTAGTCTTAGTTATAAACTTCTGTGCTATCTTATCGTGCTTAGACTGTGATTGAGATTTCATTATATCTATACTTGTCCTCCGTTCGGAGTTGAGATTTGACAAGTATATTATATAATTGCATGAGTTGTTGATTAGATAGTGACCTAGAACAGCGTTCTACCGCCGACACTGCGGCGTAGGCTGGACGTACCCACTTCTCATGCCCCTACACTGGGTGCGGTTCATGACAATATCCCTCATGCCTCATGTTGCCAACATAGCCAAATGTATTGCCAAGTACATTGCAAGTGCTCGCAAAACTAACCTTATTGTGCTTGCAGCTGGCAAGAAAACAAGGCAAGCAAAAGCAAATGCCCTGCTGCCAAGAGCTAATGCAGCTGTTGTTGCATGCATTGCTGCTGCTGCTGCATATGCTGCTTGCAAAGCAAGCAAGCCAAGTCCAAGCAATGTAATTCAAAGCCACATCAAATGCAAAGCCAAAACAAAGGGCCTGCCACAAATACACTCTATGTCTGATACTAACTAATACTAAACAAAACTTCACTCAAAAACCCCCAAACACTCTATTCATATATATACATATCCATGATAGCTTCACACACACACACACAAAAACACACACACACACACACACACACACACACACACACACACACACACATATATATATATATATATATATATATATATATATATATATATATATATATATATATATATATATATATATATATAACACATACCTCTAACTCACATTCCTTATACTCACTCACTAACTGAATACTTAGGCATGCCTATGGCCTATTGGCCAACACTCAAAGACTAACATTCACTCTCTAACAATCCTACGACTGAGATACCCAAGTGATACAAACATGACATTAATTCTGAAACCTTAACTGATACCAACCAATCCTAACCAACACATTCACTCACATGAATCTCTGATACACTCAATCACCAGGATACTCTATTGGTATCAACTGATACAACTCATCCTCACTTGGATACCACTCATCCTATCACTTACTAATACAAGACAGGGAACTCCAAAAACTGGAACACTCAAGACTGGAATACTCACTCACTCATAGCATGACACCACACACTAAAACCCCCATCTGGATACTTGAACACCCTCTCCTACCTATCTGATACTAACTGATACTAAGGCTAATACTAACTTTTACCACCTACATGACACTTAAACACAACCAAATGGCTAATAGGCCTCTGCTGCCACAAGCAAACATGGCCAAGTGGCAAGCCTGCCCGACCCCATTTATCTAATACTCTCATCTCCAACCCACATCAATCATAACCCCTCACAAATCTCTGATACACCTAATACTAACCAAAACCTCATGACCAAGCTAACTAAATATTAACTCACATGCCTATGGCCTATGGCCCATGTGGTTTGCCAATGGCCATTTGGGCCAACTTGTCACGACCCGCTCCCGAATAATCAGACACGAGTCGGACACATCCAGCCTTCGTCATTAGACACGACGAAGTAAGCTGTACCAAGCTAGGGAAAACTAACCAGATAAACATGAAAGTATATAATCACAGCATCTAAAAACGTATCCCAGAATGATCACCATAATCCACAATTCTATGTATATAAATGTACGAGTCATCAAGAGTGAAATGTACTATGAATTCTAAAACAATATCTAAGAGTAAAGCTAACAGTCTAAACCTGAAACCTCAAGCTAAGTCATGACCCATCCTGCTCAGCTAAGATCCCGGGCTCTGGCCCATATGGTAGAATGATATCCTGCAAGTATACCTGTAACTTATCCAGTCAGGAGCGGAGCAAAGTACAGTTCTAGGTAATGAACAAGAACATGATATGAAAATGAGTACAGGAGAACATGAACTATAAAGTACAGGAAAAGAACATGAAGGTACATGAATGTAAGTACAGGAAATAAAGTACAGGAATGTAAAGTACAGGAATGTAACTATGAACCTGAAGTACAAGACCTGACAAGTGCACCATGTTTGAAATACAGCTAGCTCATGTGACCGGCTGGGGGTAAGCACATGAAAGCACATAAATGGTACGACTTAGGGCCCGCGTGCACGATGCGAGGCCTAAGCTAGTCATATGAGTATAGTAACCGGGATTGGTCACATGGCTAGTGTATTTCTCCACCCGACACAAGTAAGTACAAGAACAGGAGTACAGGAGTACATGGTACATGATATCGTGTCATGACGTGTCACAAGCAAGAGTACAAGAATGTAAATGCACAAAACCATAGAAAATTATTTGTCTTGCTCCGGGAAAGTACGGATAGTCAGTGGAACTGGATGTCCTCCTGTTTACAATTACAAGTTTGGTTAACCTCTAAACAACCCCTACTTAGTACTATGATTAATCAGCCTAAACTTTATTTGTAATTCATTATCTATTTTAATGACACCAAAATTGTATTAATCAAATAAGATTATAAACTATAGGAAATTAAATGGTAATTATTATTTATATAGAAAAATGCTTCTCAAAATATTTACTTAGCAAAATATAGGTTTCAATATTAATTAGTAAAGGGTTTGAAATTATTTATTTAACTGAAACCACTAAACATGTATATAATAGCAATACTAACAAGAATGTCTGATTTATTTATTTTAGAGAATCAAAAACTGCTTATTTGGTTAGCCACTTCCCTTAATGAGTTATGCTTATCTGACTAACATAATATTACATATCTAAACATTGCAACCATTTCCTACTAGACTAGTTATAATCTCTCTCACAATCTAAATGATACATTCCTTGTCCTGGGTTAATGGGTTAAATGGTAATCATTATTTATATAGAAAAATGCTTCTCAAAATATTTACTTAGCAAAATATAGGTTTCAATATTAATTAGTAAAGGGTTTGAAATTATTTATTTAACTGAAACCACTAAACATGTATATAATAGCAATACTAACAAGAATGTCTGATTTATTTATTTTTAGAGAATCAAAAACTGCTTATTTGGTTAGCCACTTCCCTTAATGAGTTATACTTATCTGACTAACATAATATTACATATCTAAACATTGCAACCATTTCCTACTAGACTAGTTATAATCTCTCTCACAATCTAAATGATACATTCCTTCTCCTGGGTTAATGGGACCACAATACTTAATTATGCAGGAGGGAAACAATTTCTACTGGTTCCTAAACAAGTGGTAATAGTGCTAATAAAGAAAAGATAGATTTTAGGCCAATCATCAAACATATAGCAGTACTAGGACTGAACCAACTTATCAATCTCTAAATTATTCCATTTAATTTAAACAACCACAAGCCTTTTTCCCACCAAACAGATAAATCTTCTTCCCCCAGAAATATTTCAAATGGCAACATATATATACCTACCATATTCTGCAGGATGTAACCAATACACTGAAAATTGTATCAACCAGGCAGTACACCTTTGAAGCTAACTGCTACAACTCCTCTATTTACAAACAACCAAGTACCTATAGCTAACCTGAATAAAACCCAACACACAAGGAAAACTCAACTCATATTAGTTGTTCAAATACGCAGCACAAAACAAGAATCAACGACCCAACCGCCCAGTTAAACATTATACAAATTAGAGCTACTAGTCTACTACAAATCCTTATTAAAAATTAATACATAAAACTGAGCCAAAATCAATTGAACTCAAATTTAAAACCACGGCTACTAGACTTCTTCATCAGCCACACATGTCCAACCGACCCTGTCCTTCAATTAGAATTCCAGCTTGCGCCATAGTAAACCCAGTCCCAATTTGTTCCCAGCTCATGACACTGACACGAGACGAGACTGGTCACGAACCGATACAGGTCATGGACAAGGCTGGACATGAACCACACCATCCTGGTACACTAAACTCTGCAAGACTCGAACTAAGCTGGCATGACCAACACCTGGATACAGTCGACACTTGGACACGAGCACCTGCTGGACACGGTTAATATCGAACACGAGCTAACGTTGAACACACAATTTCAAGACCGAACCTGTCCAATACTTTACTCCATCAAAATATATAATGGTATGCTTAATAATCAAGAAGTGTAGTTAATATCTGAGAAGAATCGATCCAATTGTTACCGAGAAGTTAGACACGTTCCTTCATGTCCGACTGCTAACTCGAGCTCTTGGTTAAGACCAAATTCGACCACTCTGATCAACCCAGCTTCATGCTCCAGGAATCCTTGATCAGATCTAATCAAGAACTTCCAAATTCTTTCAATCACTTTCTCAAACCAGGGAAAAGAGAACCAGTCACCAATCAAGAACACAATAGAAATCTCCAGATCCAGATTAAATTAAAGACTCACCGCGAAGTTGATCAACCCAACCGCTGGAACCAGGTCTTCGTCTACTATCGACGAAGCCTTCGTGATCGTCGATCGCTGGGGAAATGGAGATACACCGTCGACGAGATCTCGCAGTCGTCTGAACGACCGTGCGTCGCTGAAGAATCCTGTGTGCCGTCGAGAAGACCGATCGCGGATGGGCGTGGCCTAGCCACCGGAGAGAGGGGTCATCGCTGAGTCGAAAACCACCACCGTCGTCGTCGAGTTGGAAACCACCGTCGCCGTCGTCGAGTCGGAACACCACCACCGTCGCCGTCGAGTCGGAAACCACCGTCGCCGTCGTCGAGGTGGAAACCACCGTCGCCGTCGTCGAGTCGGAAACCACCGTCGCCGTCGAGATCGTCGTCGTCGCCGTCGGGTACGTGGTCGTAGCCGTCGGGTTCTCCACTGCGTCGAGCTCTCGGGGAGAAGAGGAACTCAAGGAAAAATTTAGCTGAATGAAATAAACTTCAATCCGTTGGTATTAATAACACTCTCCCCTCTTTTTCATTTAAATCCCTCCACTCAAGGTCATTTTGCACTTACCCCCTCCCCCTTTTCATTATTTAATTTTAAGTCCTTTCCACTCAAACAAATTTACAAAATCCCCCTTCCCCTTTTTATTTATTTCAGAAATTAAGAAAAATCAGTTAGAAAATTTGAAAAGGAGTGGGGACCACTAAGTTTGTTACAACAAACTTTCAAATTTTAAAATTCATGCTCAAATTTAATTTCCTCCAAAATAAATCACCAAAATTTATTATTTAAACTAACTTATTATTTCGAAACTTAATAATAACAATTTTAATTATTAGAAATCAAATTTATTTTCTTAAAACCGGGAAGTGGAGTTACAAATCTCCCCTCCTTAAAAAAAATTTCGTCCTCGAAATTCGAAAACCAAAAATAAATTTCAGTAAATCTGAAAAGATCCAAACACCAGTCATTTATTGAAAATAGAATTTCAAAAGAACAGAGTACAATCAAATCAATCAAATAGATTGGGATAGTGCTCCCGCATCTCGTCCTCACACTCCCATGTGGACTCTCCCGGAGAGTGGTACCTCCACATGACACGGACAAGTGGAATAACCTGATTCTGCACTTGCTTCTCTCTCCTGTCAAGGATCTCCACTGGCTGCTCCTCGTAGGTCAAACTCGGACCCACCTCTAGCTCTGCGTAGTCCACCACATGGCTCGGGTCTGGAATGTAGCGTCGGAGTTGAGACACATGGAAAACACCGTGCACTCCCTCCAAGCTAGCTGGAAGTGCTAGTCGGTATGCCACCTCGCCAATCCGTGCCGTCACATCGAAAGGCTCGATGTACCTCGGACTGAGTTTCCCGCCTCTGCCAAAACGAATGACGCCCCTAGTCGGCGAGATCTTCAGGAACACTCTTATCTCCCACCGCGAACTCCCGTGGCCGTCTGTTGTTGTCCGCCCAGTGCTTTCGCCGATCCTGTGCAACTCTGAGACGCTCTCTGAGCCTTGAGACCCTGTACAATAATTACACACAAGAAGTTGGAATAACACGATCAATGATCAAGAATCAAATAGGCACGAGATAGAATGAAGTTCCAATTACAACTTAGAGGAGCAAAATCATGAAGACACAATTATTAAGTACAACCAAAAATCGATAGTTTAACACAGGTAGACTAGAACAAGATAGAAAATCATGGTCAGATAGACATGACTTAAGATCGAAGTTTAGACAAGTCACAAACGAAGTACGGAATCACAATCTGGTAATATACAATTTTGAGGAATTCAATGATCTAACGATAAAATGCTAGAAGAAAAATTATAGCAAGGGTTGATTGAAGAGACGTACGCAACACTCAGGAGGTATTAGTATCAAATTATGATGAACATGCAAGGATTTATGATTCTCAAAAACCAATAATCACAGAAAAAGGGATATAGTTTCCATGGTGTCCGGGAACATATAGCTATTCGAAATCACTTTGCCTAGAATCCCTACCCCGCCAGTATATATCTGACTGCAGTGGACTTTCGGCTCCGTGACTCAAATAACAATATGTCATCGAATAATCTGTCAACCTTATCCATTTTCCAACAATCATTTGACGAAGCAACCCAAGAGATCAAGGTATGAAGAATATGACAAGTCTCGACAGTACTCGAAAACCTATGATTGTCTGAAATCACTTCAACTTAGAGTTCCTGCCTCGCCAGTGCGCTACTGGCTGCAGTGAACCCTCAGTCTCCATAATCCAGCTAATGGCTGCAGCGCACAACTGTCGTGCTATAGTAGGTCATCGAATAGCCTCTCGACTTTATTCCTAGGAATTTCAAAATGAGTTTCAATAGTCCAAGTCACGAAAATGGTGAAGTTACCTGACTGTTAGAATACAAGGATTTATTAGGTACTAAGAGACGACAAGGGATCCCATCAGTGAGTAAAAAAGGGCAACCAGGGAGATTTAAAATTCCAGATAGGGCGAAGTTTCAAATTATGACAGAATATCAACTGATTTCTGGAATGGTAACAAGATTCCATATATGGGACGTTATCCCGAAAGGATAACAGAGTCTCGAAGGATGAACTGAGGCAAGGTATTGGATAGGAGACAAGTTTCAAAATAAGAAATAAAATCCCGTACTGGAAACAAGGTTCAACAACATCTCAATTAACAACGAAACCTCAGATAAAATTTCGAAGGGAAAACAACCTCCCATATGATACATGGTCTCAATTAGAGAACCAATATCAACAAGGTCGTGATTAGGAAATAAAATCTCGACTAGAAAATCTTGACGAGGAAACAAGGTTTAGAATAGTGACTGGAAAACAGGTTCTAATCGGAGACAAGGTATTGGATTGTAAACATGAAACAAGCGAATCTCAATAGCAACAAAATCGTAAATAGAGAACAAGTCCCGAATAAAGTCAAGAATGGGAAATAGAATCTCAAACAAGCATCAATAGAAGAGAAGGTTCAAACAAGGTTTCAGAATGATATTTCAAGTAGGAATAATTCTGGAATAGTACAAGTTCGATTAGCGAACAGAATATCAATAAACGAGTAGGAACAAGTATCCATGAAACAAGCAAAATCTTGGATAGGAGACAAGATCGAAACAAAATAGTGGATCAACAACACTCGACTAGAAAATAAAGTCATGAATGAAGAAACAAGTCTCGAATAGAAAATAAAATCTTCAAAACCCTCAAAGAAATTTGCAACAATGTCTTGAATAGGACGGAGCTTAAACAAATTTTTGAATATGGAACAGGATTTAGAAATGAAGTCTCGAGTAGGGATTAAAATCTTAATTAATACGAAGTTTGATAAAGGAATAAAATTTGCAAAATATGAGCCATTACTAGGAAACAAGGTCAGGAATGATGAATATGCAAACAATATCTAATAAGGGATTTCAAACAATTATCGAATTTTGGATCTGAAACAAGTTTACCAAATAGGAAACAATACCTCGAAATAAGTTTCGAATATCCACCAAGGTTCCAAAATAGAAAACAAGAAGTTCCAAGAAATGGTCTAGATGCTAAAAGAATTTTAAGGAAAACTGGATTGCTAATCAAGATACATGGTTTTCCCAACCATGCAAAAAAAATCTTCTGTCTTCAGTCTATCTTCAATATTCCTCTGGGACTGGAATCTCTTCAATCTTCTTTAACTGTCCTAACGTAGACTGTTCCATGCGGTAGTGCTCCATGTGATTGCTGAATTTGGAGAGGCGAGTCCTTCTTCTGTAGTCCAATGCTCCTTGTGCTTGTTCTTGGGTAGTATGATCAACGATCTCCGGACAATCTTTGACTTGATGGGCAGACGATCCGTAGAACAAGCATAGCCTCCGTCTTTTGCGGCACTCCTCGAAGCGATGTCCTGGATGGCGGCAGAAAGTATAATTGGTCATTGTCTGAATCTGATGATGCGATTGAAGAAACACTGTCTGAGTCTGATGATGCTTTGCGGATCCACAGTAGTTGTCATCCTCGTCATAAGTCTTTATGTCCTTCATGAGCTTCAACTTTCCGTATCGTTTCATTGTCTGTGCAATATTCTTGATCTTCTGGCTGGTGACTCCAATCTTCAGAGAAGTTGGGTCCTCAGGAACTTGGGTGGTCTTTAGTGGCAGCTCCAGGTTCTCGATCTGTTCCTCGGTGCAAAATATGCGCTTGGTATCGGGAAAGTCCAAGGTCTGGGAGTCTGGAAGTCCTCTCTAACTCGAGAAATGCATTTGCAAGTCTGGATTAGAAAACGATGGCCTGCTGGTGTCAAGGAACTCTTGAAACGTCTACGTCAACTGCGTACTACACATAGGGATAGTAGAGTGATAGAAGGTAGTAGGAGCTCGAAACCCTCAAGGGTAGGTGGATCGACTGTTCCGGTGTCGCGTGCTTTTGGGCTATCTGAAAAACAGAAAATTTGTTAAAATAACCTAGACCTAAATACAACAAGTGTTTATAGAATATCAATATACCTGATATACCTGTTATACCCTTATTTTCTGATTTTTCCTATGCTGTGTATCTCAATCACAATATACCTGATATACCTGTTATACCTGATATACCTCTACAGTGTATCTCAATCCACAAGAATATATAAGACAAGAATGAACAATTATGGGTCATGGTCTGCAGCCCATTAGCATATTGTCCGATTAGACTCCAAGAATGATATGAGTCTAGAAAATAAGCAGAATATATCATGGCGTGGAATATAAAGCAGGAGAGGATAATAAAGAAATATCACAAGCAAATACCCGTATCCCTACAGGTGTAATCACTACCATCATGAGCCGATAACTAACTCCATGCAATCAGCTACCTGAAGAGATCATCAGGTCCTCAGGGGACATAGCAAGATACATAAAAATATGCCTATCTAACAGTTTAATCATGCAATAATATAAACAGGGTATAAGCAGGAACTAGACATAAGACTGACATATGGCTACTGACAGGTAACTATGAACTGGAATACAAGAACAACAACGCGTAACTGAACTGCTGGATGAACAAGCGAACACGAGATCAATGGAATGCCAAACCCTCGCCCCGAATGTGGACTCACAGGTCAGTTTCAAGACAAGTCACCCTCGCCCTGTGTGTGGACTCGTAGGTGCAAACGGACAACCCTTGCCCCGTGTGTGGACTCGCAGGTTGTGGAGACGATACAGGAATAGCAGTTCAATCACACATACTTGTAGACACGACTCAGTCAAGATACAGGTGACAATACGGTACAACTCAGTTATGACACAAGTAAGGACTACTCTAGCATGAACCATAATATGGACAAGCCTGGTGTAACTACACTATCAAGTCAAGAAATACTGATATACAAGCAAGACAATAAACTAGTAAACATGGTATCATATAAATCTATAGCAACTAAGGTAACCAAAGATAACATACTAGAACAGATGAACTATAAGCATAAAAATGAACTGTAGAGGGAGGCAAGGTATACTTGCCTGGAGTTTTATCCAATTTGTGCAGAGACAGCTGGGCTCCAAATGTCGTTTCAAGCCTAGGCACGTGCTGGTACCACAATGGCCCAAGAAAATCTACAAAAGCCCAAGACATACAACCAAGAATCATTACATGGTATATATTTACACCTCTATATTAGCTATATCCTTATTAGGTTTTATTACAAAATATAATTTTCCATTATTTATATCTTATAGATAAAATTATTACTATGGCTTTATTTATAAATATATTTATATCTCGTCAGGAACTTAATATGGTTTAATCAATAAATATAGAGAGGAAACCAAGTTCCTTGATTTACTTAAGAAAGATAATTCCTCTATATATACAAACATATTTGATATTACATATATACAATTTTATATATTAACTTATAAGCCTAATCATGTATATTACTCTACTATAACACAAACTCTGTCCAATAGATAACAATATATACATAAACTAATGTATGTATATGTAAAACCCCTATTTTTCTAAAATTATTTTTATTATTTTATTAGACTTCAAATTTAATTTATACAATTTATATTTTTTATTAATTATTAAAAATGACCTTAGCCATTGTTGTGTTTTGAGCACAAGACGACCATGAAATTTGGCACGAAAAATGTAGCAGTGTGCTTTGACCAGTATATTAGCCATGTCGTGGGAGGCCTAGCCATAGTTCAGTCCGAACTAGAAAAACCAGGCCGAGTTGTGAAATAACGCATTTAAAATATTTTATTTAGATATTATTTAATATATTATTTTTTTTATGAGCCGGTTGGACCAAACCAGCCCGAACTGGGCCCGGACCGAACCCAAGCCCATGTAAGCATGTAGTGTGACCAAATGGGGCCATGTAGGCATATTTTATGTATATACAAATATTTTCTAAATTATTTTAGAATTTTATGTGCAATTTCTAATTATTTAATTATTCGTACTATTATTGGTATTTTATTATTAAATAATATTATGCAATATTTGTACTAATTTTTGGACCCGGATAAGGGTGTGCGGTATAAGTTCATCCATTGGAAAGATTTTATTAATTTATTATTATTAAAATTTATTTTGTGAAGATTTAATAAACATGATTATTCTATAGGGATATTATTATTATTAATATGTTGAGTTGGTTTATTGTGAATGGAATTTATATATATATGTAGATATATTTAAATATACTAAATATTTGGATATGTGACATTTAAAGTGTTATTTGGATTTAGATAGATTTTTGGATATATATAGTTATATATATAAAAGATTTAAAGATAAGAAAAAGAAAAAGAAAAGAAAAAGGAAAAGAAAAGAAAAGAAAAAAAAGAAAAAAGTCACCCCTTAAAGGGGCGGGCCCACCCTCTCCATGCTTGCTGCGTACAGCAGCAAGCCTCTCCAACTTTTTTTTTCGTGAGTGGGCCAGGGTTAAGAGTATTAGTAATAGTAGTATTAGGTTTTTTTTTACCTAATTTGTTTTATATATAACTTTCTCCATAGACCTCAAAATCCTAGACTTCCAAAACGAAAATTGCAGCAGAACATACCCTCTTCGTCTACGAGTTCGTTTCACCAGCAATGGAGTTGTGTGCGCGACGAATGAAGCATCGAAAGTCAGTCCCTCGTCATCCACGGAGCAGTTTTTTCACTCAAGGTACCCTACTTCCCGACGATGTAACTTTTTACTCGTAGCACCGATTTTTGATCCGTAAGATTTTTTGGAAATTAGACTTGACCCTCTTCGAGATCCTCTAGGTGGATTTCAAAAAAAAACCCATCGCCTTGCTCGGAAAATTGAGACAAAGTTGAAGAAAAACCTATTTTCCGTAATACTAAAAACTATTTTAAAATGACAACTTGTCGGCCACTTTTCTTTCTGTACAATAGGATTTTGTAGAAACTAATTGAAGTCAGTCAAAAACAACATAACCAAGATTGTAACGTACCTTCTGGATTCACTTTTTATCTAGTGTGTAAAAAGTTACGCGTTGTTAAAGTTTCACGAAAAATTGTAAATTTTGTTTTCAAAAATTAGAAAAATATCCCGATACGGCGTCCGTCCCGACAAATCGGGCGACGTGGTCGCGCACTATACACATTGAAAGGCGCGTATGGATGTTGTCGACGTTTAGGAACTGACGGGACCCGATTTCGTTGCATGTGCGCGACGAAATCAGTGCGTATCCGTCGAGATACCCCCATATCGACCTTTTGCAAATTAAGTCACAACTTCGTGCACACTCATCAAATCGCGACGAAACTTGCGCCATTGGACTCAAAATATTTTTCTGGTCCTGTGTGCCAAGTTTGGTTCAATTCTGAGAAAGTTGATCGGGATGCCATTTTAGCGGGCCCACAATCCCACTCAACGGGCAATTTTGTGCACGGGTCATCGAAATCCAAAATTGGACATACCGTTGAGTTCGTATCGGGAAAACAAATTCGTAGACATATAGTTTAACGACTTTAGAGATCGTAGGTTCTGGCGCGCTTTTCGGTACAAAGCGGGTCCAACGGCGGACATCGTTTTGACCCGAAATTACGATTTTGCCCCTGTTCCAGAATTTAACATTTGGACAGGCATTTTCTAGGTATATCTTTTATCCTGAGAACATTTTTGATGGTTGTTTCAGCATCCGGAGCTGTTCGTGGATTTTGACTTTTCTTGATGATATTGGGATTCGTGGACTTTCCACTTTCGCTCCACTAGGCAAGATACCTTGCCATCTTGTACTTATATTTGATTCATGATATTTATATGTTGCTAGTGTTTTACATTAGTAAGAGTGTGTCCAGGTATGACTTGGGTGCCATCGATATGTATATCGATGTTTGTATATGTGCGTGTGTGTGGACCATATGTGATAGTTGACATTTCCAATGTGTTGAAGTTATGCTTCATAACTTCTTTGACCAGTTGACACGTCTCCTACACGACACATGAGTGAGGATCATAGATTCGGTACGAACCTACGTATTCGACTTGCTACCGATACGGGCGGTTCGTGTGTCGGTTCATTTATGGATTAGCGGAGTCTAGATAGAGACTTGCATAGAGATATGGATCGCCAAGCCATGAAGATGACTTGTGTGATATATGGGCGGGGAAAACTACTGGGACGTATGAGCTAGCCCACAGCCTTCTAGTTGCCCGGTTATGGGTTCATCGTTTTCCTGTTATGGGTGTATCGCTAGAGGATATATCCATTGCACGGCCCTGACCATGCGTCAGATACGGTCAGGAGGTATGCTAGCGATGAAAATATGGACTAGGGAATATATCCATTGCACGGCCCTGACCACGCGTCAGATACGGTCAGAGACGTATACTAGTTCATGCGAAAGCCTCTAGTGGATGCTATGCTTTATTCCTACCCACTTATACGTTCCAGTATAGTTTTCGACTTGCATTACACCTAGATGGTTAGGTTCCATTGTGTTGGAGCATGTGATCTTTCCTTTGTCATATTTCATTTACAGTTCATTATGGTATTATTTTTATGTATCTTGTTACGTCCCTCTGAGGACCTGGTTATCTCTCCAGGTGTGTGCTATTGTCTTTCGCAGGTGTTCTAGCTCTAGCCGTTATCATCGCTATTTCTTCGAGAATGATTGTATTTGGATCGTTTTCGCTTCGCTCACCAAAATTATTTTATTTCCCATGTATTTTTCTTACTTGTTGGTAGTGGATTTGTCTCCGCCCAACATATTGTATCAAGACAATTCTTTATCATTATATGATATCTTTTATTTTTGGGTGGATGAGATTAATTATGGTTCTACTGCATTTTACAGCTTATGTATCCATACGAGGTTTCCATATATTGGAGTATACTTCGTAGGAATACAGCTGGCATGGCGATGTTCCTAGTCCTACGTATTTTGGGAATGGAGCGTTACAGTATATCTTATGCATATAAGTTGAAGTATTATATTAACCTTAACAGGCCACTACCAACTAAAGGACATACATGATTAGAAGGAAGAATTACTAATATATTCATGGGTCCTATATGTAAATTTAAAGAGAGATGAGGGGATTTATGAGTAATTTACCTATACTTTTTATTTTCTGAGCTCCATGATCCTTCCTCTCCATCAAGTAGCAGCCACGCCCATGCATGGCATTGTATTTTCTATCTACGTCTCGGCGAGGAGGACTTAGTGAGGATCGGCTATGTAGATGGTCCTTACGTGCGTTGGGTTCGTCCAGATGAGAACGTCAATCTCGGATACAGGAAGCAAGGACTAGCCGAGTTCGGAAAAGTTGGCGATGCGGCTGCACGGTCATACGCGAGCGGAGGAGGCACTGTCAGTACGACAACCACACTCGCGATTGCTTCCGTGCTCACCCATGGCCGGGTCACTGTCAGGACTCCGCAGCGAAGCCGCACATGGCTTACGCGACTGTTGTCGCAGCTACCGCGCGTATGTGCGTGGGGCGGACCGATACGGCGTGGAACAACGCACAGGGAAAAGAGTTGCACGCGACATGCTCTAACTCGGGTGGGACGATCGACAGGTGGATGGTGTTAGATGAGGCCGAGGCTCGACTTGGTGTCCGTCGGCACGACAACGCCTCTCGATGGCGAGGCTCGGCTACATACGCGTCCATGGCGACTGTCGATTGCACCGGACACGCAGCGAATGTGCTGGTCGGGCGATAGTTGACTCGAGGTGAATCAGCTCCTGCGTGTAGGGTCAGCAGCGTTGGTGGTACGGGGGTGTGGTAGCTACATCGAGCACCGCAAGGATGACGACGGTCTCGCCAGCGAGCCGGGGCAACACTTGGCCTGATCGGTCTAGCACGACGAGGGTGGTGCCGTAGCCTCGAGAGAAGATGGGTGGTTCGAGAAGGAGAAACAGAACTATTGTTCCATTGATTGAAGGAACATATGTAGATGTACTAGGAATAGAAGAAGTGGCGGCTGTAGCTAACGACCTAGGGTTTTTTCCATCAACAAAGTCTGCTACGGTGGCTTATATATGGTGAGTAATGGAGTGGATATGGGTTTTGGGTTATTTGCTGCTATAGGCTTTTATATAGGTAGCATGGTGTTATTGGGTCTGGGCCAGGTGTTCCTGGAAATCCAATAGATGCTGGGTTGGTTGGGCTTTAGCTAAAAAGAGATTAGATGGGACACCTATGAATTGGGATGGGCTTGTCATGGGGAGCAGTGGAATGACTAAAATTAAATATAATGAGAAAGGGTTCACATGGCTTAGTTGGTCCCTAACCTACAACTACAAAATGTAAAATAAATGGTCATAGAGCCCTTATAGTCATAGACTTCCTTTATGGATTAAGACTCAAGACTACTTCTACTATATATATATATATATATATATATATATATATATATATATATATATTAAAACGAAAGGCAATTTATTGAAATAGAAGTAGTTGCTCAAAAAGAGCATTACAGAAAGTACCATAGGCAAAAACACAAAAGGCCTTGGTAAACTAAGTAGGAAAACACAAAAGTTTTAAAAGAGAAAATTCAAAATTTCAAAAATTCGAAGATTTGAAACATTGGCATATATATATATATATATATATATATAATCATTTCATAACTCCGAATACTTGAGGACTTCTCCCACCTTTGGTCATACTACTCCTCAAAACATGATAACTAAAATCATACAATCTTTAAACTAGTTGCTAACAATTTTACCGGCAGATATCTAGGCATATGGCAAATATAATCCTTCATATCTATAAACAACCAAAATTCAATAATCATGCAATATTCTGCTATAAATTAAGAGTTTCTGATGAATTCTAGACATCACGATCATTCGTCACCCCGAGATAGGAAGGGACTGTAACACCCACTTTTCTAAAATGAGAGTAATTTTGAACTTTTGTAAAATTTTATTATTTAATAATAGGATTTATGATTTATGAGAATTTTTAATTAATTTAATACTATTTAAAATTGGTGAATTATAATTTTGATGTGTTAGCTAGTGAACTCTAGAACTGTTGAGCCTAGAGACTAACCATGACCATGGAGACCTAACCATATGATTAGAATGAGTATTTACAACTTTTTAGGCTAAGGGTATTTTGGTCATTTTGTGACTTTTGAATTATTTAGGATTTTGATTAATTGGTGAACTTTAGATTATTTTAATAATATTTAAATTGATGTATTATGATTTTGATCATTTTTATATTTTAATATTTTAGGAAATTTTTATATTTTTAATATTGTTTTATTGGATTTGTTTAGTCGGGTTTGAGTTTCGTCTCGTTCCGACTTGTATTGTGACCCGGGTAGCTTGAACTCTAGATGGGACCCAATATTAAGTTAAGCATAGCTCACAAAACCCAACTTTTAAGTTAGTTAATTAAACTAATTTTTATCATGTTAGAATGGTTAAGTTAGAGACTCAAAACTAGATTATTTTGACCCCAAACTTGAACCTAGTCTAGACTTAACCATATGAGACTAGAGAGGGGCAATTAGGACATTTCCCATTAGCCCTAATGGACTCTTTATGGCAGGCACCTTTAGGGGAGAATGATTCATTTCATTCATTACAATCTTGCCTCTTTTATTTTCTTTTTGTTCTTCCCCAATTTTAGAGAGCCTTCCCATTGATTTGATCTCCAAATCAAATCATTCCTTCACCAAACCTTCCCTCAATCATTCCCATTCTCCAAGGGAAGGGTGCTACCAAGGATTGGAAGAGGAGTGCAAGGAGGAGTGTCTACTTTGAGGGATCTTCGTATCGTAGCCGTGTCCTAAAGGATTTTATTGGGATTCCACTCCCAATAGGTAAAACCTATCCTCTAAATCGATTTTCTTTGCATATAAATTAGTTTTGAATCCGTAGGATCCATCCTCATGCATGTGTCCCATTTAGATTCAAATTTGAGGCCATTTGGAGCTCTCTTGAGGATTTTAGATATGTGTCTTGTGTCCTACTTGATAGATCCCAAATTAGGACACCCCATGTGTATGTATGTATGATAATAGTTTAAATAGATATTTAAATTCAGTTTTAGAATGGTTAGAGAGTGGATTGATCTTAGTTAGGATGGTTAGAATGAGTTTCATTTGGATACCTATGTTTGTATCCAAGTATTTTGGCCTATATGTGTTCTTTTGTCCAAAATAACTCAAATTCGTCATAATATTCATCCACGTTTTTATTAACTAAAGCAACTTAGAAATGTCATAACTTTTAGCTTAGAACTCTGATTTATCTCCCGTTTTTTTAAAAGAACCGTATCGAAGCTAGCTTTCCAAATATATATTTTAATAAGCCAAATTCTTTATATAACTTTTTGTAGAATTATTTGAGTGTCAGCTGTATGAAAGACGAACGTGTTTCGGTATTTTTGCAATTTCGGGAGCTTTCGGACACGAAAATGCGATCCGTTTAAAGTTTTGGAAAGCTAACACAAAGTGATACAACATACTTTAATCCTAGAATTTAGTAGATACCCAATTGGTACAGTATTGGTTTTAAGTAGAAGAGTGACTATACGGTATATGCATTTTGTGTAACCTATGAGCCTATGTAGTATGTATATTAAATGAATATAGAGTATGTAATGCATGATATGTTAGATGAATGAAATGATATATATATATAATATATATTCTCTTTACATTAATGTATATATATGGTTGAATGCAAGCATGTAGGAATGCAATTAATATAATGTATGTAAGCAATGCATAAATACATGAATGAAAGAATGATATACAATGTATGCATGAAAGTATATAATGAATGCTAGATATGAATGCAAGATATATATATAATGATAGATATGAATGCATAAGGTAGAAATATTGTAATGCAATATATAATGATAACATGTATGGTAATGTAGATTATATGATTCAAGCATGAATGAATGGAGGAAATACATGTATATAGGTAATATAGAATATAATATATGAATGCAAGCATGCAAGATAATGTATTGTATCCATATATGATGTATTCAACTTAAAGATAATATAATATATGAAAGGAATGAATGATAATATATAACATGATATGTAAGGTAAGGCAAGATATGAAATATATGATGTGTGCATGTTTGTATGTCTCTATGTTAATGTATGAAATGATATGAATATACAATGTATGCATATGTATAAAACATGTAGGTAATGTATAGATGCATGAATGAAATGAATGTTTGCAATATGTTAATATAAATACAAGTATCTAATATGCATGAATGTAAGTATAATATAATACAAGTATACATGTATGTATCATGTAAATGTAATATACATGATATGTATGTATGCATGTATACAAGGTAAGTATGTATGTATGTATTTCTATAAACTGAGTTAACCTATAACCTTTTACACACATGCATTCATACACCCTTTGACATTATGTATCCCATGTCACATACACTTACCTATCACTAAATTTTAGAACATTAACACATATCCTTTCACACACATGCCAAACACACACATACTTACTTACTCTTTTACCTCTCTTTCTCTCTTTATATATATGTATGTGCCTATATATATAGCTTTCCTATATATATCTATGTATATGAATATGTGAATGTGAATAATATATATACATTATATGACTAAGTTTGTGTGCCTTGTTAACTTATGGTTTAGTTTTGTGCTTGGTTTAGCAAGTGACTTAGGCTATGAGTTAGTAGCTATCTTGGATACTTGATTTGCATATACTTAGTTTGTTTAGACCTAGAATAAGTTGTTTGACCTAATTTAGACTTGTTAGACCTAGTTTGACCATAGTTGACCTAGGTTTGACTTTCAGGGTTGACCAAGTTGACCAAGAGTTGACTTTGGTCTAGATTGACCTAGAATCATGTAGAATACATAGTAGAACTTCATATTGCCATTTTGGACTTATTGTGACTTGTGCTGTTCTGATTAGGAGCCAGACACCTCTCCTCGGACAGTATATTTACTTTGGACATTCAGACATCAGGCGAGTATATTCTCTGATCATTTCATATCTTTTTAGAATTATTTTCCTGCTTTAGATTACTTTATTTGATGCTGTCACGTTGGTAATACGGATTAGTACTATATGGATCCTTTCTTGAGATGTTATCCCCTCAGGGAGCATCATATACTACATGTTCTGTGCGTTTCACTTACATTGTGTATCACTATGCTTCATGGTTCATTGATCACTTGTGACATGTACTCTCATGATCATAGAGTCTTCCTTGAATCACCCATTTATGGGCATTCCCAGAATCACCCATTTATGGGCTTACTATGTATCACCCCTTGTGGGCCATTGCATGGATCATAACATAACCTGGCTGAATCCTTGTGTATTGATTGGGGTACGGGGGAGTAAAGTAGACATGTGAATAATATCCAAGTAGTGTAGTTTCCAGAATCACTCCATAGTATAGTTTCCAGAATCTCCTATGCCATTCACATGTCTATATTGTACTCTGACTCACTAGCCACTGTTAGTTCTCTATTTATAGTAGATATTTCTATTACAGTTCTCTCTCTGTTTACATTCTGTACTTTCTTTCAGTTTCTTGTATCTTACTCTACTACATGATTATATTTTCTAACCTGCTATGATCTGTTGAGATGTATTGTGCTCGCTTCTGTCCTGACTGGACCTGTTAATAAATTTTACAGATAGCTTAGAGGTTGCCTGCTAGCCTAGAGGAGACACAGTAGAGGTTGTATAGTTAGTTATTTCATTTGTATTGAGTTGTACTTGTTCTATGGATTACTGTATTGAGCTTTGAGATGTTTTCTGGGTTTGTGTATCTTAGACACTTAGACTTCTATCTGCTGTATTTATTTTAGATTTCATGTTTTACCTATCTTATATCTTGCTCTACCTTAGTTGTGATTGAGACCGTATCTTCTATGTCACCTCTATTCGGAGAGTATATACTGTACAGGTACCTTTATATTGTTAAGATGTTTGACATAGGACAGCGTTCTACCGCCGACACTGTGGCGTAGGCTGGACGTACCCACGTCTCGTGCCCTTACTTTAGGGTGCGGGTCGTGACACGTTTTTAGTGGTGGCCCATGCAGGTCGAGTTTATGTAGTGGTATTCGAACTAGAGTATCACTACAGCCTGCAGTAGGATTAGGATATTTTTGAGGGTACTCAATCACACTAGGAAAACTCTTAATCAGATTCATTTTATCCAAATTTGCTGTTTATTGTCTTTCCTTGAATATAAACTGTCCTTCTTTGAATTTTCGCTTCATTCCCAGTAATTGCTTCTTGTTTTGATCTGTCTTTAGGATGGTTATGGAGACATGATCTCATCGCTCCGGTCCGGGGAATACTATCGAGAGGCTAGCCACCTCTCGTCATGTTCATTAGGGCCTCGAGACGCAGCTCCTGTTGTGCCGACTCAGGTTAGCGTTTCTGCTACATTGGAGGTGCACCTATGTCTGTACAGAGACTTTTTCCCGTCATTCTCGATTTCTCTCAGCAGCAGCGGTTCATGCAGCATCATCAGCAGACCAGGGGAAACCAGCAGGGCGAGCTATCGTCAGGACAGTCAAGGATGCACAGACCATTGGAGATCTTGCTGCAAGTTCCGTTCTTCTATTCCATTCCCGCAATTGTCTCTTATAACTATCTTGAAATTTGATTCCATCTGTTCCTTGTTGACTGATCAATTTGTTATGTTGTTCCTGTGGTATGTTTATTTTTTTTTCTTCTGAGAAAAAAATTATATGGGCTAGGTCACCTCAGTTATGGGATCTAGAATATTCGATAGTCATGTTAGCTGGCATAGTGAGGACATATAGTCAGATTTTGGACCTATTTCTCGGGTGTGAAAATTTAAGGTTTTTGCCGTCGCATGCGACAATATAGAAATTTTAAATACCATGAACCTAGAGGTATGTACCTTAGTCAAGGACTCTGTGATTATCATAGCCTTGCTTACTAGTATGACGAAGATTTGGAGCACCATAATTTTGGATAGACGCATATGATTATCAGATTGTACCTTAAATGCTTTTGAACAAATTTTCTCTACTTTTGTTCAGTCTTTCAAAAAAAATTGTTTTGTTTGTTTTGTTTCTCATTATTTAATTTAGGAGTAGGAGTAGCTTTAGCTGTATTATAAACCTTTGTGTAACTTCTTACTATGAATCTCTTCTTAAAATAATGAATCGATGATTTTGCTAGACCTAATCTTTGATTTGATATTATAGCTCTGGTTTCAAAATGGTTCTTTCTTTTAAACAGATAAGCAGAATAGATTTTATCGTTATTTCATTCTTGCTATTATTCTTGTATTAAATAATAATAATAATAAAACTGTCTTGATTACATCAATCACCTGCTTTGTAATCGTGGTAGGAATCTAATGTTGGTCTTGATATAGAATTTAATTTTATATTGGGACATGAGAATATATAGTGGACACAGACACTTTGTCTGACACATATGCATGCTACACTTTGATTATCAACCCATCTAAATGCATATTAATATGTCGTTGATGTTTAAATTCTCAAAACTCCAATATTCTGATATAGTACAGTATCAGAGACTGGTTCTCTGCTTTTCCAGTTTAAATTCATAATTTAAATATAAATTTCATGTTATTAGTTTTGTTTACATCACTGCACATGTATCTTATACACAAGGTTTTAATTCTTAAAGAAATTGATTGAGTTTTGTGTTTGAACTTGTCAAATCTGAGACTGTGTGCATATTAACCCTTAATACTGGATTTTAAATATTAGTTCAAATTGCTATTTTTAAATGTAATATTTTGAGGTATATACATGTTGTATGTAGGGATATAATGTTAGGTTTCATATTTTTACATGGTAGGTTGTGATAAACATTGGGTTGGTTTGATATTCGAATTTCTCCAAAATCCTAAAACTGAATACATGTTAACATTTTTCACATTGATTTTAAATATTTAGTTCAATTTCAGATTTAATATGTAATGTTAAACTGAACTGAATGATTGAACCATTAATTTTAAGTTATAACCCCTGTACTCTTGACACTCTACACTAATGTACACTAATGTTCACAACTGCCATGTAAACCTAACCCTTCATCTCTATGTTATGTTCATTATCTATATAGGTATATATATATATATATATATATATATATATATATATATATATATATATAATATATATATAGTTTACATACATGTTTATGTATATAGATACATAACTAAATCTCTACCTCTCTATACATACAGATATATGTATATATGGTTAGCCATGCATGTTATGTGTAAATAGGTTGTGTATTGTAGATGTTTAACCAATATGCCATGAGTAGTGTAACTTGATAGCTATTGTTTTGAAATCCAAATCCTCCTATACACTTTCATGTATTTCACACACACACACACACGTCTACTATCTAACCCTATGAACATGTCCACATACACCCATACACACACTAACCACATAACCTTTACATAATGCTAGCTTTTCCCTCTCTAACGCTCTCTCTCTCTCTCTCTCTATATATATATATATATAATATATATATTATAGATATATATATATATAAAATATATATATAATATTATATATATATATATTATATATATATAATATATATATATATATAATAAATATATATAAATATATATATAATATATATATATATATATATATATATATTATGATTGGATTCAATGCAATTGACTTCATTCTTTAACTTTGATTTTGATTTTTCTTGAATAGTACCCCTTTATAGATAATTGTAGTTATTTATTTTATTTTCTGATAAGTACCAGTTTTCATATAGGATGGTAGACTGCCTTACAGTTTTGATGATTGTTATTTCTGTATCTTTCCAGTTAATACCCCTGATTGCTTGTATGTTTTGATACCCTATGACCGTTTTGGTTTAGCATGACTAGTATACCTAGATGAGACTTTCACTACCACCGTATGCCATTCTTTTAAATTGTATGATTTAGATAAGTTCTGAGACTTTGATTGTTGGGGACGAGACTCTAGAAGAAGTACGACCATCTTAATTTCGAGGACGAAATTTCTAAGGAGGGTAGACTTGTAACACCCACTTTTCTAAAATGAGGGTAATTTTGAACTTTTGTAAAAGTTTATTATTTAATAATAGGATTTATGATTTATGGAAATTTTAATTAATTTAATACTATTTAAAATTGGTGAATTATAATTTTGATGTGTTAGCTAGTGAACTCCAGAACTGTTGAGCCTAGAGACTAACCATGACCATGGGGACCTAACCATGTGATTAGAATGAGTATTTACAATTTTTTAGGCTAAGGGGATTTTGGTCATTTTGTGACTTTTGAATTATTTAGGATTTTGATTAAGGTGAACTTTAAATTATTTTAATTATTTAAATTGATGTATTATGATTTGATCATTTTCATATTTTAATATCTTAGGAAAATTTTATATTTTAATATTGTTTTTATTGGATTGTTTAGTCGGGTTTGAGTTTCGTCTCGTTCCGACTTGTATTGTGACCCGGGTAGCTTGAACTCTAGATGGGACCCAATATTAAGTTAAGCATGGCTCACAAAACCCAACATTTAAGTTAGTTAATTAAACAATTTTTATCATATTAGAATGGTTAAGTTAGAGACTCAAAACTAGATCATTTGACCCAAACTTGAACTAGTCTAGAAACCATATGAGACTAGAGAGGGGCAATTAGAACATTTTCCATTAGCCCTAATGGACTCTTTATGGCAACACAACTTTAGGGGAGAATGATTCATTTCATTCATTACAATCTTGCCTCTTTTATTTTCCTTTGTTATTCCCCAATTTTAGAGAGCCTTCCCATTGATTTGATCTCCAAATCAAATCATTCCTTCAACAAACCTTCCCTCAATCATTCCCATTCTCCAAGGGAAGGGTGTTACCAAGGATTGGAAGAGGAGTGCAAGGAGGAGTGTCCAGTTTGAGGGATCTTCGTATCGTAGCCGTGTCCTAAAAGATTTTATTGGGATTCCACTCCCAATAGGTAAAACCTATCCTCTAAATCAATTTTTTGCATATAAATTAGTTTTGAATCCGTAGGATCCATCCATACATGTGTCCCATTTAGATTCAAATTTGAGGCCATTTGGAGCTCTCTGAGGATTTTAGATATGTGTTGTGTCCTACTTTATAGATCCCAAATTAGGACACCCCATGTGTATGTATGTATGATAATAGTTTAAATAGATATTTAAATTCAGTTTTAGAATGGTGAGAGTGGATTGATCTTAGTTAGGATGGTTAGAATGAGTTTCATTTGGATACCTATGTTTGTATCCAAGTATTTTGGCCTATATGTGTTCTTTTGTCCAAAATAACTCAAATTCGTCATAATATTCATCCACGTTTTTATTAACCAAAGCAACTTAGAAATGTCATAACTTTTAGCTTAGAACTCTGATTTATCTCTCGTTTTTTTAAAAGAACCGTATCGAAGTTAGCTTTCCAATATATATTTTAATAAGCCAATCTTTCTGTAACTTTCTGTAGAATTATTGAGTGTCAGCTGTACGAAAGACGAACGTGTTTCGGTATTTTCGCGATTTCGGGAGCTTCCGGACACGAAAATGCGATCCGTTTAAAGTTTCGGAAAGCTAACACAAAGGGATACAACATACTTTAATCCTAGAATTTAGTAGATACCCAATTGATACAGTATTGGTTTTAAGTAGAAGAGTGACTATACGATATATACATTTTGTGTAACCTATGAGCCTATGTAGTATGGATATTAAATGAATATAGAGTATGTAATGCATGATATGTTAGATGATGAAATGAATGATATATAATATGATATATATTCTCTTTACATTAATGTATATATGGTTGAATGCAAGCATGTAGGAATGCAATTAATAATGTATGTAAGCAATGCATAAATGCATGAATGAAAGAATGATATACAATGTATGCATGAAAGTATATAATGAATGCTAGATATGAATGCAAGATATATATGTAATAATAGATATGAATGCATAATGTATAAATATTGTAATGCATATATAATGAAACTGTATGGTAATGTAGATATGATGCAAGCATGAATGAATGGAGGAAATATATGTATATAGGTAATATAGAATATAATATGAATGCAAGCATGCAAGATAATGTATTGTATCCATATGATGTATTCAACTTAAAGATAATGTAATATATGAAAGGAATGAATGATAATATATAACCTGATATGTAACGTAATGCAAGATATGAATATATGATGTGTGCATGTTTGTATGTCTCTATGTTAATGTATGAAATGATATGAATATACAATGTATGTATATGTATAAAACATGTAGGTAATGCATAGATGCATGAATGAAATGAATGTTTGCAATATGTTAATATAAATACAAGTATCTAATATGCATGAATGTAAGTATAATATAATACAAGTATACATGTATGTATCATGTAAATGTAATATACATGATATGTATGTATGCATGTATACAAGGTAAGTATGTATGTATGTATTTCTATAAACTGAGTTAACCTATAACCTTTTACACACATGCATTCATACACCCTTTGACATCATGTATCCCATGTCACATACACCTACCTATCACTAAATTTTAGAACATTAACACATATCCTTTCACACACATGCCAAACACACACATGCTCACTTACTCTTTTACCTCTCTTTCTCTCTCTATATATATATGTATGTGCCTTTATATATAGCTTTCCTATATATATCTATGTATATGAATATGTGAATGTGAATAATATATATACATTATATGACTAAGTTTGTGTGCCTTGTTAGCTTATGGTTTAGTTTTGTGCTTGGTTTAGCAAGTGACTTAGGCTATGAGTTAGTAGCTATCTTGGATACTTGATTTGCATATACTTAGTTTGTTTAGACCTAGAATAAGTTGTTTGACCTAATTTAGACTTGTTAGACCTAGTTTGACCATAGTTGACCTAGGTTTGACTTTCAGGGTTGACCAAGTTGACCAAGAGTTGACTTTGGTCTAGATTGACCTATAATCATGTAGAATGCATAGTAGAACTTTATATTGCCATTTTGGACTTGTTGTGACTTGTATTGTTCTGATTAGGAGCCAGACACCTCTCCTCGGACAATATATTTACTTTGGACATTCAGACATCATGCGAGTACATTCTCTGATTATTTCATATCTTGTTAGAATTATTTTCCTGCTTTAGATTACTTTACTTGATGCTGTCACGTTGGTAACACGGATTAGTACTATATGGATCCTTTCTTGAGATGTTATCCCCTCAGGGAGCATCGGATACTACATATTTTGTGCATTTCACTTACATTGTGTATCACTATGCTTCATGGTTCACTGATCACTTGTGACATGTACTCTCATGATCATAGAGTCTTCCTTGAATCACCCATTTATGGGTATTCCCAGAATCACCCATTTATGGGCCTACTATGTATCACCCCTTGTGGGCCATTGCATGGATCATAACATAACCTGGCTGGATCCTTGTGTATTGATTGGGGTACGGGGGAGTAAAAGTAGACATGTGAATAATATCCAAGTAGTGTAGTTCCCAGAATCACTCCATAGTATAGTTTCCAGAATCTCCTATGCCATTCACATGTCTATATTGTACTCTGACTCACTAGCCGCTGTTAGTTCTCTATTTATAGTAGATATTTCTATTACAGTTCTCTCTCTGTTTACATTCTGTACTTTCTTTCAGTTTCCTGTATCTTACTCTACTGCATGATTATATTTTCTAACCTGCTATGATCTGTTGAGATGTATTGTGCTCGCACCTGTCCTGACTGGACCTGTTGATAAATTTTACAGATAGCCTAGAGGTTGCCTGCTAGCCTAGAGGAGACAGAGTAGAGGTTGTATAGTTAGTTATTTCAGTTGTATTGAGTTGTATTTATTCTATGGATTACTGTATTGAGCTTTGAGATATTTTCTGGGTTTGTGTATCTTAGACACTTAGACTTCTATCTGCTGTATTTATTTTAGATTTCATGTTTTACCTATCTTATATCTTGCTCTACCTTAGTTGTGATTGAGACTGTATCTGCTATGTCACCTCCATTCGGAGAGTATATACTGTACAGGTACCTTTATATTGTTAGATGATTGACCTAGGACAACGTTCTACCGCCGACACCGCGGCGTAGGCTGGACGTACCCACGTCTCGTGCCCTTACTTTAGGGTGCGGGTCGTGACAAGGACGAGAATCAATGGCTCGGGAGGCAAGGAAGAATAATCGAGAACGAATACAAAGTTTCAAAGACGGTAGAAAAATTTCTAGGAGAATTTCCAAGGCAGAGTGGATTGAGATTTCTAAAGGTTTAGTCAGATGCGCAGGCTCGTATCAGTACAGTTACGTAACCGATACGATATGCTCTGACCTGCATGGGCCACCACAAAATCTTGTCACGACCCGCACCCGATTTTCGGACGCGAGCTCGTGAGCAAGCCAGCTACGTATTGAGCGGACTCCAAGCCAACTCGAGTACGTATAAGCTGTCAAGGTCATGGTATCATGGCTAATATGGTTATCTACAGTGTATCTCAATCCACAAGAATATATAAGACAAGAATGAACAATTATGGGTCATGGTCTGCAGCCTATTAGCATATTGTCCGATTAGACTCCAAGAATGATATGAGTCTATAAAATAAGCAGAATATATCATGGCGTGGGATATAAAGCACGAGAGGATAATAAAGAAATATCATAAGCACATACCTGTATCCCTGCAGGTGTAATCACTACCATCATGAGCCGATAACTAACTCCATGCAATCAGCTACCTGAAGAGATCATCAGGTCCTCAGGGGACATAGCAAGATACATAAAAATATGCCTATCTAACAGTTTAATCATGCAATAATATAAACAGGGTATAAGCAGGAACTAGACATGAGACTGACATGTGGCTACTGACAGGTAACTATGAACTGGAATACAAGAACAACTACGCGTAACTGAACTGCTGGATGAACAAGCGAACACGAGATCAATGGAATACCAAACCCTCACCCCGAATGTGGACTCGCAGGTCAGTTTCAAGATAAGTCACCCTCGCCCCGTGTGTGGAAACGCAGGTGCAAATGGACAACCCTCGCCCCGTGTGTGGACTCGCAGGTTGTGGAAACGATACAGGAATAGCAGTTCAATCACACATACTTGTAGACACGACTCAGTCAGGATACAGGTGACGACACGGTACAACTCAGTCATGACACAGGTAAGGACTACTCTAGCATGAACCATAATGTGGACAAGCCTGGTGTAACTACGCTATCAAGTCAGGAAATATTGATATACAAGCAAGACAATAAACTAGTAAACATGGTATCATATAAATCTATAGCAACTAAGGTAACCAAAGATAACATATTAGAACAGATGAACTATAAGCATAAAAATAAACTGTAGAGGGAGGCAATGTATACTTGCCTGGAGTTTTATCCAATTTGTGCAGAGACAGCTGGGCTCCAAATGTCGTTTCAAGCCTAGGCACGTGCTGGTACCGCAATGGCCCAAGGAAATCTACCAAAGCCCAAGACATACAACCAAGAATCATTACATGGTATATATTTACACCTCTATATTAGCTATATCCTTATTAGGTTTTATTACAAAATATAATTTTCCATTCTTGATATCTTATAGATAAAATTATTACTATGGCTTTATTTATAAATATATTTATATCTCGTCAGGAACTTAATATGGTTTAATCAATAAATATAGAGAGGAAATCAAGGTCCTTGATTTACTTAAGAAAGATAATTCCTCTATATATACAAACATATTTGATATTACATTTATACAATTTTATATATTAACTTATAAGCCTAATCATGTATATTACTCTACTATAACACAAACTTTGTCCAATAGATAACAATATATACATAAACTAATGTATGTATATCTTATGTATATAAGTTGAAGTATTATATTAACCTTAACAGGCCACTACCAACTAAAGGACATACATGATTAGAAGGAAGAATTACTAATATATTCATGGGTCCTATATGTAAATTTAAAGAGAGATGAGGGGCTTTATGAGTAATTTACCTATACTTTTTATTTTCTGAGCTCCATGCTCCTTCCTCTCCATCAAGTAGCAGCCACGCCCATGCATGGCATTGTATTTTCCATCTACGTCTCGGCGAGGAGGACTTAGTGAGGATCATCTATGTAGATGGTCCTTACGTGCGTTGGGTTCGTCCAGATGAGAAAGTCACTCTCGGATACAGGAAGCATGGACTAGCCGAGTTCGGAAAAGTTGGCGATGCGGCTGCACGGCCGTACGCGAGCGGAGGAGGCACTGTCAGTGCGACAACTACACTCGCGATTGCTTTCGTGCTCACCCATGGTCGGGTCACTGTCAGGACTCCGCAGCGAAGCCGCACATGGCTTATGCGACTGTTGTCGCAGCTACCGCACGTATGTGCGTGGGGTGGACCGATGCGGCGTGGAACAACGCACAGGAAAAAGAGTTGCACGCGACGTGCTTCGACTCGGGTGGGACGATCGACCGGTGGATGGTATTAGATGAGGCCGAGGCTCGACTTGGTGTCCGTCGGCGCGACAACGCCTCTCGAGGGCGAGGCTCGGCTACATACGCGCCCACGACGACTGTCGATTGTGCCGGACACGCAGCGAATGTGCTGGTCGGGCGATTGTTGACTCGAGGCAAATCAGCTCCTATGCCTAGGGTCAGCATCGTTGGTGGTACGGGGGTGTGGTAGCTGCGCTGAGCGCCGCAAGGATGACGATGGTCTCGTCAGCGAGCCGGGGCAACACTTGGCCTGATCGGTCTAGCACGACGAGGGTGGTGCCGTAGCCTCGGGGGAAGATGGGTGGTTCGAGAAGGAGAAACAAAACTATTATTCCATTGATTGATGGAACATATGTAGATGTACTAGAGAATAGAAGAAGTGGCGGCTGTAGCTAAAGGCCTAGGGTTTTTCCCATCAACAAAGTCTGCTACGGTGGCTTTTATATGGTTAGTAATGGAGTGGATATGGGTTTTGGGTTATTTGCTGCTATAGGCTTTTATATAGGTAGCATGGTGTTATTGGGTCTGGGCCAGGTATTCCTGGAAATCCAATAGATGCTGGGTTGGCTGGGCTTTAGCTAAAAAGCGATTAGTTGGGACACCTATGATTTGGGATGGGCTTGTCATGGGGAGCAATGGAATAACTAAAATTAAATATAATGAGAAAGGGTTCACATGGCTTAGTTGGTCCCTAACCTACTGTTTGAAAAAACAAACGTATAAAACTTTATTGATACAAACTTTGTAAAGATTACAAGAATTATGGGAAAGTACAACTGTAGGAATCCAATCTAGAAGACGATTGCTTTATCCCTTGGACGATGTGAACTTTGAAGACGGTAGCCTATGAAGTTGAAGTTGAAGGCAAAAAGCCTCGGAAGAATGCAGCAGCACATGGACAAGAACTCCTGAACTCTCTGGTATTTCTGAACTTTATGTCTGATCTCTCTATCTGATCTGATCTTTGAATGAAGACTTGAAACTCTATTTATAGAGTTCTGGAAATAACTAATTTTTAGTTATTCTGGATGGCGCAAGTTGGATTGCGCAGGAACTGGATTGCGCAGCATCAGACTGCGCAGGCAGTTGCTGGTCGTGGGCTGACTGTCTTGGACACATGGCATCATTTGATTGAAATGCGCATGATCGTGCATAGACGGTTACCACGTAACAAGCAATTGATGGCATGAATGCCACGTGTACTTTTGTCAATTGTCAGGATGAAGTGCGCCACATGAATTGCGCTGACTTCGGATTGCGCAGAGATGGATTACGCAGGCACTGGATTGCGTTGCATGTACAGCTGTCCTCGAGCGCTGTGCGGCGCAATAAACGAACAGTCTCCTCATTCTTTATGCTGTCAGTTGTCAGAAAGATTTGATTTTGTCAGATAATGATGACATTGCCACGTCAGCCTGCGCAGTTGAAAGTGTGCGCAGTCCGGTGTGCGCAATCGAAATGATGCGCAATCTGATGTCTGTGCAGTTCATTTGAAAGTTGTATTTCTTGATTTTCTGACTTTGTTGATAGGTGCAACTTGATTTTTTAGGACCTACAAGACCCCCTTCAAAGTTTTCGAAAGTTGAATTTATTCAAAGTTTCGAAATACTTTGAATTTCAAAATTTAAAATCAAGTTGCGCATGAGCTGTCTGCGCAATCGGATGAGTCGATCCGACTTTTTCGGCACAGTCTGAGGCAGCCGTTACTCTTTGAAAAACTATAAATAGTTCTCTTCAATATTCATTTCATTCTTTACTTTGCTTTTGTGATTTAAGAGAGAAGTCTCGAGCCTATTCCTCCTTTCTTCTCCATCGAATCTCCATGGCTCCCAAGCGTTCTTCCGCCGCTGCCAAGGATAAGGCCCCCGCCGAGCCTTCGGCTAGGGTTGCACGACGTCCTTCTCGACATGAGACTACGCATCCTGCGTTGCAAGGTAGATGACTCAATCGAGAACTCTTTTTAGAGTTTTTCGACTTCACTGATCTTCAAAATCCATCTCTTTTTAGAGATGTGATCATATTGCACCACCCTTTTTAGGGTCTTAGTTGCACGAACTAGTTATTCTTCATTTTTATGAAGAATACTTTCTTGCGTAATCGGTTGAACTACGCTGGCAAAAGTTAGCGCAATCTGCGGATTTGTGCAGGATTGCCAGCGTAATCTGATGCTGGCACAAACTGATGGATGCGCAACCTGATGGTTGCGCAATCTGATGGTTGTGCAGTCTGATGGTAGCATCCTTGATTTTTTCTTGTGCTGAATTTTTGTTTTCTCTGTTTGATGCAATTAATACCAGAGAAGATCCTGGGTATGAGAACTTTGTAGGAACTCTTTCAGAATCGGAATTCAAAGAGGACCTGTCCTATGTGCACTTTTCGCAGTATGATCTGCCAACTTCCCGCCAAGCTATCTTGGTAACCCAAGATAATGAAACCTTGTTATGTCTGATGAATGGGCAACCTTTGGAGTCGGCAGATGCCATCATTCACAAGAAGCCCCTATTTCTGTTTGGTGAAGCTTTTGAGAAGCGCTCTCAGCCGAGGCCACGGATGGAAGAACGGATTGTCCAACAGAAAGACAAGACAATCTTGATACCAGCTGTCTTCCGCTGTCTCCCCTTATCTCGATATGCTCATACAAGCTATCCAAGGAAAACAGAATAGAATCTCACACCTTTTCAGGATGCCCGTCCAGAAAAGATTTATGTGAAGAAGGGGCCTAACAAGAAAGACATGTTCTACAGTTCTTCGGAACGATACAGTGTTTTGCTCAGAGGTTTAAAGCTCGATTGTATTCCGCCGAAATTTTTTTCTTTGTTATTGCCCGTGAGAGTTCCAATATTCGCGAATGAGTTTGCGAAGGTCGAAGGGAAGTATCCAGATCAAGACCTCAGATTAACTGGACTGGTGAACCCAGACTATAAGAGATGGAGTTGTATAGCAAACTGGATTTTGACTAAGTTTGAAGACTGTCACGACCCGCACCCACTGTCAGGGTACGAGAATGTAACAACGCCCAGCCTACGCCGCAGTATCGGCGGTAGAACACTGTCCTAGGTCAATCATCTAACAATATAAAAGTACCTGTACAGTATATACTCTCCGAATGGAGGTGACATAACAATATACATCTCAATCACATCTAGGGTAGAAGAACGAGAGACAGATAGATAGATAGTAACTCAAGAGAACAGTATCATAGATGAATAAGTCTAAGTGTCTAGTACAACACAATATCCAGAACTGTCAACTGATACTACAAAAAGTCTAAGAGTCTATACATCTCCACATCTCAAAATACAACACAGAATGTGAGACAAAAAGTAAATATAGAAAGACTGCCTAGACTAAACTGGTCTAGACTACTGGAACATCCTCCTCAGCTGTAGGTGGAACCTGCTGAGGGTCCACAACATAAGTATCATCTAGTCCTGCTCCATAATAGGTAGACACCAGGGCCTCATCCTCATCCTCTGTAATATTTTCAACAGGTCCAATCAGGACAGGAACGAGCACAAAACATCTCACACAGTTCATAACAGGTTAGGAAATACGATACTGGCAATAGAGTAAGATACATGAACTGCTGAAAGGAAATATACGCTGTAAAAGAGATAGCTGTAATGAAATATCTACTGTATATAGAGAACTGTAAGTGACTAGTGATGTAGAGCATAAGATAGGCATGTGAATGGCTGGACTTATACATGATTACACTACGGAGTTGTACATGATTACACTACTTTGGAATTATTCACATGACCACTTCTACTCCCCCGTTTCCCCAATCAATACACAAGGATCTATACAAGTTACGTTATTGTACATGATATCACATGGGGCCCATGAAAGGGTGCACATGATAGTATACATGAGCTCAGTAACATGAGAGTACATGATCACATGAGTGTACATGAATAATGGAAGCACATGAGTACATGATGATAGTGAAACACACATAACATGAAGTACCCGATGCTCCCGAGGGGGATAACATCTCATGTAAAGATCCATATAGTACCAATCCGTGTTACCAACGTGACAGCAACAAGTAAAGTAATCTAGAGCGAGAAGTAAAGCCTGAACAAGTATGAAACGGTCAGAGAATGTACTCGCCTGATAACTGAATGTCTGAAGAGGATATACTGCCTGAGGAGAGGTGTCTGGCTCCTAATCAGAGCAATATAAGTCACAATGTATCCACAATGGTAAAAATAAAGTTTACAATGCATACTACATGATTCTAGGTCAATTTGGTCAAAAGTCAACTCTAATAGTCAAACTAGGTCACAGGAAGTCACACTTGGTCAACTCTAGACAATTCTACAGTCAACTAAGTCAACTTAAGTCAAATTTAGACTAATTAAGGTTCTGATCAACTTTAGATTAGTCAACAAGGTAATTGGGTCAAGGGTCAACTATCCAAGTCAACTCTATAAGTTTACTTAACTAACCATAGGCTAACCTATCTTAGGATACCCAAGATACCATTCTACAAAGCTAAGGTATAACCAACTCCCTATACAAGTATAAATATATATAGTACAACACCAAACTTAATCTTATAATCAAGCTAAACCATAGTCTAACTCAATCAAGACTCAACTCTAAGTATCCTACTTAACCCCATACATATCTTCACTCTACATAGGGCTATCTATATAACCAAGTCATAAATAATACCCTTATATAGGTCAAAGTCTAAACCAACTAGTCAATAGTCTAGGTTTTAGTCAAACTTAGTCAACAAGTCCTCTTAAGTCTATCCAAACCATTTCTAGGTCAATTAGGTCATGGTTGACCTATAGTTGACTTTGGTCAACTATGGTCAACATTTGGTCAATCTAGGTCTAGTAGTTAAATACTAGTTAATATGGTCAAACTAGTCAACTCTAGTTACTTGGGTCCATATAGGGTCAAGCCTTAGTCTAACTAGGGTTTTGGTCAATCATAGACTAATCAACAAGCAATTAGGTTAAACTTGACCAATGGTCAACATATGGTCAAACACTCTAGTCAACCTAGGTCTACTAGGCTTATTGGTCAAATCAAGACTTACTAGCCATAGGCCATAGGCTAACATATCTAGGGCACTGGCAAATATATCTATATATAATACCATATATATACCCAAATATATATGATACATATATATACATGCAACTTAACATATCTATATATTATCAATGTATAGGCTAAATATATATATAGCCTAACTATATATATATATATAGCCTATCTATCTAGCCTAACTATATATATAGCCAGTTATATATACTATACCATATCTATATATATATAACCCTCAAATATATATATAAACTATATATACATATCTAATATACTCCATATATATACATATAGAGAGGGAAGAGAGAGACATAGAGTGAGAGAGAGGGTGAAGGACAGTGAGGGAGAGTTAGAGTGAGAGAGAGAGCTGGACAACACAGGAATGGGGGGAAATGGGAGTGGTTCCAGATTTCTGGAACCAAGTTGGCTCCACAACACACACACACACTAACATATATACATACATATGTATATATATACATAACTACACATACACACTACCAATACCCCCAAATTTCACCCACACTCACATATATATATATACTACGTATATACATACTAAAATACACTCATACAATGCATTAAAACAGATCAAAATAGGTTTAAAATCCATATTTGAAAAACTGGAAATAATCCTAAAACAGGAAACTGTGCACAGTATCTCGAAACAGGGATAACTCGAAATACATACTCTAAAACGAGCTAAGACTCGAATCAAACGGTTGGTAACTGTGTCCCACAACATACCCTAGTGTCCTACATACCTGACACGACACCCCGACACAGATTTATGTGTCCAAACACTCAAAAACATGGCTCGGGTAAATTCCTGATACACCCACGCGTGCACAGCGTCGTGCACGCGTGCAGTTCACTCTAGGACACGACACACGTGTCTAGAAGTCTCGTGCACGTGTGGGTAGGTTCGCCTAGGGTTGGTCTAGGGTTTAGGTAGCCTGTCTCGTGTCCACGTGTCCTCAGGACACGGCACAAACTCTGTATCAGTCGAAGAAAATTGACTGATACTCAGTGTTCTGCACCGCGTCGTGCATGGGTTCTCGTGTCTCGTGGACACGACACGAGCCACGTGGGGCCTCGTGCTCATGTCCACGTGTAGCCCACGTGTTGGGCTACACAATCGTGTCACCACGAGGTGTTATTGTGTCGTGTCCGTGCGACACGAGACACTCGAAGTTGGTGTCTGTGCGTGTGTGCGCTGACAGCCCGTGTCCAGTGCGAGTGAGATTTCTCACTCGACACGACACGAGGCGACACCAAATTTTGGGGGCATGTACGCAGACAATGCCCCCTCGTGTCCACCAATTTTCCTGTGTCCTAGTGTCGTGTGTAGGGAGAACCAAGGGGGTGGTAGCAGGGGATTTCAGTGCACTGTGCAGTGTGTCCAGTGTGAGTGAAACTGAGAGCTTCGTGTCCAGATTTTGGACACGACACAACCCAACTTGTGCTCAGTGTTTTAGGGTTAGGTTTAGGGTTAGCTAGGCTAGGTTTTGGTTCAAAAAGTTTTGGAAAACAGTGTGTATATATCAATGTGACAGTGAGCTAAAAAAACAGTAAAATACAATGAAATAAATTAGGATACGTGTCCGATACGACACCAAACAATTCCTAGATTTCACCAAACTTTACCCACAGCTAGTATACACCTATATGCATGCAATAATGAAGAAAAAACCAGTATATTAACTAGGTTTAAATACATTACCTCTATGTGTGCAAGATCTTGAATTTTCACTAAATGAGGGTGATTAGCCTCAAGGCCCAACTTGTCCTTCCTTGGTGAAACTTGAGTAGCACACTTCCCTAGGCTCCCTTAGATTGTAGGTGACCTAATGGAGAAAACTAGAGGTTCAAAGCTTGAGAAATGGGAAAGTTATGGTCAAAAGAGTGGAAGGGTTTTTAGGTTTTTCTTGTGAATTGGTTTTTCATGAAACCATGGGAATGATTCTAAGTGCTAACTATATAGGAGAGAGGGGCAAGGGGGTATTTTCTTGGCTGCCATGGGGTAGGGGGGGTTGTCCTTGGGTTGCTTCCAAGCTAAGGGAAGGACTTTAGGTAAAGGTTTAAGATATTTTGCATGGTTTAAGCAAAATATCAAATAAAGGTAACTAGATATTTATTTCACTTTATCCCATGACAAATATCATTCCTCTTAGTCATTCTAGGTTAGTGGCTAACCTCTAGATTAGGGCTAAACTAGGTTAGGGGCTCTCATGACACTTAACAATAATTAAATAATATTAAAATCACATAATTACAAATAATTCCAAATAAATCCTAGAAATTACCAAAATACCCTTTAGGCTAAAAATCACTAATTTGAGGTTCTAAGCCTATGGCTAAGCTCACATGGTCATAGCAACTTCTAGGTTAAGGAAAACTAGGGTTTTTACTAAGTTATACAAATCAAATCACAAAGTCATAAGTCATGACTTAGCATGACTTAGAAATGGTTTAAATTATACTAATAATCACCAAAGATCATACCATGACTAAAATACCATTAATAAATAATAAAAATAATAAATTTTCAAAAATTCCTAATTTCAGAAAACAGGGGTGTTACAATTCTACCCACCTTAAAATAATTTCGTCCTCGAAATTTAGATGGTCGTACTCCTTATAGGTCAAACCTCCAACAATCAAGGACGAAGCCACTACCTAGGCAACATACAAGGTCAATAAGCAAGTAGGGGTAGTAGACCTATACTGGGTCATGTCCAAGAATTGGCTGGCAGTTTCAGGTCATAAGGTGTCCTGAATTCAAATCGAAGCCAAAAGTAACTCCATGGGGTAAATCAGGATGGAGCCTCGGGTCAGAAAAATCGTACTAAGCAAGTGAAGCATATGATGGTATGCCTAAGTGGGACACTAAGGTTATGGGTGTAGTATGTCATGTCTAGGTCATGTATGTGAAGTCAGTTTTGAGAAAACAACTAGTCTTGTGCTCCAAATTTAAAAGTCACGGTAATGTGTCTACGGTGATCATAATTTAGAGTGTGAAGGGTCTATGGCCTAATTTTAACCATAATTGGTGATGCAATAGTGGTACCAGGGGGACAGGTTAAATGGGAAGGTCTGTGGTCTCATCTGGGTGCACTAGTCATTCTAGATTAAGACTGTTCCTATGGTATCAAAACGTACAAGCAATCTAAGGTATCCAAATTGGGAATGTAAGGAAACAACAATCATCAAGGCTATAGGCCGTCTACCATCCTATATGAAAATGGGTCATTAATAAGTGAGAAATCATTAAAGTTACCATTCCATAAAGTGGTAAAAGAAAATTGAAAATTTAGGCACAACAATCACAATTAGATTTTTGTCTTGACACGATCTAAGTTGATCAATTTCAGGATAAATCGAGACTTGGGCAAGATGGAAAATCAATGAAATCGAGTACGAGCACGAGCATCCAATGATGAAGATCTAGGTCATGATTAAGTTAATTTAACTGGATACGAATACGAGGTTCATAGGCGATAAAAATAATTCCAAGAAGAATTGTCAAGGCTGTTGCGGATAAGATTCTAGGGTAAGTTTAACTGTGTCCATCCACGTAGATTGATACATGAAAAAGCGAACCAAAGTGCAATAGGTTGATCAGACCATCATGTACCGGTTCTGATTAGACAATATGTTAATGGGTGGCCACCCAATAAAATATGTCATGACCAAGCTCGAAAATAGATAAGCTTGCAAAACTAAGGCTAATTTAGCAGCACAAGATATAAGGATGGTAATGATGAAAGGAATTACATAGTCCAAGTTTCTTAGCCAACGGGTCAAGTAATCAGATAAGGTACAAGGTTAAGTATTCAAGGATTCAAGTAGAACGCCATCACATGCTAGGTCGAAAGAATTGAACCAAGGTGGATTTCTAATTGAAATAAGAATAAATTTAGTATCATGGCAGAGGTTATAGTTTAGCCATTTGACCAGAAAATCATATCAAAAAAAATAGAGTACGAGGAGACGGGTTTTAGTAGGACATGGAATACCTATATGAAGGTAGGCTAGTCTAGGTTTTATATGTAAAGTTTGTTGGGAGGTAACAGCTAGTATTATACTCTGGATATCTAAGTCACGGTAAAGGTCGTCCAATGATCTAGAATAGAAAGTGAGAGTTCAAGATGTGATAATTGATGAAAAAAATTAAAGGAGATCAAATTAACTCATGGAATAAAATTTATTAGGAATCCAGTAAATAATTTAGGAACACAGTCCTAGGGATAGATAGGCTACTAGATGAATATAGTTAAGGTTCGACCAATCAAGGTCAAGGTTAGAAGGTCTTAATGAGTCTTTATTTGAGGAAAAGTCGAGTAAGTCAGGTTTGGGATACAGTCACATAGATTGGTAGAAAGAGTTTAAGCAAGATGCAAAATAGAGAGGACAGTTCATTTTAATGAAAGGCAATTAGCAAGAGGATTAGATGGCAAGAAATAAATAAGAGTTTTCTCATAATTGTGATTGAGTACCCCAAAAAAAAATAAAAGATATTAATCTAACACTAAGAAATTAAAATCAACAACTACAAAATTTCAAAATCATCAACTAATACCAGGATTCAAAGTTCTACAGTGAATCCTTCAAAATCAAATTCAATTAAGGAAAAAGGAGTTTAAATCGAAATTTCAATGAGATTCTCAAGGGTCATCCCAGGAATCTCTCAAAGTATCCTAGCAGTGATTGAGTATCCATTCTCTCTAAGCCTATTCCTCTAATCCTATCGCAGGCTGTAGTGATACTCTAGTTCGAATACCACTACATAAACTCGACCTGCATGGGCCACCACTAAAACGTGTCACGACCCGCACCCACTGTCAGGGTACGAGAACGTAACAACGCCCAGCCTCCGCCGCAGTATCGGCGGTAGAACGCTGTCCTAGGTCAATCATCTAACAATATAAAAGTACCTGTACAGTATATACTCTCCGAATGGAGGTGACATAACAATATACATCTCAATCACATCTAGGGTAGAAGAACGAGAGACAGATAGATAGATAGTAACTCAAGAGAACAGTATCATAGATGAATAAGTCTAAGTGTCTAGTACAACACAATATCCAGAACTGTCAACTGATACTACAAAAAGTCTAAGAGTCTATACATCTCCACATCTCAAAATACAACACAGAATGTGAGACAAAAAGTAAATATAGAAAGACTGCCTAGACTAAACTGGTCTAGACTACTGGAACATCCTCCTCAGCTGTAGGTGGAACCTGCTGAGGGTCCACAACATAAGTATCATCTAGTCCTGCTCCATAATAGGTAGACACCAGGGCCTCATCCTCATCCTCTGTAATATTTTCAACAGGTCCAATCAGGACAGGAACGAGCACAAAACATCTCACACAGTTCATAACAGGTTAGGAAATACGATACTGGCAATAGAGTAAGATACATGAACTGCTGAAAGGAAATATACGCTGTAAAAGAGATAGCTGTAATGAAATATCTACTGTATATAGAGAACTGTAAGTGACTAGTGATGTAGAGCATAAGATAGGCATGTGAATGGCTGGACTTATACATGATTACACTACGGAGTTGTACATAATTACACTACTTTGGAATTATTCACATGACCACTTCTACTCCCCCGTTTCCCCAATCAATACACAAGGATCTATACAAGTTACGTTATTGTACATGATATCACATGGGGCCCATGAAAGGGTGCACATGATAGTATACATGAGCTCAGTAAACATGAGAGTACATGATCACATGAGTGTACATGAATAATGGAAGCACATGAGTACATGATGATAGTGAAACACACATAACATGAAGTACCCGATGCTCCCGAGGGGGATAACATCTCATGTAAAGATCCATATAGTACCAATCCGTGTTACCAACGTGACAGCAACAAGTAAAGTAATCTAGAGCGAGAAGTAAAGCCTGAACAAGTATGAAACGGTCAGAGAATGTACTCGCCTGATAACTGAATGTCTGAAGAGGATATACTGCCTGAGGAGAGGTGTCTGGCTCCTAATCAGAGCAATATAAGTCACAATGTATCCACAATGGTAAAAATAAAGTTTACAATGCATACTACATGATTCTAGGTCAATTTGGTCAAAAGTCAACTCTAATAGTCAAACTAGGTCACAGGAAGTCACACTTGGTCAACTCTAGACAATTCTACAGTCAACTAAGTCAACTTAAGTCAAATTTAGACTAATCAAGGTTCTGATCAACTTTAGATTAGTCAACAAGGTAATTGGGTCAAGGGTCAACTATCCAAGTCAACTCTATAAGGTTACTTAACTAACCATAGGCTAACCTATCTTAGGATACCCAAGATACCATTCTACAAAGCTAAGGTATAACCAACTCCCTATACAAGTATAAATATATATAGTACAACACCAAACTTAATCTTATAATCAAGCTAAACCATAGTCTAACTCAATCAAGACTCAACTCTAAGTATCCTACTTAACCCCATACATATCTTCACTCTACATAGGGCTATCTATATAACCAAGTCATAAATAATACCCTTATATAGGTCAAAGTCTAAACCAACTAGTCAATAGTCTAGGTTTTAGTCAAACTTAGTCAACAAGTCCTCTTAAGTCTATCCAAACCATTTCTAGGTCAATTAGGTCATGGTTGACCTATAGTTGACTTTGGTCAACTATGGTCAACATTTGGTCAATCTAGGTCTAGTAGTTAAATACTAGTTAATATGGTCAAACTAGTCAACTCTAGTTACTTGGGTCCATATAGGGTCAAGCCTTAGTCTAACTAGGGTTTTGGTCAATCATAGACTAATCAACAAGCAATTAGGTTAAACTTGACCAATGGTCAACATATGGTCAAACACTCTAGTCAACCTAGGTCTACTAGGCTTATTGGTCAAATCAAGACTTACTAGCCATAGGCCATAGGCTAACATATCTAGGGCACTGGCAAATATATCTATATATAATACCATATATATACCCAAATATATATGATACATATATATACATGCAACTTAACATATCTATATATTATCAATGTATAGGCTAAATATATATATAGCCTAACTATATATATATATATAGCCTATCTATCTAGCCTAACTATATATATAGCCAGTTATATATACTATACCATATCTATATATATAACCCTCAAATATATATATAAACTATATATACATATCTAATATACTCCATATATATACATATAGAGAGGGAAGAGAGAGACATAGAGTGAGAGAGAGGGGTGAAGGACAGTGAGGGAGAGTTAGAGTGAGAGAGAGAGCTGGACAACACAGGAATGGGGGGAAATGGGAGTGGTTCCAGATTTCTGGAACCAAGTTGGCTCCACAACACACACACACACTAACATATATACATACATATGTATATATACATAACTACACATACACACTACCCAATACCTCCAAATTTCACCCACACTCACATATATATATATACTACGTATATACATACTAAAATACACTCATACAATGCATTAAAACAGATCAAAATAGGTTTAAAATCCATATTTGAAAAACTGGAAATAATCCTAAAACAGGAAACTGTGCACAGTATCTCGAAACAGGGATAACTCGAAATACATACTCTAAAACGAGCTAAGACTCGAATCAAACGGTTGGTAACTGTGTCCCACAACATACCCTAGTGTCCTACATACCTGACACGACACCCCGACACGGATTTATGTGTCCAAATACTCAAAAACATGGCTCGGGTAAATTCCTGATACACCCACGCGTGCACAGCGTCGTGCACGCGTGCAGTTCACTCTAGGACACGACACACGTGTCTAGAAGTCTCGTGCACGTGTGGGTAGGTTCGCCTAGGGTTGGTCTAGGGTTTAGGTAACCTGTCTCGTGTCTACGTGTCCTCAGGACACGGCACAAACTCTGTATCAGTCGAAGAAAATTGACTGATACTCAGTGTTCTGCCCCGCGTCGTGCATGGGTTCTCGTGTCTCGTGGACACGACACGAGCCACGTGGGGCCTCGTGCTCATGTCCACGTGTAGCCCACGTGTTGGGCTACACAATCGTGTCACCACGAGGTGTCATTGTGTCGTGTCCGTGCGACACGAGACACTCGAAGTTGGTGTCTGTGCGTGTGTGCGCTGACAGCCCGTGTCCAGTGCGAGTGAGATTTCTCACTCGACACGACACGAGGCGACACCAAATTTTGGGGGCATGTGCGCAGACAATGCCCCCTCGTGTCCACCAATTTTCTCGTGTCCTAGTGTCGTGTGTAGGGAGAACCAAGGGGGTGGTAGCAGGGGATTTCAGTGCACTGTGCAGTGTGTCCAGTGTGAGTGAAACTGAGAGCTTCGTGTCCAAATTTTGGACACGACACAACCCAACTTGTGCTCAGTGTTTCAGGGTTAGGTTTAGGGTTAGCTAGGCTAGGTTTTGGTTCAAAAAGTTTTGGAAAACAGTGTGTATATATCAATGTGACAGTGAGCTAAAAAAACAGTAAAATACAATGAAATAAATTAGGATACGTGTCCGATACGACACCAAACAATTCCTAGATTTCACCAAACTTTACCCACAGCTAGTATACACCTATATGCATGCAATAATGAAGAAAAACCAGTATATTAACTAGGTTTAAATACATTTACCTCTATGTGTGCAAGATCTTGAATTTTCACTAAATGAGGGTGATTAGCCTCAAGGCCCAACTTGTCCTTCCTTGGTGAAACTTGAGTAGCACACTTCCCTAGGCTCCCTTAGATTGTAGGTGACCTAATGGAGAAAACTAGAGGTTCAAAGCTTGAGAAATGGGAAAGTTATGGTCAAAAGAGTGGAAGGGTTTTTAGGTTTTTCTTGTGAATTGGTTTTTCATGAAACCATAGGAATGATTCTAAGTGCTAACTATATAGGAGAGAGGGGCAAGGGGGTGTTTTCTTGGCTGCCATGGGGTAGGGGGGGTTGTCCTTGGGTTGCTTCCAAGCTAAGGGAAGGACTTTAGGTAAAGGTTTAAGATATTTTGCATGGTTTAAGCAAAATATCAAATAAAGGTAACTAGATATTTATTTCACTTTATCCCATGACAAATATCATTCCTCTTAGTCATTCTAGGTTAGTGGCTAACCTCTAGATTAGGGCTAAACTAGGTTAGGGGCTCTCATGACACTTAACAATAATTAAATAATATTAAAATCACATAATTACAAATAATTCCAAATAAATCCTAGAAAATTACCAAAATATCCTTTAGGCTAAAAATCACTAATTTGAGGTTCTAAGCCTATGGCTAAGCTCACATGGTCATAGCAACTTCTAGGTTAAGGAAAACTAGGGTTTTTACTAAGTTATACAAATCAAATCACAAAGTCATAAGTCATGACTTAGCATGACTTAGAAATGGTTTAAATCACACTAATAATCACCAAAGATCATACCATGACTAAAATACCATTAATAAATAATAAAAATAATAAATTTTCAAAAATTCCTAATTTCAGAAAACAGGGTGTTACAAAGACAAACTTCAGCAGATTAACTTGTATCAAGCAGTGCATGCCACTGTTTACGGTTTCGCCCCCAATCCGTATCTATTTCTGGCTCTAGCAGAAAGATACAACTACAGGACAGGGACTTTTATGACTTCCTGCGGAGAGATCGAGTTTGCCCTTCACGAGATGCAGTACATCTCTTACCTGCCGATGGAGGATGTCCCGTATGAGGAATTTGTTCCAACTAATGATGAGTTGGACAAACTTCAAAAAGGGAACGCAGCCATGGTAGAGGTTTTCGAAGAACTGCTGTGTCATTATAAAATCTGTTCCTTGTTTTACAAAAGTGGTACATCTGGTACCTGCTATTCATCCAAATGGTTGCCTTATCTGTTCCTCAACCATATTGAAGAAAAAAAGACCAAGGAATATGACAACTGCTATCCCGACTTCTTTAAACCACTAAGCAGCATTGAGGTGGTGAAGTTAATAGAGAGAAGTGGTGACTTGGATGTCAAGATCAAGGACGATCATCAATGTCCTCCTTTAAAGAAAGGAGACATTCTCGAGAGTTATATGAGAATGGAATATCGATTTATGTCAAAAGAAGCCCAACTGGCAGTTTTTTGACATATTGGCTCCGCCGATTCGTCGTTTCCGGAGCAAGTGCCGTAGACCGCTTCCATCGCGGTGTTCTTTTTGCTGCCGTTCGATTAGTCTTCGGCTACAAGATGGATCTCTTATCGGCAATGACTTGTAGAATGAACTCCAGTCTCCGTTTGTACGTCGAATTGATGCTGAAAGCTAAGGGCGAGAAAGAGTTTCCTCGGCTAGAATTGCCGTATACTTATCTGTTCGGGTGGTTGCTTCTACACCATCCTACTTTGATGGACCATGACTTGGGACCAGTCAGTGGCAGCTTTTTGCGGAGATTCTCCCACGGTAAGTGGAAATACACTTCTTTGAGAGATTGCAGATATGCTTTGAACCTTGGCAAATGATGGAACTTCTATTGCACTCCTCCTCCTGCCGGATATGAACAGATGCCGACCAACATGGTTGACTCAAAGATGCAACCTTTGAGCCGTACAGCTTTTGATTGGTTGAAGATAATTCGACCATCCCACTTGGTATATCGGTTTGAAGAAGAATGTTACTTGGAGCCATATCTTCCCAGCCGGTTTACTCGGCAGTTTGGATATGACCAATTCCACGTAGGTAATGCTATCTCATGCCTACAAGGAAAAGGTTTCTTGATAGATAGAGCCCGAGCTTGGGCTTATTACAACGCTCGAGATACGAAAGTAACGTTCTCGATGCCGGTGAATAGTAATCATGGCCCTCGTATGCTGTTCACATATTCGGTGTTTTATACATCATCGAACACTTTTGCCGAGAACTTCAATCTTGCGGATAGCTTCGCGTCTGCAACGAGATTGAAGAAGGGAGGAGTCATCATGTCACTTCCAGGTAATGATGAGGTGCACGAGCCAGTGGATGTACCCTTAGAAGTTTCGAGGGACGTTATGTTCCCTGAAGAGATTAACGCGCCACTGCGTGTTTCTTTGAAGGTTGCTAATTCTCCGGCCAAGAAGCGAAGGAGAGAGGAGCCTTCCGTCCCAGCTGTGAAGAAGAAACTGATCTTGGATCATTCTTCAGAAAAGATTACTACCAGATCTCAATCTCGGCAGCTGGCTGAGTCAATTCAGCAGGAAGAAGCTGCCACACCGACCTCTGTTCAAAAACAAGTCGAGGCAATAAACGTAGAGAGTCCTGAAAGACCTCTGCATAGGAAGAAAAGGTTGGTCCGCAGAAGACAAGTTTTGTCTTCGATCGTGATAGACGCTGCAGCGGGACTCACCATGCCCTCTCCTACTCCTATTTCTGAGTCTGGGAATAAAACTCCTAGTCCAGAACAGAGGGAGGATATTGAGGAGAGAGAAGAGATCGACCGGAGAGATGAGGCCATAGAGCCTAGAGATAATATTGCAGAAACAGAGCATGAACCTTTGCAATCTCTATTGCCAACAGCAGCGGAAACTCATCTTCCTGCCACACCGGGAGCAACCCTTGCGGAAGAAGATCATTTGATGATCGAAGCTTTATACGGCTGTGACTTCGGTTATCAAGAAGAAGCTGATCATGCCGCTGATGTTGCTAGTGAAGAGGCTCCCGAGGACAGCGAGAACGAGGAGAGCACCTCATCAGAAGCTGCTGATGAGACACGAAATCCGGAAGAGAATGTTGAAATCCAGACATCCCCTCGAGACACTCTGACTCCTGAAAAGGAGGCTGAGGTGCCAAGATCTTTGGAGAAGATTGCTGATGAAGAGGTGGATTTGGAGGAAACTCCAGTTGCTGCTCCCGAAGGTATTGTAATGAAATTAGTGATCTTCTTTTAATAAATAACTTGATAGCTAACATCATTACTTTTATCCATACAGAACCCGGATCCTCTTCTGCTCCTCCAACATGCATGGATATAGTACTGGCAACGACAATTGCCAGTAGTAGCCGTCATTTATCTTGTGGCTCTAAAGCAGGAAGTAGCCAGGCCATAGTGTTTGAGGCTACTTCTGCTCAGCTAAAGTCTGTTCCTGCAGATGATAGGCCTGTTGCTGGATCGAACCAAGGTAAGACTGTTTTCACTTTTGATTCTCTTTATCAATAGCCAATGACAGGCAAAGTGACAGTATTTGATTTTGCAGAGGAACAACCAGGAGGAGCAACCAGCTCCAATTTGGTTCCTTTATTCAAAGAGCCTGCTGTTCAGATACGAGAAATTGAGCGTCCTGCTGCTTCGTCATCAACAGGAGTAGCTGCGACTCCTGGTGCTCTGGCGATTAATCAGCATGTCATCCAATCATTCACCAAATGCTTCTTCGAGTCCTTGGGACCTCTGATCAATAGAATGATGGACAAAGAAGACGCTGATTTTTACATGGTTAGAGGTCCGACCTCTTTCTTGGTGAAGGCCATCCGGGAGCAAGGTGATGAGGCTCAGGCCACTTTCCTTGACCATATATTGAATGAGCTAGAAATATCCATAAAAAACTATAAAGATCTCAACAAAGGGGAAGTGGAACCTTTAGTGCAGGCAGAGTTGAATAAATGGCTCAGGCAGCTGCAATTGAAAGAGTGAATCTCTAGAACATCTTGGATGCCTATACTACTAAATCTGCTGAATATAATTCCAAGTTGGAATCGGTGATCTCAACTGCTGAGAGAAGAGAAAGAAGGATTGCCGAGCTGAGAGTGGAGATTGCTCGTCTCGAAGAGGAACTGGAAAATGAAGTTACAGAGCATCAGGCTACAGTCCAACAAATTGATGCTCTAACTCAGGAAAGAAACGAGTATGTAGCAGCTCATGATGCGAAAATCACTCGCCGAATGGTAACCATGCCCGTTTTTAATGAAGAATCTGGGATGGAAGAGGCCAGGAGGAGAGTGATGGCATCTCGCGAAGAACGGTTGCAGATTTTGAAACAACAGATTGCTAATCTGATGATACCTCCGTCTCAGCAGAAAGAACATCTTGTATCTTTTTGTCTTTCTTTATGCTATGTATGTAATGTCTTAAATTTTGATCAATAAAAGACATTTTGTTGTGGCTCTATTATTTCTTGCATATCTTATTCAGATATAAATAATAGCGATAGAAAATATATTCAGAGGTGCAGGACATGATATATTTCTTGATAGAAAATAATTATATTCATTATATCTGCTCAGAGGTAATGTGGACGTGGCAGAATATAATTTGTCGAATATTATTACTTCAAAATAGACAACTTAATCGAAGACGACAAGTTGCTGATATGGACAATGAAAAAGGTGTGAATGAAATAAATGAATGAAATAAATCGTCAGGATGAACGGATGGACCGTCAAATGAACTGAATAAACAGGTGAACCGTCAGATGAATGTGAATGAACGGATAAACCGTCTGATGAACGGATGAACCGTCTGATGAACGGATGAACCGTCTGATGAACGGATGAACCGTCTGATGAACGGATGAACCGTCGGATGATGATAATGAACGGATGAACCGTCAGATGGTGATA